>VZRI01004272.1:0-18673 GCA_013397515.1 Upupa epops | reverse complement strand
ATTCTGCTGTGGCAGAGGGATTGTAGTGGATGATGCCCCTTCCAATCCTTATCAGTCCGTGATTTTGCAGAACACAGACATGCAAAGAATACAACAAATAGTTTTAGCAGACCTGAACAGGAGTGAAGATTCTGAGGAGGAAGAACTCCATTTGGATTACAGAATACATGGCAGAAATTGTTAATGCTTCCTTAGGAATAGAGAATTCTAGATAAACAGAAGAAAAGCAAATATGAAAACTAAGAAATAAAAATAGTAAGTGTCAGGACACATTAATGCACTTTTCCATCTCAGTTCTTCATTTGACTACTACATGAAGGGGGTACATGAAGGCCTTAGGATGGACAAAGTCCTACTGCAACTTAGCTCTTTTTGACTGGAGCTGACTGTCATGAAATTTAACTCCATGATAACTGACTGGCAGACTTCACTCTTCATCTTTTTTATTATATTGGAGGCTGGACAAGTCTTAAGGAATTGTGTCCAGTGTGAGTGGAGTTTCTGCTTACCGCTATGTAAGGTTTCTGCTTGGCCTGGACTCTGAAATCTGGTAATTACATTTTTTCCTTGCCAGTAGATGTCAACGATAGGGACTGTGCCCGAGACAGCAGCAGTAATAAAAAGGGATGGCCTGATGAGTATCACTGTAGAACACCTGCCATTGCTCAGAGTGGTTCTGTGTGAGATGTACTGATGTACTTCTGTCAGCCATTGAAGAGCAAAGGTACAAGGTTAATGCTTGCCCTTTTCTTTGGGAAAAGCCAAACATCACTTTGGTCAGAGAGACCAAAACCAGGACATGGAGTCCTACTGCTGGCGGAGAGCTGGCTGCTCCCTTCTAGAGGAGCGTGAGCACACACCTCTGGTAGGGAAGGGTTTCAAACACTTTAGGTCTCCAAAACCATCAGCGCGCAAGCCTTATGCACAGTACCTGCTGGCTCTGAAAGCTGAAGGGGCCTTAACGCCGTGAGAGTCGGGGCCAGCTCAAGCTGTGAGGTGGGGGAAATGAAAACCAACGCAGAAGATTTGCCTACCTAGGGAGTAGTGATAGGACAAGAGGAATCGGGGTCAGGTTGTGCCAGGGAAGGTTCAGATTAGATCTTAGGAAAAACGCCTTGGAACAGGCTGCCCAGGGAGGGAGTGGAGGCACTGTCCGTGCAAGAGTTCAAAAAACGGGCAACCAGAGTGTTTCGGGAGAAGTTACAGTGATTGTGGCTTACGGGGGGGACGGATGCACTTTACAGCAAAAAGGCGTACAGCAGCCCAGCTCTGCCCTCCACAAGGGCCGCCCCACTCACCTCCCACCACCGCAGCTGCCAACAAACTTGCAGCGGCGGCGCTGGGCGTCTCAGCCACACACCGGAACTCGAGTCTGAGGGCGGAGCCGCCTAGTGAGGGACGGGGGCTGGTCCCGCCTCCTGCCCTCTGCACCGGT
Source organism: Upupa epops (assembly GCA_013397515.1). Lineage (NCBI taxonomy): Eukaryota > Metazoa > Chordata > Aves > Bucerotiformes > Upupidae > Upupa > Upupa epops. The sequence goes on along the minus strand of VZRI01004272.1, from coordinate 17,238 downwards.
TGCAGTGCATTCTCTTCGTCGGTCCTGTATGAACCCCCACCTGTCCTCCTGCCAGGGAGGTGAGTGTGTGGAGGGGGGTTTCTCACTGCAGGAGGTTGTACTCAGAGGCGGCCCCGTGTACGCTCACAGTGATATGTGTCCTTCCCCCCGATATGGGCTTATATCGCGACAGTCGTGGTGGGGAGAGGGGCGCTGGGGCCGCAGCGAGTTCAGCACAGACGCGAGGGAAGCGAGGCAGCCCTCAGAGGCGGCTGGTGATGCCGACCCTTGTGGGACGTGTTGCGAACGGGATCTGCTCGGCGGGAAACATTCGGTTGAGCTGTGGAGAGTCTTTTTGTTGTTTTCTTTCTCTCACGGGCACCCTGACCTCGAGGGGTGAGTGTTGGCCACGGGCTCCATAGTTAATGTTTGTTGATAGTGTGTCTGACAGTCCCTGGGGTGGGGCAATGATTCCCGTTCTTCCATTGGGGACGCCTGTAGCCCTTCTGATGGGTGGTAATAAAAGAGTAAGAAAAACGCCAACATTTTGTTTCGACCTTAGTGATAAAAGCCAGGGGCTTTTTCAGACTGAAGCAAATAGGTATCTTAAAACTACTAAAGGGTGCAGTTTACTTGTTGCAAACAAATGCATGTTACCTGTTCAAATGAAGTCTCGAGAGTTTTGTTTGTATAATACCTCTCCTATTTTCTTATGTGTTTCAGGACCAAGTGAAGAAGTTATATGACTGTCATCCATGGTCTGCAGTTGCGGAGCAGGAGCTATGTTTTCTTACATTTTGCTGCTTTGGCCAAGCTGGGAAAGTACAGCATTTTCTCTAGGCCTTATGCAGGGCGTTGTGGAACTCGAATCAGTTATACAGGAGACAGACACCAAAGACTGGTTTTGAATGCAAATACTAGAAACTATGTTTTGACTGGAAACACTGACTACTGCAGACACTCAATCCATAAAGAACAGAGATGTCTTATGAATGTCCCACATGTAGAAGTGTACAAGAATGCACAACACAGTTGGGGAGGGTTTTATTTCCAGTCTTCTTGCATGTTGGGAAAGAAGACCACATGTCTCCAGATCAGTTCTGCAGGGCAATTCCCACAGTGTTTCTCTGCTTGGAACATTCAGATCAGCAGGTCTTTTCGTACATCACTGTTGTTTCGGTCTGCACCACTTCCTCTTTTCTGGATTATTGTTAAGCCAATTCAGAAGTTACTTGCTATCATTCTTGGAAGGTAAAATACTATCTCACTTCCCCTCTTAGTGTAAGGCCCCAATTATACAGAGCTGTGTGTCTGATTCTATGCAGAATGGCAGGTGTATTTATAGTGTTTTCATTATTTGCTCAGAATTTTGTAGTGCTGCGGTCTAGACTGACAGTTTGCTCAACAGGAAGTGTTTCTGCTGTCTGAGGTGTTAGATGTGCCTTTTGCTCTTTTTATTCTCAATTACATGAATCGGAGACAAACTAAGATGCTAAGCAGCATTCCTTCTTCTGTGGAAGGGAAGAAATGGAGTTATAGTTCCAGTCTAAGCTTCCATAAGTCTAAGCTTCCATAAGATCTTAGAAGATTTGAAACTGTAACAGCAATGCAGACACTTAAATAATTTTTTTAACTGTGTCCTACATTAACACTTTGTATCTTGCAGGAGCATAAGAAATTGGTGGAAGGCACTTCCTCCTAATAAACAGAAACTCCTAAAAGAAAGTGCAAGAAAAAATAAATGGAAGATACTCCTGGGTGTCAGTAGTTTAGGAGTTTTATTTATTGTGTTTTATTTTACTCACTTGGAGGAGGCACCCATCACTGGGCGTGCCCGGCTGTTCGTGTTTGGAAAAGAGCATTATAGGGAACTGTCACAGGTGGAAAGTGACATGGTAAGATTCTCAAGAACAATTCTGAATACTCTAAAACTATTAACACTGCTTTTTGTTGGGATGAGGCAACCCAGTTAATGAGATGGGCTAACATGCCTTGGAATGTCATCTTGGAATTTCCTGGTTAGAACCTGGTAGAGCACCACCATCATTTATCCCCTCCACTTGTCCCCGTCCTTTCTAAGAGTTCCTTTTACATTAGCAAACAGCTCGGGTGCAGGATACTGAGCCCATGTACAAATGTTTCGTAACTTTGTTATGATAACATAATGAGAAAGATGGAAATTGGTAAAAGCTATAAAAGCAAAGCTAATGGTTGTGTGCTGAAGTCTGTCTCATCTTCTGTGCCGGTTTGAGTATTTGGCACTTAGTCAAGGTCCTAGCTTTTAAGCTGTCATTCTCTAAGGTAATACTCTGCACATGTATTAAAATCTTTCTGATTTTCTTTAATTGCCTTCTTTTAAACTGTCCATTGCACTGATTTCTGTAACTGAGTTCTGTGACTGTTGGCTCTGAAGCCAGTGAAACTTGATAATCCTTCTAAAAGCCGTGCTGTATTCCTGAGAAGGTGAGATAAGAACTGTAGTAGTACAAGGATATACATATATATGTATATATATTCTCCCTTTACAAATTGCAACAGAAATATACAGGAAGATTATAAATGGAGGTGGAAATGCACAGGCAGGAGTCTGTAGGATCAAGGCTATACTATCTTATTTTTGTACTATGGTCCTGAAAGTCCAAGCTCCAATATATTGACTCTCTATATATAATGCTACTGCATTAGTTTCCCAGTTAGTCAGTTACTGTGTGATAGTTCTGCATGGCAACTGGTGAATCTTTTCTTTCAGTGGATGGAGAAATTAAAAAGTAAAATGTTACCTGAGACAGATGCATTGCATCAGGCCGTGGAGTTAGTTGTTGGCCATTTATCTGAAAGCAATAAGGACATACCACAGATGTCAGTGATCAAGTGGGTTATCCATGTGGTAGATGAACCAGAAATAAATGCTTTTGTGCTTCCGGTAAGTTGAATCCAATACAAAAATTATTAGTCCTATTGAAGTAGCATTTTATTTATGTGTCTTCTACTTAATTTCTCTCTCCTTTTGCTTACAGAATGGTCAAATGTTTGTTTTCACTGGATTGCTAAAAGCAGTTTCTGATATTCATCAGCTGTCTTTCATTTTGGCACATGAAATAGCTCATGTCATACTGGAACACGCAGTAAGTATTTAAAGAAAACTGTCTACAACTCTTAATTAAAATCCATTAGAATGAATGTAACATTTTTTCCTATCACTGTGAACCACAGTTTGTGTGACAATTGAATTGAAATGAGAATATTCTGCTACAGTATATTCTTGTTACTCATGTGGTAGTTAATAACTGTTAGAAGTCCAGTAGTATATATATCTAATAACAAAAGGAACTTTCCTTGTTTGTTTATACGGAGTCTGTTCCCCCGGCTGGCCTGGAGAAAATTATTGCATCATCTGGCTTGTCAGTGCTTCCATCAGTTTGTAAACATATCCCTGTAAACCAGATGGATTTCAATTTCTCTCAATTTGATCTCTGAGTTTCTCAAAGGACTGCAATAAAAATATATATGATTTTCCTACTGTTCTTGTCCCATTAGTGTTCCTGTCTAAATGATATCTATCACTCCTTAAATGAGTGGAAAGAATCATCTTTTATGTTGTTTTTATAGATTATTCCCAACCAAGGTGTTTCTCAGTCTTTAATAAAGAGCTGTGCTGGTGGGGGGGACAGGCTTGCCCTGTCCCTGTGCAGAAAAAGAAACAGTGACTTTTGACATGTATCTAAAATCTCGTTTTAAGCAAATGCCAGACATTTGCTTAAATGTCTGGGACAATTTCTGTTTGCAGGCAGAGAAAGCCAGCCTGGTTCACTTCTTGGATTTCCTATCACTCATCTTTCTCACTCTGATCTGGGCCATCTGTCCTCGTGATGGTTTAGCAGTTGTTGGCCAGTGGATTCAGAGCAAGTTGCAGGAGGTAAGACACGTGTCAGATTACCCTTCCTAAATTCTACAGCAAAACCATTTCTTTAATCTTGGGGAGATAGTACCACTAAATGGTATGAATGTTGAGGGGCAGAGGGGGAAGGCAAGAGGAGAAATACTATAAGCAAGAAAAAAAATTGAGTATGTTTCTGAATTAAATGTTTTCTTAGATCTGTTTTAGTTGCTGCTTGTTTTCATTTGTTGAAGAAATTTAGGACTCCCTAAGTGATGGGATTTGGCTGGACAGGCTCTGAGAACCTGCTTGCCGGTTCAGTTAAACTCTCTTTGAAACATGGCTCACCCTTTCAAGTTGTGTATACAATGCTGTGAAGATGCCATATATTTATTTTTAGTAGCTGTTATATTTTATTTAGTTTAGAAACAATTTATATAATTCTTTAAGTATGTTGTTAGTGGGAAGAATGGTTTCTGAGATAAGAAAGCTGAGAATCTAAACACTCTTCTAAAGTATAAACCATGCTATAATAAAAGTTACTGAAATAATCTTTTCAGACAGCATATACTCTAATAAAGTAAGATTTGGAGGCTTTGTGTTGCCAGTTTTATTCAGTCTAATTTATTCTCTCCTTCCAGAGATGGTGTTTTTCAGAAAGTGGTGTTGTGTTTTTTAAGAAGAGGTTTTGCTTGCCTTGTAAAACAGTAATCTGAATTAAAGTGAAAGAGCTTTATGACTTCTCTTGGTGCTTTTTCTGAGATTTCCCTCAGTTCCTCAGAAGACCTGAAATTAACCATAACCAATCTGTTTTGGTAGTTCTAATGCTAATGGTGGACTCTGAACATAAGTTATCTCTAAAGACCTCAGATATTTGTACTAGTAGCTAAGAAACCAATACATTAATGAATGCTAGCCAGCATTTTGAAGAGCTGAATTGGGAAAATGACCAAGCGTGAATCAATCCTGCAGACTGCTCATAATTTACACAGAAAGATTTACCTCCCTGTCAGCATCTCTTCTCTCCAGGCTTCACTGCAACTGGTATTTTGGCACCATGGATTGGAGTTGTGCTTCTGAGTGCAAATGGAGTCTGGATTTAAGCTTGTAGTTCTACTGTGCTACAGTGCTACAGGAGGGATGTATCATATATGAGACACCATACAGTAATGTCCTGCTTTCAAACTGATCGACCTCATCTTCGGGAACATAAATCACATCCATGTGTCATAGAGAATAAATCAGTGTTTGATGCTTGCAAAGCTTCTGTCCCATATACAAAAGGTGTTGGATGGAAACTTCTGCTTCTATTAGTTACCCAGGAGTGCAAGGTCTCTTACTGTAGTCAAGATTTCCCTTTTGGGCTTATGTGAAAATGAACCTTTTCTGCGCATGTACTCAGGGTCCTTCTTTTCCATAACTGTATTTTATGGCTTACAGAGTGCTGAAACTCTGAAAGCATTATTTAAGCCACATTGCAGTGCTAGCTTCTGGTTCAGTATTGGTTGTTCTTTTGTGTCCTCAGAGGCTTAGCGCTTTTACCTGCTGAAATGTTGTTTATATTCTATTATTGACTAGAAGTAGTTTTCAGTGACACACTATAGGCCTTTTAGCCTTTAGCATGTTAGCTCCCGTTCTGCCTTTTTACTCTGAAGCTGGTGAGTGTACATGCCTTAAGAAACTGTGAAGTTCTCTTATGGGATTAATTCATGGTTGTTCGTTAGTCACATATTTCTGATCCAAAGCATTGACTTTGCTTTTACAGTAACTGTTATTTTATACGGGAGTAAAAGGCCAGGAATTAGTCTTGCAATAATGCAAAGCAGGACTAGATTTTAGTCATATCCTGTATGTATAGATATAGTACTTCATATTCTCTTTCTTGTCCACCTAAAGCCACCTAAAGTTTTTTATGTAGGAACTGGAGATTTTGCACAGTCAACTTATGTGGCACTTCCTTGTCTTTAACATGTGCAGGCATTCAATTAAGTGATATGAAGAATCAAATCCATTGTCTTTATGTCAAATGTCTGACCAGGAGTTTAAACATATATTTTTCGTGTTCATTAGAGATTATTTTTATCAAGTTTGTTCAAGTAGTAGTTGAGTAGTTTAAGTTAGGCACCTCAAGACTCTTTTCTGTGACCACTGCCAAGGTTTTATTGGCCAAAAGCACACAGTGATAGAGAGCCCAGGCTTTCTGAAGGGATTCAGATAATCTTACATTTTTAAGTTTAGACCTGAAGAAGAAACGCATTGAATTCTCAAAAATCACAGAGGACACATTTAAGACTCCTGGCTTAACAAAATGTGGTGATGAGCACAACAGACCTGACACCCTACTTGAACACAAGCTATATCTAGCTAAAGAATTGCTGTACAGAATTCTGCTGCTCTGTTCAAGCTTGTGTCTTGTCTGTGACTGGCCAGCAGCAGATGCAGAGAGGAAAAGTAGAGGAGATAAACAGTAAACGTCTTTTCTTCAGATGCATTGTGCAGAATGGGCAGGTCATGAACCACAGATTGCATTGTGTTTATTTTTTAACATACAGTGTTGGAATAGTCAATCAGTTCAATACTCTAGTGCTTACCTGCAAATGCACAAAAAGCTCTTAGGGTGTAGGAGTTTATTGTTAATCTTACTGTCCTCTTGCTGTCCCAGATAGCTCTTCTAGATGGTCTGTTAAGATGTGCATTCACACTGTCAATTTCCCAGTTCTTAAATGGCTGCAAACATTCTTTTTTTGAGATGGATGCTAGCCCTTCATATTTAAATTACTATATCTCCCTAGAGAGGAAATCTACAAGTTATTGTAACTGAAGAAACAAATCTGCCTGCTTGTGTAAACCTCTCCTAGTTAGTTCTTTGGGTTAGTCCTGTTCCCTTTTGCCAGTTTCATGATAAATGTTTGCTAATTAAACTTTCTGGTTACCTGGGACATGGTGCTTCAGCAATATATTACAGACTGTCCAGAAGTATCTTTGCCAGTGAGTGTGTTGCCACTTGGTAGTACCCAAGCAGTTTTCAAGTCAATACAAATGTGTATTCCTCTTCAAGTAATGGCTTTGTCATCAGAAGTTTTTAAAACTGTTCTTTTTTTTTTGTTTTGTCCTTTTTTTCTGAAACTTAGAAGGAGAACTTCTATAATCAGATAAAAACCTGATTATAACCTTTTTGTCTTCACTAACCTTGCCATGTCCTCGTTTTTTAGCTGATGTTTATTAATAAATGCTCAAAGCAGAATGTTGTGACAGATTCTTATCTCTATGAGAGGAGGCTGTTTTTACAAGTGCTGATTTGTGTTTATGGTAACCTGCTCTACTAAGGCAAGGCAGCCCAAAGCTACGTGGATTACATGTGTCAGAAGAACCTGAGTTTTGTATGACTAAATAACCATTTGAGGAAGCTACCAACATCGGCTCTTAGTGGAGAGGAATTAGTCAGATTAATGTCTTGCAGTTTGATTTCTCAAGTGTGTTTTGCAGCTTATGTTGGGGGATAATCATGCCTGGAGTATTGTGTCCAGTTCTGGAGCCCCCAGCACAAGAAGGATTTAGACATATTGGACCGTGTCCAGAGGAGGACCACCAAAATGATCAGGGGAATGGAACATACAGGAGGACAGGCTGAGATAGTGCTGGAGGGACCTTATTTTGACCTTCCAGTGCCTGAGGAGGGGCCTACATGGAGGCAAGGGAAGGTCTATTCACAAGGTTTCGTATGGATAGGACAACGAGCAATGGGTTCAAGTTGAGAAAGGAGAGATTTAGGCTGGAGATGAGACAAAAGCCCTTCAGTATAAGGATGGTTTATGGCTGGAATGGGCTATCTGAAGAAGTGATGGGGGCCCCATCCCTGGGGTTATTTAAGATCAGGCTTGATAATGTTCTGAGCAACCTGATCTACGTAGAGATGTCCCTGCTTGTGCAGAGTAAAGCATGCTGGGTTTGAAGATGGTCATCACAAAATTTAAGGGAGCCATTTTACATATCGTAGTTACAACAAAGGTCTTAATGAAATGTAAGAAAAGTGACAAAATTCTAGTTTAAAAGTTGGCATTGACCTGCAACATAATGTGAGACTGTCTGAAGAGAGGGGCTGTGGAAATATGCATAATTTCAAATAATATCCACTGAATACAGGATTAATGGATTGTATATAATGGAGTTAAATAAAACTGGAAAATGAATAGTGATGACATGCAATGTGGACATGATAGATAAACAACATCTCTTATGAGTAGATAAGGAAAACAGCTAAAATGCTTTAGCTTTGTGTACACTGAAAACCAAGGAACTGAGCTTTGATGTGCTTCTTTGCAGTTTATATTTAATAGACCATACAGCAGAACGTTGGAGGCTGAAGCTGATAAAGTAGGACTTCAGCTTGCAGCAAAGGTAACTACAAACTGGTTTGTTTTGTTAACAGTTTATGAGAGGTTTCCATTGCCATCTGAGGGAGTTTCACACTTGATACAGGGGTAAACTGTATGTGTGTGTATGTTTTCCCAAATTCTTGAAGATCCATAGATTCATGAAGTAGTAGGAAATAAGAGATTGTAGGGAAATATGAAGTAGTTCTGGCTAAATGATGTGTAATTGGATGGAAGTATCAGAAGTTGAGTGTTAAGTGCACAGTAAACTGTCGGAGCAGTATATTACTTCTGGAAGAAAAAGCTACATTTTTATAAAGAGGAGAGTGCCAAACAATGAGATTCCATAAGCAGGGTATAGTTAACTGTATGAAAAGATATAAACTACCCTTTACACTTTTTGTTTCGCTTGGTTTCCGTCTCACTTTTCACTAGGTTAAAAACTGGCTGGATGGCTGGACCCAAAGAGTTGTGGTGAATGGGGTTAAATCCAGACCAGTCATAAGTGGTGTCCCTTAGGGCTCTGTTTTAGGACCAGTCTTGTTCAAAATCTTTTATCAATGACTTGAATGAGGGGATTGAATGCATCCTCAGTAAATTTGCAGATGACACAAAATTAAGTGGCAGTATTAATCTGCTGGAGGGTAGGGAGTGCTGCAAAGGGATTTGGGCAGGCTGGAGCAATGGGATGAGGTTTAACAAGGTCCAGTGCTAGATCCTGTACTTCAGTCACAACAACTCCCAGTAGCTACAGGCTTAGGGAAGAGAGGCTGGAGAGCTGCCTGACAGTGAAAGATCTGGGAGTGTTGGTTGACAGCCAGGTGAACAGGTGCCAACAGTGTACCCAGATGACTAAGAAGGTCAACAACATCCTGGCCTGGATCAGGAATGGTGTAACCAGCAGGAATAGGGAGGTGATGGTGCCCCTGTACTCTGCACTCGTGAGACTACACCTTGAGTACTGTATCCAGTTTTGGGCACTGCAGTATCAAAAGGACATTGAGGTGCTGGAGCAGGACCAGAGAAGGGAAACTAGGCTGGTGAGAGGTCTGGAGAATAGGCCCTATAAGGAGTGGCTGAGGGAGCTGGGGTTATTTAGTCTAGAGAAGAGGAGGCTGAGAGGAGACCACCTAGCTCTCTACAACTAGCTAAAGGAGGTTGTAGTGTGGCTGGTGCTGGTCTCTTTTCCCAAATTACTAATTTGCATCAGGGAGGTTTAGATTGGAAGAAGTTCTTGACTGAGAGAGTGATTGGGCGCTTGAATGGGCTGGCCAGGGAGGTAGTGGAGTAACAGTCCTTGGAGATGTTTAAAAGGTGACTACATAGAACCCTTGAGACTGGTCTAAGGGTTGGGGAGATGTTGGGATGAGGGCTGGACTTGGTGATCCTCAAGGTCCTTTCCAGGCATTAAGATTCTGTGATTCCATGTTGAGATCAGTTCTGAGGAATGCTTTACTATCCTCAATGCACCTAAAATATCCTGATCTGTAATACCTATTCTCACAACAATCTTGTGAAAATATGGTTGTATTTTTCCTGGTTGCTGATAGCTATGGAGTATATCAATGGTGTTCTGGTTTCCAAAGATATAGTCTAAATATATCCATAAAAAGCATTTAGTTTTGCCAAAGGAATGACAAACTTAGACTACTCAGCATTTCTTTCATTGTTTTTTCAGAATCTTTTTTTATCTCTGGATTTTAATTCTAAATCAAAGAAGCTAAAGCAACTCTTTATTTTTAGTGAAGTGCAGTAGAGCTAGATAGGTGTTAGATAACCATGAGAGCAGCACCATCTAGTGTTAATATTTCATTTAGGAAATTTACTTAATAATTATTGATACTTCTTCAAGGAAGTCTTTTTAAAATTAAACAATTCTGAAACTGCATTTGTAGTTCAAGGGAATAGTACAGTCTATCAGGAACAATTTCTTTATGGGTGCTCAGTGCTTTGTAATGCTGAAGATTCAAGCCCATACTAGACAGAAACAAGCAAACTGGTATCTCAGCACTTCCCTTCTTCTGCAGATAAACTTTCAGTAATAATTATTATTTAAAGCAATTAATTCAAAGGATAAAGCATCGCTTCTGTGTTTCTGAGGGGGGGAAGTGCTTGTCTTACCCTCTGAGCAAGTGTGTGCATTGATTTTCATTTGTTTAGAGATACTTGTTGTTTTCCCCCCAACAATAGATAAATATTCAAATACCTTTTTCAAGTTAGTGTTCCATGAGCTTCTGTGGTTAAGTATCTACTGTTATGGGGAGACAGAGAGAGGAGAGTTCTAGTTATGTAAAATTACTATTTTAACGTGTTCATTACAAAGCTCTTCCTTGAAAAAGGCAGTGGATTCACATACAGAAAACCCTTTGCATTTCTTCTAGAACTTGAATTAAAATATAAACTTAAATACAAACTTGCCTGTATCTATAGACATGATTACTTTGTTGTTCTGCTTTACCATGTGTAGTAAATATAACTTGGAGTAAGCAGCTGAGTATTTTCATGATCAAGTATATGCCAGAAATGTTGACTCCGATTTTCTTCTTCTTCTTACCTGCCTAATTCAGCCTGTAAGTTTTTAAAGATAGGTGGAATTACAAAGATGTTGAAAGGAACAATTCCTGTGTCTGTCTGGATGAACCTTTTACTGCATTTAAGTATTTTAGGGAGCCTTTTCCTGTCAGGTATGAGGGGAGCTGTTGAAACACTTTTGAAATTTCAGATGTCTTTTGTAATTCACAATACACATTCTAATGTGTAGTATTATGTAGAAATTACTATTTCCCTTTTCAGGCTTGTGCGGATGTACGAGCAAGCAGTGTCTTTTGGCAACAAATGGAGTTAGCAGAAACCCTTCACAGACAGCCCAAGTTACCAGAGTGGCTTTCCACACATCCTTCCCATGAAAACAGAGTTGAGCACTTAGACCGGCTTATCCCAGAGGTAAGCAGAGCTGAAGGAACTGTGCCTTTTCTTAGGAATATTGCCAGAATTAGTTTGGTATTGATTAATGAGCTACTTTGGCATTGATTCACAGTCTACTCTTTTAGCGTTGTGCTTAACTTTATCCTTACAGACATTTTCTGTTACACAGCTCTCAGTCTTAAGGGTTTTATTAAATGAGGAAAAATGAAGATACCACAGCTAAAACGTAATTATATTCTGGGGTATTGTCTCATCTGTGACAGAAGTGCAGTATTGTTGCATTGGAATGGCCTTCCTGAATACAGATGTGACAGTGTCACAGGTGAATCATCCTTTGGGGTTTTTTTTTGCCATTTTGGAAGCCAGTATGTGAGTTGGATCCCTAAACTATCTTGACTTCTCTTGCTTGGATCACTGGCTCAGAGAACGCTCCATCCTATTCTATCTCTGTGATTTAGTGATGTGGAATTGAGTACACCTCGAGTAACTGCACCTCAGAAAATTTCTTAATAGCTTTAGTTATGAGAGGTCTCTGTAGACCTTGCAGCCTGCTTTTTTCTTCATGTCTCTGTTCTGTCACATTAGGGAGCAAATCTTACCCCACTCCAAGGAACTTGAGCTAATTCATACAACTGCCCATCAATCTGCAATCTTTCCTCTGTTCTTTCAGATTTCCTCTCAGAGGAATGCAAAGTGATAGCTATTTGGGGATTCTGTTAATTTGATGTGCTACTCACTGGTAACTTAAGAACAGAGAACTGCTCCAGGTTTAATAATCTTTGTTTACTATTTATTTAAATAGTGGAGGTTTTAACTACAGAAAAATAATATGGACTGGTTTTGTCTTTTTATTTTCTTTCTAAAACAGCGATAAAGAACTTCACAACAGCTTTTTCTCAGCAAGCTGAACTATGTTTGGAAATGCACTTTCTAATAACTGGGAATTTCTTATTTATAAACTCAGGTGCTTGAGGTCTTGCTCAATTCCAAACTGTAAAGACAGGTGAAGATTTATCGTCAGAAAGAGCACTAAGATCTAGAGGTGTTTGCTGATTTCAAAGAAGCAAACCCAATTTTTTCATTAGTCCTTTTTAATTTTTTCCCTACGTGTTTGTGTTGCTAGTTAGTTTTTGTCAGAATTGCAAGGTCAGACCATAAGTCAGCCCAACTAAGGTAATGGCAGTCAATACACAAGAGACTGTAACCCTTGGCCTGGTTTGTGGATAGAGAATGACATGGTTTTTATACTGAGAGAGCTGGCAGACTGAGAGGTAAGATGCACTCCAAAAGGCTGTGAGGGGTCAACACGCAGCCGTGAGCCTGGTATCTGTGACAGTGGTGAAGAAGAGCTAAAAATTACTAGTTTCTATATTTGCCTCTACTGATAGGCTTTATGTGAAAGCAGTGGTGGATCTACCCAATTTTTATGCTTTCTCACTCCCAGCACATCACAGGAGGTGACTGCAATTGCATTGATAAGAAAAACAGCTTCACCTTTGTTATTTATATAAAATATCTGAACTACTGCTAGTGAGACCTCCTAAACCAATAAGCATGCAGGTGGTCTTTATTCTGAATAGCAGGACTTCTCCCTGAAGGTTGACCTGGAAAGAGCAGCATTAAAATACTATTTCCAGGTGAATCAATATACTCTAGTTAATCTTGTCCATTTTCCATCAGCCTTTTTTATTGAGAACACTTGAGTAAAAGCAATCAGTGGAACATACAATATCAATATGCATGTGCTTCATTAAGAATGCTTATCCTCTTACCCAAACTGTCAAAAAACAACTTCCTTGAGTGGTACTAATTCATTGCAAGGGTGGTAAGATGCTGAAACAGGTTGCCCAGAGAAGCTGTGGATGCTCCATTCCTGGCAGGATGGGGCTTGAAGCAGCCTGATCTACTAGAGAACATTCCTGCCCATGGCAGGGCTTTTGGAACTAGATGATCTTTAAGGTCCCTTTCAAACCAAACCATTCTGTGAGTCTATGGTTAAATTACCAGTTTTGAAGTTGTGGTTATTTTGGAGAGGATCACAGTTGACTGTTGGGCTGTTTTGTCTTTCAGGCAAATTACACTGTGAGCTCCTCAGCTTGTTATTTACATCTTTAATGGCTTAACAGAGATACTGGCACAAACGAAAATAGTAGCAGTCTGCTGAGCCAGGGGACGAACATGCTCTAGCAAGGGTTCAGTGCTGCATGGTGGTCACAAAACTGCATACAAAGGCTAATTCTGCTAAGGTGTGTAGTTACAGCTGTCCTTAACAGTGAGCTGTTGTGTCAGAATAGCTTTCCATCCTCATAACTGGAGCCTTTTCAATGGCATGTGTGTGTAAGTTGTTGAATAGATGCCTTCTACCCCTTTGGATGACTTTATGTCTAACAAGAATACAAACATGCAAATGTTAGCTCTGTAGCTTTTTACCTCTGCAATTGTGACTTCAGTATTTTAGGTAAGAGAAACCATGGAAATAAGCCAGGCATTCTATAGCCACAGAAATCAAAGATAAATTTGCTAAACTAGTTTAAAAGAGGATTACATTGTTCTTTCCAGCACACAGCCTAAACGTTTTACGTTTTCATTTACCTTCAATCACGCTGCTTGGTGTTAATGCAGTCTTGCAGCAGCTTGTATTCTGGAAGAGAAACAGAAAAAACTCTCCATTTGTCATAAATGTCAGTTTAGAAATTAATTGGTCACTGAAACCAAAGAGTGTTCAGCAGTACCACTACACAGTGTAGGAAAAACAAATACTGAAGAAACTTTTATTTATTTATTCCTCTTGTCTAACTAAAAATGTTTACATTTGCATACCCAGTAATTTGAATGATACATTTCAGCAAGAAACAGCTGGGGAAACCCTTTCTGTGTTTCTGGAATGTGTCTCTTTGCAACACCAGTTATTAAATTTAAATTCAGTTTGTTTCTACCCATTTCCAGCAAACTCTTTATCAAGTCCCTGCAGTAGTGTTAAAAAGAAATACGTGTAGTGTGTCCTTATACAAAACAATGAGCCAAGAAGTTCTGTTCTGTTTTAAAATTGCTGTAGTAAGTTGTTGCCAGTGTCCCCTATGGAACAGCACTGGCTTGTTTTAGGGTGATTGGCAAATACATTTGCAGAGGTGTACTGGAATATTTGCTTTGATTGTTCAGCCAAATCTAGTCTATATAAAGCAGAATAAAAACTGATGCTCTGTTTTAAGTGCAGTGCTAGGACTGCTATGAAAGCTGTTACTTTCTTAAAATTATAGAATCACTACAGATTGGAAGGGACCTTGCAAGACTATCCAGTCCAATCCCACCACCACAGCAGGAGCACTCAGACCAAGTCCAGGTGGGTTTCAGATGTCTCCAGAGAAGGAGACCCCACAACCCCCCTGGGCAGCCCCCCAGTGCCCCATCACCCTCCCTGGGAATAAGTTATAGAATCACAGAAGCAGTCAGGGATGGAAGGGACCACAGGACCATCCAGTTCCAACCTTCCTGACATGGACAGGGACGCCCCACCTTAGAGCAGGCTAGCCAGAGCCTCTTCCAGCCTGGCCTTAAACACCTCCAGGGACAGGGCCCCAACCACCTCCCTGGGCAACCCATTCCAGGCTCTCACCACTCTCACAGTGAAGAACTTCCTCCTCACATCAAGTCTAAATCTACCCTTCTCCAGCTTTGCTCCATTCCTCCTAGTCCTGTTGCTACCTGATATCTGAAAAAGCCCCTCCCCAGCTTTTTTGTAGGCCCACTTCAGATACTGGAAGGCCACAATAAGGTCACCTCGGAGCCTCCTCTTCTCCAGACTGAACAGCCTCAACTATCTCAGCCTGGCCTCACAGGAGAGGTGCTTCAGCCCTCTGATCATCCTCGTGACCCTCCTCTGGACATGCTCCAGCATGTTCACATCCTTATTAAAACAAGGGCACTAGAACTGGATGCAATACTCCAGGTGGGGTCTCACCAGCACAGAGTAGAGGGGGAGAATCACCTCCCTTGACCTGCTGGCCACACTTCTGATGCAGCCCAGGATCCAGTTTGCCCTCTGGGCTGCAAATGCACACTGCTGGCTCATGATGAGCTTTTTTGTCCACAAGCAACCCCAAATCCCTCTTCTCAGGGCTATTCTCCAGCCAGTCACTGCCCAGCCTGTATTTGTGCTTAGCATTGCCTGGACCCAGATGCAGGACCTTATACTTGGTCTTGTTAAACCCCATGAGGTTGGCTTGTGCCCACCTCTCCAGCCTGTTCAGGTCCCTNCTCATCCATTAATGCTGTGGCCCGTTCATAGAAGGCCACCAGGTTTGTGAGGCAGGATTTGCCCTTGGTGAAGCCATGCTGATTGTACCCAATCACCTCTTCACTGTTCTTCTGTCTCAGTAGTGCCTCCAGGAGGATCTGCTCCATGATCTTACCAGGCACAGAGGTGAGACTGACTGGCCTGTAGTTCCCTAGCCCGCCCTTCCTACCTTTTTGAAAATAGGAATTGTTTCCCCTTTTCCAGTCAGTGGGACTTTACTAGACTGCCATGACTTTTGGAATATAAAAGAGAGGGATTTAGCAACCTCATCTGCCAGTTCTCTCAGTATCCGTGGGTGTATCCTGTCAAGTCCTGTGGACTTGATACTTTCACGTTCTTCAGGTGATCATATACCTGATCATCACTTATGATGGGCAGTTCTTCCTTCCAGTCCCTGCTGTTATCTTCCATGACTCCAAGAGTGTGGCTGGAGGCCTTTGCAGTGAAGACTGAGGTAAAGGAGTCACTGAGAACATCAGTCTTTTCCATGTCACTTGTGACCGCATCACCTGTTTACTTTTTTAGAGGGCCCACACCTTCCCTAGTCTTTTTACCATTAATATACCTGTAAAAATTCTTGGTGTTCCCTTTGAACTCCCTGGCTAGGTTCAAGTCCTGCTCCCAGTTTTTGTAATTTCATCCGCCCAATGCCTTCAAAGTGCATTGCACCTTTCCTTTCCCAGCAGCTTGAGCACATGCTAGGAAACGGAAACATGGTGTACCCACCCAATACCATGCTGCTTAGCCCAGGTGGTGACCAGGCTGCTCTTAAAATGAGTCCCATTGTCTGACTGGGGTGCCATGTTGCCAGAGGATTTGCTTTTCAAGGCCCAGGATGGAATTGCAGGCAGTGGTATGAAGCACCCAGTGGTTGCCTCCACCATGGTAAGCACCAGGTTTCTGGCAAGGTGGTATTGTCTGTCTCCCATGCTTCTTTATACTGGTATTGGTCCCATTGCCCACCATAGCATAGAGCCTTTACCCTCTTGGCTTACTTTATTGTGGTACATGTCTCACAATAATGAACAACCTGGGAAATGGCATCCATAGTTAAATCCACCCCTCTGTTCTGTGCCCATCTGTAAGTGGCATTTCAGTCCTGATGCACTGTGGGCCCACCAGGCTAGAAACAGCTCTCCCTTATGTTACCAGTCTAGATCCACCTGTGGTATTTCAACTTGTGCGTATTGGTCCACCTGCTCATTATAATCATGTTCTTCATTGGCCCAGCTCTTCAACACATGTGCATCCACATGGTGAACCTGTATGGTCAGCCTCTCCATCCGAGTGGTGATGTCTTGCCACAATTCCGAAGCCCAAATACGCTTTCCCCAGCATTGCCAATTCACCTTTTTCCATCTGTCCAGCCACTTCCACAGATCCCATGGACCTGAGCACTTTCTTCATCTTCTTTAGTTCATCTAGAATCAATGAGTCAACCTAGACTTTCTGATAGCAGTCCATTGGACTGGTCAGAAGGCACCTGGCTGCAACTCAGGATAAGTTTAGCTACTGCTTTTCCAGAATCCATTATGTGAAGTGGAATCAAATAAACCTTTTAACCCATTTTCACATTAAAGGATTAAATGTAAGGTCTGATGTTAATAATGCTATAGTTTTATGCTGTTAATTGAGGCTAATATACAGATAATATTGCATAAAAATGACCATTAAATAATACTAAATATAAGACTAGTTTTTAAGAAAACTTGGTGTTTTCTTAGTGGCTGGATTTGCAAGTCTTGAACAAATCATTCTCGGTGGAGAATCCCCCTATACTGGGCACTGGT
>VZRI01004264.1:12857-36195 GCA_013397515.1 Upupa epops | reverse complement strand
TCACCTCATTCAGCAGGGGTTCCACATTTCCTCTCAGTTTAGTTTTACCTGCAATGTACTTGAAGAAGCCCTTTCTGTTACCCTTGACCTGTTTTACAAGGTTTAATTTCAAGGAGGCCTTGGCTTTCCTAATTGCATCCCTACATTCTCTCACCAGGGCCTTATAATCACCCCAAGTGGCCACTCTCCTTCATCCATGACCTATAGACTTTCTTCTTCCTCTTCAGTTTGCCCAGCAGCTCCCCATTTAACCATGCAGGTCTTCTAGCTCTCTTCCTCAACTTCATTCATGACAGGATGAACTTGTGTTGTGCTTCAAAGAAGTGGTCTTTGAATGATGACCAGCTATCTTGGGCCCCTTTACCTGCCAATACCCTGTCCCATAGGATTTCCCCTGGCAATTGCTTGAAAAGCCCAAAGTTGGCCCTTTTGAAATCCAGGGTTGTGATTCTGCTAGGTATTCTGTTCTTACCACTCGAGACCCTAAACTTCATCCTCTCATGGTCACTGCAACCAATGCTGCTCAACCAGACCCTCCTTGTTGGTGAATACAAGATCCAGCAGCTCTCCTCTCCTAGTGGGCTCCTCCATCATTTGCATCTGGAAATTGTCACCAATGCACTGGAGGAACCTCCTGGACTGTGGATGGCTGGCTGAGTAGGTCTTCCAGCTAATATCAGGGTAGTTAAAATCATCCATGAGAACCTGGGCCTGTAGCAGTGAGGCTGCTGTCAGCTGCCTGTAGAAGACCTTATCAGCTTCCTCATTCTGATCTGGTGGCCTGTAATAGACACCCAGGGCAGCGTCACCCATGCCAGTGTGCCCCTTGATCTGTACTCACAACCTCTTAACTCTCTCTTCATTGACCCCTGGACAGAACTCAAAATATTCCAGTTGCTCTATCACATAAAAAGCAGCTCCACTACCTCACCTTGGTGATCTGACCCTGCTGAAAAGGCAATAACTGTCAATGACGGCATTCCAGTCATGTGAGCTGTCCCACCAGGTCTCTGTAATTGCCACCAGAGAAGAGATGTGCCAAAATCCAACATTTCTCTGTATTCCCTGATTTCAGCAATGATACAGCCAACAGTTCTTGGTTTTGCTTGACTACATGACTCAATTTGACTTGATAATCCCAAGTCCTTTCCAACCTGAATAATTCTATGATTCTACAACCAGTAGCATTTGGTAATTCAATGGTGTAGTTGACATTGCATTATGTTTGATAAACTTCACATGGATAGATAATGCATGAGATGAAGGACCTTCTTCAGTTATCATCCCCTTCAGTGCATCTCTGCCTTGATATTACAAGAGTGGCTAATCTCTGGGGGAGGTGGATCGTACTGCTGAGGCAGGGGAGGAACTCCTCAACACTCAGACAAGGCAAAGCAGTGAGCAGTTCAGTCCATAAAATATGAATGCTCTTTCTCTGATGGTCTAATTACCACAGTTCACTGGCTCAAATAAAGTGATTTAACAGGTTCAGACCTGATTTTCTTACACCAACCTGCCTGTGAAAATCTTTTTTCTCTATAGTGCAGTTTGTTTCCCATGTCCCTGAAAGGCCTGTGGTTTACAGAACCAATTTCTCTTTCAGGATGCCTCTGTAAGAGGGAGTAAGAAAGTACAGCAGGATGAGGTTTAGGCTCACATCTAGGTGATAAAGTCAAGGTCTGGAAATCGGACACATCTGAGGTCATACCTGAAATATAAACAATGATTTAAACAAGGACTGTATTTTTCACCTATATTACCTCCAGAGTGTGACGCACCACTGACATAAAGTTACATTTGTTATAGGAATTAGGAATAAAAAATGATGCTGATAATCAGGACTGAATCTAATTTCTAAATGTCCTTATGCTGAAAAGACCAGAAGGATTAAACATTAAATCAACATTAGCCTTAGATTCACTTCCCTTGATTCTTGTAGAATGCTTCTGTCAACTCAAAGGTTCTCCTATCTATATCCTAGAAAAAAAATAATTGTTAATTGAGCCTTAGCAGTAATCCTTTACCACCCCATCACAGTTTTCAATTAACACACTCTAGGAATTTTGCAGAAGATACTCCATCAGTTCTGTTATAAAATCTGAAGTCTTAGGTCTTGTAACAAACTAGGGAGAAAATAAATTAATTATTTTTCTTTAAATGAAAGGAGCTGATGATTCAATCCAAAATGAAAACATGAATAAAGGGAAAAAATAATGAAAATATGGTACTGCATTCCTTATGCTGAAGAGAAACTGTAGAAAATTACAAGCACGATATTACAAGCTAAGATACACACTCTTAATAAACGGATGTTTCCACATGTAGCAACAGACAGAAACCCACAAACAGGAAAAAGAAGAAGAAAAATGCTATTTTTATTTTTTCCTGCAGGGAAGTCAGCTAATTGTTGCTGAACACTCTCAAGCTAATAGCTGAAATATACTCAGGATCTGATTACTACGTTAACAGCACTGAGCTCATACAGGCCAATTACCCTCCTTCTTAGCAGTGAGGAGTGATACTGAGCTTCCTACATTATGAAAATATTAAGCAAACCCCAAAATCTATCAAACAGATCTGATTCAACTTCCTATAAAGGACATGTGTATCGGTCCTTTTCTGAAGCCAGAGGTTTCTGCTAAACAAGCATTTATACTTTCTCAACACTTCACCACAGAATCAGAAATTACTCTTCTTTGAAGGCTTTAGGGAAAAAGAAAAGCAGTGTACAAGGCCACTGTCCATATTCTAGTATTGATTTACATCCTCTTCTTTGCATATTTGCTCCATTAATTGGTACCATATTGGACAATAACAACCCCCTAATAGCTCTGAGTGTGCTTGTAATGGAAATGGAAATGAAAAAAGCATTACACTAATTAAGAAATGGAATAAGACTTACACAGAAACAATAAATACAAAAGGAAAGCAGAACTGAAGACTCATTTGTGATCTTGACCACTCCATATGAATCCCATGCCATCAGTTTTAACATGTCCTCTGGGACACATGAGTGTTCTTGTGGAATGCCCATAAGGACATTCCACAGCTGGACATGGATGAACCAAATTCAGAGAGCACACCTCTTGTTCACTTCTTTCACTGTTAGTATAGTCAATTCTGACTGCATGCTTCTAAAACAGCTGGTCTTTTTTACTGGTTTCACTGGAATATGATCAGAACAATCATCAACCTTTAACTTGTCATAAAGAAATTACAGGCAGTATTTCTTCATGCTTCTTTGCCAGATGAGTAAACAATTAAAACATTAATTAGTCTCTATTGTTCATTCAGCTATCTAGAATGTATGGAAGGCTATTCCAACCAGCTGGGGGGTTCTGTAGAGTGTGATCATATATTCATTATGTTGATAGGAAGTACTCATCCAACTTCAGCAAGTGCACTGAAAGGAGAACTCAAAAATCCCTGGCTAGGCCTTTTAGATACTTTTTATTTTTTTAAACCCAGACAGAGGGAAATTCTCTACTGTATAAAAAAGTGGTAGGAGATACGTGCTACAGGAAATTAACACTGTTATGATGCAAGTGGTGTGCAAGACCTAGGTTTCTCATACCACAAACATGACTTTATTTTGAACAATTCTGGTTTCCTCAGGGATCTCCTAAATCAGTGGGAGCATCCTTTAAAGCTCCACCTACCTGATTTTACCTTCACTGCAGGCAGAGCTCATATTCACTTCACAAAATCACTTAAGACAGTCATCACTGCATTTAACTTTCTATGAGATTTAATCCTGCAGGGGAAGGAAATTAATAACTTGCTTTAGTTTTTAAGACAGTTATGTATTTCTGTGCACACAGACTTTGCATTAGCTTAGACATGCTAATAAATAAGGCTTCAGATAACAGGAATGCTGATAACTGTTGCTTACATCCCACCTGCCTTCAGAGTCTACTGAAACACTTGAACAAGTCCATTCTTTGCATATAAACACATCAGACAAGTGATGTACGGAACTGAGCTAAAGAAGAAATTAGGCAGAAGTGCCCTGCTAAAGGTCATGAAACAATTCACTGGGAAATCAGACAAACAGGCAACGCTAGTTTCTCGGGTGGCACATACAAGCAGAGCTCTAAGGAAGATTAACCCCAGCACACATCTTACCTCCTCATGAATTAGCACTTTAACCCCACTCTATCAAATTATTGTATAGGTTATGCCAATCAAAGTTATCTCATGCTATTGAGTGTTATTCTATCCAGTAGACATCATTTGAGGTGTCTTAACACCCTGTAGTCTTCCATCAGGACTGAAAACATGGAAAATGAGCTACTGGAGAAGAGGGATTAATATTGTCCTAAGAATGAAAATGAATTCAAGTGAAGGCCAACAAGTCAGAACCAAATCTGAACATGACTGCACTAGCTGCTTTACAAAAAAATCCTGCACTTCAAGCAGCTATTTATACATGGGAACACTGGTATGGGAGATGGGTAGAATTCCAACAATGATCTGTTTAGTCCTAGATTTTGTATCCCATTGTGATAAGGATAAGAAAATGCATACATGACAACTACAGAAATGCCTACAGGAAATTTCAGCTCATGTGTTACTGTCAGTAGTTGATTAGCTTTAATCTATCAAATCTAACTACAGATCACTACATCATGTCTACCCTGTCTCACATTCTACACAGTTTAGGCTTAATGATACACTGTGTCAAAGAACTCCATCAATTAATTCTACATGCAACAGTTTGGTAATGACCTCATCACAAAGAAGCATAAAGTCAAAATCAATTCAAGTACAGCAACTACAAGCATCACTGTAAGGATGTGAGCTAGTGCTAAATGTAAATCTAACTCAGAATATTTCAGTTTCCAAAAAATCAATGGCTACACTTGAAGTAGATGGACTACCCTTAGTGCTATTACTCTAATCAGAACATATAGTTTGCAAATCTACTACAGTATTAAATAAATGGTAAGGATTTTTTCCAATATGTTGTTGTAGAAAGGGTAATTCAAGTACAGTATTTAGAGGGAAATCTATGATAAAACATTAGTTTGAGAAAAATGAAGTAGAGCTGGGCAAGACATGTCAATACAAATGAGAATTTATTTTTTAAGTAAATTCATTTTGGAACAACAGCAAATTAGGTAACACAACTAAAACCTTCAAATTAAACCATTTTTAAAAATTAAAAAAGAAATCACATGAACTGTTCAATTTGACACGATATCTCCCTTGACCGTGTACCTTCATTTCTGCAAATTGTGAGCACTACCTCTTGCTCTACTAAAGCAGATCCAAAATGTTGTGGACTATCTAATCAAGATGTCTACAGACCTTAAGGTAGAACAAGGTACAATTTTAAAAATACAAAAGGTCACAGCAAATTTCTCTGATTCAAAGATAATGGAGAGTTTTTCAATTATAAAGGCCATGAATACACATTTTATATAAAAATAACCCCTAACCCTAAGTTGCAACCCGAGCTTTCTTTGTCTTGTGAAGAAGAGATGTGATCATAGTCTTCCCTGCCAGCCTTTAAAGTTTTTTTTGATTTGCAAACATCCTAGGTTCATGTGATTTGATTAGCAGTTTAAATGTAAATTCATTATTCTCTTGCCAGCAACTGCCTTACCTAACTGCTTATGATTCTTCCTTATTTGAAACTGAGCTGAAGATTTATTCACTTAAAGCAACATCTTGATTAGCATACCAGCTTCTGTATCAGCCATGCTGCTACCCTCATTTACAGTATGCACAAGCTGGATACAGACACACTTTAGTGCTGAACTAACCATGATCTTGCTATTGTCTTTCCACTGTTTAATCACCTGTGCTTAGAGAAGTGATTCTGTCAAAAAGTAACACATGTAGGGATGGAAAACATGCCTAGGCAGGCTACAATAAAATGAAACACTGAACTCCTGCCTATTCTATAAAACTGTATGAAAATTAGAGGCAGAAACATCTATCTGGCTTGCTCACGGACATATTTCTGCATCACTGAAATGGAAGAGTTTCCTTATTTGTGTATTTGTTTTCTAAAAAGAAAGATGTTTTAGGTTGCATTCCCACACTTCTGCTCTTGGTTTGATGCAGATGACACTCTCCTGAAGGAAATGCTCTGACCTCACCTGTACAGCTTGATTTTTCAGGTAAACCTTCTGCAATTGCTTCTTTTATTATGCAGGATATCAACATGAAAAAGTATGACTGAATCACTCAAAAAATCATTACAGGACTGATTCTAGGGTTGGAATCAAATACATATTTTAATTGCACATTTTAATTCACAGTTGTGGTGCAGAAATCTATTGGATTTGGTATGTCTGGCTTGGCTCAGAAACTCCCTTCACTCAAGGAAAGCAGGCTCACAAATGAGCATAATGTTACTTGAGGACTGCTGTGGTTAAAACCATTACAGACACTAGAGTTGTTTTACATTGCACATCCATGTAGTCATTTGATCATCTTCTGCTTTTTGTAATACTGCAATCAACAAGCAATATCCTAATGGTCTAATTAAGCAATGAAGACTCAGGCAGGAGGCTTCTTGGGGATTAATGACTTCTTGGGATGAGCTGATCTCCCAAGATCGAGCCTAGGGCCGTTAAATTAATTTGTTTATTAATCTTCGGGAAATGCTTCATGATGAGGCGGCTACCTCTATTACCAGAGTCAAGAATTAAATGCATAGGCATTTTAAACTTGCCCTATTTTAGTTAGCAAATGTCAGGTAATCCTATCAGCTTTAACAATTCATACAGTGCTCTAAATTGTGTTTCATTATTGTGGTGTTTGTAATTTGGGATTTTAAGACAGGAAATATAAAACTCTGCATTACTAAAGCTTCAACACAAGAAAATAAAATATTCAGCATCTGAATAAGGATGTGACAGGGCAGCACTCAGCAGCTACACAGGTACACTGAGGCAGAGAGGTTTATTAACAACAGAGATACAACTTGCACCTAGTACTAGATAAAGAGTACAAAACCACCTAAAGAGGCTTTAAGAAGCCTTCTCACTACCCTTAACCTCCCACTTTCCTATCAAGGCTAAGCAATCTCATTTCCAACATTTCCATGAGCAGTATTTTAATCACTGCACTAATTTATCAACACTTTGAGTTCCAGTTGGATTTGAAAGCCATGAACTGAAGTATCTCCTTGACAGGTGAAGCTAGTGAGGGGAGCATGGGTTGTTTTTTCACCCTAATTTGGAAAATAAGTGGTTCTTTCCGTTTTTCAAAATAAGATTCCAGATTTTCCAATCGAAAGAAAAGTTTGAAATTCCAGAAGACTTTTACTGCATTGGACATCAGGTGTCAATAATTCCTGCTGAAGAAAAATCCCAAAATGTAGTTCTAAACAACATCCCATTTAAATTTTAAATAACACAGACAAAGCTTGTAAGTTAGAAGGACAACAGTCTTGGTTCAAAGTTCTTGGCCACACGATTCTGGGTTTGGAAGCCCAGTTTCTGTGCCTAAACACAAACAATTGGTTATGGTTGAGGAGTCCAAAGGCTTGAAACTGAGGAGGGCTCAGGGTTTGGAAATCTTGGACTGTAAATTTTCATTATGAATGGAAGGAGAGTTGGGTGAATCTTCTGTGCAAGGATAGAGAAGCATTTTTTAAATAAATTGTTATCAATATTAAAGTGAAACAATTTGAGCAGCAGTATCAACAATTTAAATGAGACCTTAATATAAAACACTGTTTTGACAAGCAAGCAACCAAAGCTCAGTGATGTGAAGATATTCTTATAGTTCTCTGTGCATTTGCATGGTTCAGTCTGAAAAATGAAGATTTCATCCAAAGGAATTGACTCTTTATTCTAAAGTCAGCATTTACTTTCTTTAATGTGGTATTAAACAAGAGTCACACTGAAGAAGTGTACACTTTACCCTCAGAGTACATCAAAACATCCATTTAGAAGGATGTTTTTTGAATTGTCCTTACACTGTGTAACTGTTACACACCCTCTCACTCCAACAAATCAGAAGAAGAAAAGCATTACTTTAGACAGGAGAGAATGTAAAGGGAAGATATATTCTATGTAATCAATATGGTCACCACATTGCTGACATGTTCTTTTCTTTCTGTTGTTCTTGTGTCAGATACCTTCTGACATGCTGACAATGTTCTTGGTTACAACTGGAAAAAAATCCCTCATTCAGAGCTGCAGACATTACTGTGTAATGTAAGTCTTGGTACAAGAGGAGAAATTGAGACTAGAATTGTCACTGGCAGTTCAGGTAGCTTGGCAACAAAATTCCACTAAGATGAATAAATCTCCAGTGTTGTCGCCTCCCATCGATGTCTTCCACACATTTGCCAGCTTACAGTGAGAAGCAGAGATGTTTAAAGAGAGTTGCCAGTTTTGGACAAGAGATCAAATACTGTTCTATGAGACTCAGAGGAATCACAACTAAAATGTGTTTTGTAGTTGGTACAAATCTGGAAATAATGCAGTTTTCCAAGCACGGTAGTAGACTTTTTCCAAAGATGTCTGACTGCTGACTTCAATTCACTTGGCAATATTACTGAAAACACCATAACCCAGCAGAATTATCTGAATCATAGCCTACCAAATGCTAGCTGAACTCTCTACGTGTCAGCACTTTCACTACTGCCTAATATCTAGGCCTAACAAAGCAGATTGCATATTTGAAGTATTTAACCAATAGGCAAAGGAACTTAGCACAGCATAATTAACTCCCCCTTACTGGAGGTAAGAAAAGGCACTGAAAAGCTATTATTTAAAATGTAGAAAATCGAACAGGTGGTTTTATAGCAAACAGGATGGTATCATTACTCTCCCTAGATAAATAAGTGTGAAGTTAATGAGCCACAGGATCAAAATGCTTCTCTGGGCTCTATGGAAAGATCAATATGGAGAAAAGATATTATACAGCTCTTTGTTTCATTTTTAGAGATCAAGTCAATTGATTTACAAAGACCAAGAGTCATATTTTGGCAAGAAAGCCTCATACAAGCTTCAGAACCATCATAAACCCTGCAAGCACATTGTTGGCACTGCATGTTTATCACACTATTCTGAATCTGTAAAGTCTGAAATTATGAAAAGAGAGATAATGCCTTACAAATCTTTTATAAAAGTTGTTCCTCCTGTAATAGCAACGTGAAAATTTCACTTTGTAAAAGCTTTCATGACTCATTGTATTGATGAAAGGGAATGTATTAGTGTTTCTGAACTATTAAGAGTCTCCTGGCATTTCACAATTGTTGTGGTGAACTCCTGGGAAGCAATGGCTTAGAGGAAGTACTTGGAACATAGTTTTTTCCCTATTGCAAGGAGCCTTCTAAACAAAACTCTTTTTGAGATTTTTATTCATGCTCTCAATGTTCATCAATAGTGTTACATCAATATTTATTTCCAGTGAGGCAGAAAGCTGGGGTTCCACCCCAGTGGATAACACATGAGATGCAAGAAGAAAATACATAAATAAAGTACCACCAAACACTCCAATGTGTTCATCTGAACTGTATACAGAAACAAGCAAAAATAAAGAAGGACTATGCCAGCAAGTAGCCTGGCTTTTTGCAATCATACTCTGTATTCCAGATGTGGAACAATCAAGAAGACCTGAGATGCGTCTTGGGCTTGTTTTTATGATCCGTAATGGATAAAAGGTAAAAATACTCTGCCTATTTTATTTCTTTTGCAGCCCTACAAAATTACAAAAATAGACATGGGGGGAAAAAAGAGGGATTTACAGGCTCTCTATACATAATTCTTCAGTAATCCCCATTCTTAAATGATGAAAATGTAGCCATGGTAAATCAACACTTAACAAATACAAGGGAATTATTCAGTCAGTCAGCCCCCACCCAAGGCAAATAGAATAACAGAATCACAGAATCATCAAGGTTGGAAAACACCTTCAAGATCATCAAATCTAACCATCTGCCCTACAACCCTCAAACACTAAACCATCTCCTGAAACACTCTGTCTGCTCCCTTGTTGAATCCCTTCAGAGACAGTGCTTTCACCCCCAGCATGAGCAGCCTATTCCAAGGCCTCCCACTTCTTAGGAAGAAGATCTTATCAAGATCCAATCTGAACCTCTCCTGGTACAATTTGACTCCACTTCCTCTTGTCCAAGGGGAAAAGAAGACTAGTCACTTTTAACAAGTGAGAAGGTCACATAGTCTGTGCATAAGGATAAAAGAAATCCCACCACTTTGGAGGAGTGGACAATGTGACTGTAAATTCGTTGCTTATGTTGCATTTTTCCAGGGAGCATGTCGCCTACAGAATGGAAAAGGAAATGACTGTGGGGTGGGGGAGTAGGAACACATGCTGGCTTCCAGCCCAACTGACAGGCTAGAGGAATTACTACCAGACCATAGGTAATAACAAAATACTCATGGTCTCCAATGCTAATCTTAGGCAAAAATGCACAACTCTAGTTGCAGTTTACAACCATGAAGCAGCTGCCCCCGGGGAATCTGACAGTATGAGAATGTGCCATTGCCTTCCGGGAGGATCCATTCAAAAACACCTCACTCTGGCCTTACAAGCTCACCAGGCAGACCAAAACAAGACCATGCTGCTACTCTTTTGACTATGTTTGAGAGAGAGAGCACTGCTTTTTCATAATTCATACTGCAGCAGAGGCTCAATATTATCACTAGCATAGTATAGGGGGGTAAGGTTTTCAGTTGTCTGATCATAAAAGATGATCTGATACTAAAGAGAGGTTTAAAACCAGTCAATTTAATCAACTACAACCACATTCACAAAACATGACGGTATTTCACTATTATTATTATTTTTGTAATTGAAATGGGCACAGTTCATACTGCTTATCTTAAAACATGTTCTGCATCCTCTGTGAGGCCACTTGAAGTGGGAAATACATGGCCATAGAAAGGGTTTATTGTTAAACTACTATGGTTGTTCTTAATCATCTACTCTAATTTGCTTTTCCAAAGTGCAATCATACTTTTGATTTCAAGGGTCACATTCAAATGTCACAATTCTAAGGACTAAGTGGAGAAAATTTAAGCATAGGCCAATATCTCACTGGGATTTGCAGAACCCTCTGTAAAGTAAATAAGGCCCTTGTGGCTTATCTGTCATTGGTGTGTTTAGCTCCCTAAACTAAGAGAATTGAGAGGATTAGTTAGAGGAGAAATGAAATGTACCTAATTAGTTCCCCAGATCCCTGCAGATTATATAGCATGTTTGGAACAGCAGGAAATTGTGACTGAAATTAAAAACACATACCTACAGCAGTGCTGATGAAGCATGCAGCCCTTTCTCCTGTTGCTGCAATACCACTGATGTCTTAGCAACAGCTATTACATTGTAGAATTTTTTCTAATCTTATTACAGATTTTCCTTTACCTTGTGTTTTCTTTAAGATACATATATTAACCAGGGAGCTATAAGCCTCTGGCAAGCACAAGAGAGATATTCGGAAATGGGTATTATTTATCCCTGTGAATTTTGATGTGTTAGCTTGCACTGTTTGCTTCTCCCCTCTCTCCCTATCACTGTTTTTCTCTGACTGTTGAACCATTACATAAAATATCAACAAGATTAGACTTTATATGGTACTCTGTGACACAGATACTAAGCTGGAAATTCTGAGGGCAGCCCAGAAGACTAGTAAGGGCAGTAAGGGCAGAGAGAAAGTAGAATCAAATGAGATTTCAAGTGAGAAAAGATGGAGAAGGCAAATAAAGTAGATCCAACAAACAAATTAAGAAAGGCTGGATCTGTGAAAGTCTGAAATAAATGCTGTATTTTCTCATTCTGTCTCAGTTTGGAAGAAGCATCTTCCTTGACTCCACATATCCTCACTTTAAGGCAGGGAGGGGAAAAAAAGTGCTGTTTATGGAGCAAATTACAGATGTGTTCAAAAGGAAGAAGATTAAAGACGTTTCTAAATTTACATTAACATCTTCATAGCTTTGCTGTTACATCTGTTTTCAAACAGTAGAAACTGAAATGAATACATATGATTACGTAGTTCCAGTCATTTCTGTAGGAAAGTTTGCTAGGTGCTTCTGTTGCAGGTTTTCATGTTTCCCTAACATGGGATATAAATAAATAAATGCCTTACCTTCTTTGTCCATCCTCTTCTCTGGTCCTCTCACATGCTTTCCCCCATGGAATTGAATACCCCCTAGGGATGGAGGCTGTATTTCTGTGAGAGCCCTGTATAATACCACTGCCAGTAAGCAGAAAATTTAAAAGTCAGATTTCAAAGAAAGACGTCTCAACAGCAAAAGAGGAACCTCTGTGCATCAACACTTGTGACAGCATAGAGAAGGGATGAAGAAAGTAAAAAAAGGTAGCTCTGGAAAATGTTAAGAAAAATAGTCCCAATTAGACAGGAAATTAAGTACTTTGTCACAAGTTCTGCAAACAAGAAAGTGTAGACTGAATTGACCACAGAGAAGGATTCAGGAATTCAACAAAACCACTACTGTGTGAAATCACTCAACTATGTCAGTTCCCATAGGACAAAATTATTCAATTTGCAATCCATCAATCATTTGGCATCATAATGGAAGGAAATACTTCATAATAGAGAGATGTCACAGGATCAGAGTCTCCTGCTTTGGAAAAAAATATTTTGGGATTGCTTCAGTATTTATTTTCCATAAAGCAGGTAATTATAAAATGAATAATTGGTTTCACTGTGGCATTTATGTGGCAGCACAAAACCATTACTTGGTGACATTTTATTTTAACAACATTATCTCCAAAGAAAAAGGAAAGTACAAAGGCTGAATGCTTGTGGGTCTGTCCATCACACTTTCCATTTACTTCAGTAGGAGCCACTGACTGACAAGTGATGCCATTTTAAGGGAAATCAAAAGGCAACAAACTAATGTCATGCAGTTGTCTTCATTCGCATGTTGCTGGACTTTTGATATCTTACGATTATATCCCTAATGTGAGACCCACACAATTTACAAAAGTATTCAAAAATTTAGATTTCATTATGTACATAAATCTTGCACCTCAACTAAAGGTTGCTGTGGGGTTGAAAGGTATCTCTTGAGATGTTTTAATAAGGATGACTGATAAGGTATTTGATTTCAAATGTTAAGAATACAGAAGATCCATAGCATCAAAAATTCTGTCGTCCTTTATTTCTGTTCGCTAGCACTATTATAATTCACCAGTTTCAAATCCCTGAAATGCCACACTGTCTTCATTTTAGAGAAATACTGAATTTATTTTTTCTTTCTCAATCTGACACCTGAATAAATGAAAAAACAACCTATGTTAAATTAATTTAAAGTTGTCACATGCCACCAGATTTCATGTGCTGCTCAGAATTCTTACCACTTGGAACATCTAACTCATACTAAACCTAAATTCAATGCATGTCTAGAAGCCAAATAAGCTCAGGTGTCATGCCAAGGTTTCCATATAAGGAAGGAGAAGCATCACAATAAATAAGGTTAGAAGGGATCCAAGGATCATCGCGTCCAACCCATCAAATTTAAGAAATATTTAAATGAGATGGCCTAGCACCCTGCCAAGCTGAGCCTTAAAACTTGCCTATAGTTGTTGAATCCATCACTAGAAGACCATTCCAGTGTCTAATTACTCTCACAATGAAAAATTTTCCTCTGGAATCCAATCAGAACCTACTCAGGAGCAACCTGTATGCATAACTCCTTGTCTTTTTTCATTGAGATTCCGTGTAAAAAATGTCTCATCTTCTTTCTATCTACCCTCAATGTGTTGGTATATAGTGACAAAGCTTTTTCTTCTCATGACTGAACAAGTACGTGTGGTCCTGCCTATAACAACATCATGCCAGAGGGAGACAAAGGCCATAAAACAGATTCAGTGTGAGAGATCAAGTTATCAGTCAGATTTCTAAGAAATGCAGTTCTCAGCACTGGTTTGCTTGGGGTAAAAGGCTGGATGCTGTCCTGACTCAGGTCTCACCAGGTAAAGCCTTTCAGTTCACCTTCAGTTCAGTCAATTTAACTTAGGACAGTTCATATAATGAGATAGGAGAGCAATTTCATACACCTCTAGGTCTTCTCAATTAACTGTTTGCAGAAACTTGTTTAAGCATCTGCTTGGCTCTCATAAAACACCTGAAGACAGAGCTGGTTGTGCCAACCATATACTGCAAATATGCATTATAATTTCACAGGGCAAATGTTTCCAAAGGGAAATATATGTCAGATGATCACAGTATTATGCAAATTTTGCTTTTGTAATGATTTAACCTTGCCATAATATCTTACGCCATTATACTAGCAGTGCAGTACGCCATGTCATTGCTGACAAAAGCAGGCGGAAGCTGGACCAGATATCCTGCAGCCTCAGCCTGAATGTATAGATGCCTTAGGGGCACACTACCTATTAATTTAAAATCTGAAATTAATTATGTATGTCAGGGTGACCTCTTTCTAATCTACATTCATCACAGACCACAAGCATTCTGTCTCCATTGGTGTCATAGTAAAATAGTAAATTAGCTGTTGATAGGCTTACATAATTGAGCGCATCTGAAGTGGACTCATACTATGGTGCTACATTCAAATTGTACGTAATCCTGGCTGCATAATGATAAGCAAAAGTAATCCAACTATCTCAAGTAATTAACTTCTAAGTTTTCATAGGAACATTGGAAATAAATTATTACCAATAATAAAATAATTTTTAATATTTAAATATTAATATTTTAATAAGTTTAATATTTTAAAATAGTGATTTTAAAAACAATGTTGCAGGGTCTGTACAGAAGTCACATTCGTCGGTGGGCTACCAAGGGCTTTGCCACAACATTTAGTGATGCATGTATCACAGGATTTATACTTCTGTTACACCACACAGAGCTAGACCTGTCAGAGCTACACTGTGGCAATATGCACCTACACCTAGAAAGGCCCCTGAGCTTGACACTGCATGCCTAAAAGAATTAAGCACCACATTGTCATTGAATTCTAAAGGAAACAGAGAAGACAATCACAGTTAACATTTCAATACTGGAATTCCATTACCACACTCATGTTTTTGCTTGGAAACACCTCCAAGATCATCCAGTCCAGCCCATAACATAACATCGCCATGTCAACTAAACCATGGCACTAAGTGCCACAGTCAAGTCTCTCCTTCAGTGTCTCTAAAGATGGGGACTGTACCAGTGTCCTGGGCAGTCCATTCCAGTATCTATCACCCTTTCCAGGAGGAAAAGCTTCCTGATATCCAAACTAGTTTTCCCTTGGCACAGCTTCAGGCCATGCCCATCATCCTGGCACTCGTTGCCTAGGAGAGGAGGCTAACCTCTACTTGACTACAACCTCCCTTCAGGTAGTTGTAGAGAGGGAGCAAGTCTCCACGAGTCTCCTCCAGACTAAACAACCTCAGCTCTCTCAGCCTCTCCTCACCAGACTTTCCCTCCACTCCCTTCCCTATCCTTCTTGCTCCTCTGGACTCACTCCAGCCCCTCAAAGTTTTTCTTGAAGTGAGTGGTCCAGAATTGCCCCTAGTATTTGAGGTGAGGATTCATCAGTATCCAGAAGAGGGTGAGAATTATCATACAATTATAGAATCATTAGGGATCAGAAGGGACCTCAGCCCGTTCCAATGCTCTGTTACCCTCACTGTGAAAAAGCCACTTCTGAGATTTATATGGAACCTCCTATGTTCCAGCTCGCACTTACTGCTTCTTGTCGTATCACCAGATGACTTTGAGAGGAGCCTGGCTTCATCATCCAGACACCCACCCCTCACATATTTATAGACATGAATGAGGTCACTCTTCAACCTCCTCTTCTCCAAGCTAAAGAGACCCATCTCCCTCAGCCTTTCCTCATAAGGGAGGTGTTCTACTTCCTTCATCATCTTTGTTGCTCTACGCTGGACACCCTCCAGCAGCTCTGTGTCCTTGAACTGAGGGGCCCAGAACTGGACACAATACTCCAGATGCTGTCTCACCAGTGTAGAGTACAAGAGGAGAGAACCTCTCTCAATCTCCTAACCCCCCCTTCTGATCCACCTCAGAATGCCATTGGCCTTCGTGGCCACAAGAGCACATTGTTGGCTCATAGTCATCCTGCTGTCCACTACGACCCCAGGTCACTTTCTCCTACACTGATCCTCAACACGTCAGTCCCCAACCTATACTGGTCCCTCCCTGCAGTTGTTCTTGTCCAGATGAAAGACTCTACACTTACTCTTGCTCTCGGCGACACCACCCAGCTTTGTGTCATCAGCAAACATGCTGACGGTGCATCCTAATCCCTCATCCAAGTCAGTAATGAATAGATTCAATAGGACTGGTCCCAGTACTGATCCTTCAGGGACACCACTAGATAACAGGGCTCCAACTAGACTCTGTCTCATTAACCACTACTCTCTGGCTTCTATACTACAGCCAGTTCACAATCCACCTCACCACCCAATCATCCACTCCACACTGCCTCAGTTTGGCCATAAGGATGAAATGTGAGACTGTGTCAAATGCCTTACTTAAGTCAAGATAGACCACATCCACCGCTCTGCCATCATCTATCCACCCGGTTATGCCCTCATAAAAGGCTATCAGGTTGGTCAAGCATTATTTGACCTTGGTGAAGCCATACTGACTGTCCCTAATGACCCTCTTGTCCTTGATGTGACTCAAAACAGAGTGCAGGAAAAACTGTTCCATCACCTTTCCTGGGATGGAGGTGAGGCTGACTGGTCTATAGTTCCCTGGGTCCTCTTTCTTACCCTTTCTGAAGATTGCAGTGAAATTTGCTAACCTCCCGTCCCTAAGGACCTCTGCTGATCCCCATGACTTAGAAAAGATGAT
The DNA here is from genome assembly GCA_013397515.1 of Upupa epops. Classification (NCBI taxonomy): domain Eukaryota; kingdom Metazoa; phylum Chordata; class Aves; order Bucerotiformes; family Upupidae; genus Upupa; species Upupa epops. The sequence goes on along the minus strand of VZRI01004264.1, from coordinate 19,409 downwards.
GGAGAGTGGCTTAGCAGTGACATCTGTTGTCTCCCNNNNCTTGGCTTTCTTGGTTGCATCCCTACTTTCTCTCACCAAAGACTTATGGTCACCCCAAGTGGCCATCCCCTCCTTCTATGACATAATGACTTTTTCTTCCTCTTCAGTTTGCCCAGCAGCTCCCCATCTAACCATACAGGTCTTCTGGCTCCCTTCCTTGAATTCTTTCCTGTTGGGATGCTTCTGTGTTTTGCTTCAAAGAAGTGGTCTTTGAATGATGACCAGCTATCTTGGGCCCCTTTACCTGCCAGTACCCTGTCCCATGGGATTTCCCCTAGCAATTGCTTGAAACAGTCAAAATTTGACTTTCTGAAATCTAGGGTTGTGAATCTGCTAGGTATTCTGTTCCTACCACACGAGACCCTGAACTACACTGTCTCGTGGTCACTTCATTATTTTCATAGTCCTACTGGGTACATTGTTACTGATACAAGCCAGAATGCCATTATCCTTTTGTGCCACCTGGGTATGCTGCTGGCTCATATTCAGCCTGCTGTCAACCAGTGCTGCCAGGTTCCTCTCCACCAGGTCAGTCTCCATCCACTTATCCCCTAGTCTGTGGTGTTGCAGGGGGTTATTTTGACCAAAATAATTAAAGTACCTGGACAAATTGGAGTTTTTAATCAGTCCAGGTTTAGAATTTATTTATATGCCTACAGGATCTTATCATGTTAAATCTCCAACATCCTCAAGTTCCCTTTGGCACTGTGACTTTCTGAAGTGACCTTGCCCAATGCTCATAGGTACTCTAAGACCTCCAAGCTGTAATACAGACTGAGGTACAGAATGCAATAAGCAATTATGAAAGGAAACCTCATAATCACAGCATGAGAAAACCCAACAGACACCCCTTTTTTTAGGAGTATTTGATTTCCATTGTTCAAGAACAGTTAATTTAATAAGGCAAGAATTCATCTGTTTTTCCTCTTAGACATAATGAGTACAAAAAACAGAGTAATACATTCAAAGAAACAGATTCAACTTGAAGTTAAACCACTTTTATACTTGGGAATTACTATTAACTTCCATTACAAGGAGGAGATTAGGTGCCTTCTAAAAAAATCACACAAGACCATGAAGAATGCTTTAACTTTACTAGGTGATACTATACCATAAGTATTTAATTAATTTAATCAGTTAAATCCATTAATTTAATATCTAATTATCAGGTAAAAACATTATTTTCAATACATTGGTGAACAAGATGTGCTATGAAAAATTCCTGACCTGTAAAACTGCTACCTGTTGGAACCAAACTAAAGCTTTCCTACTTCTATTTCCCTCCTTCTTATAGCTTGATTTTTCCCAGTTTCGGCTAATAATTGAATAATCAGCCTTGAATATCAGAATGTGTTCCACTGAAACACATTCATCTGTAGATAGGAGCACTCCAGAAGAACCCACCTCCTCTGGAAACACATTCCAGTTTTTAAGAGCTCCATGCTTTTCTAGAAGAGACACTTCAGACAAACTTGTTATTGAGCTCAACACAGGACAGTTGGATTAAATTTACAGCATTTACATTTATAGCTCTAGAAAGCTCTGGAGCTTATTAAAAGACCTATCAGTCAGCTTTGGGGGAACCTACACCACAGCTATGAAGTAACTCCTATAGGTCTAAGGAACTTCACCTTTCCAGGTACAGATGAGAGGTTTCTGACCTCATCTTCTCCAGCAAAAGTATTTGCACATCATTTCCAAACACAGCATTTCCCTGGAATACATGTGACAACAAGCTCAAGTAACCCCTGCTCTGCACTGCTGGTAGGATCCAAATTCTATGGTAAGAGATTCAGTGTAAGGACAGAACAGAAGAGGGTAGCACACGACAAAAATGTCTTCTTTTAGTCCATAAAATCCAAGGAACACTGCTTTTATTACTAAAGTTAACTTTCATTCAGTTTAGTTGTATATTACCCCCATTTCATAGGTAAATTGCTAACATTTTTAGAAAAAAATGTCTCTCAGTTTACCGAAGCACCCATGTGAACCTTACTGAGCAAAGCTGTGTTCCTGTAACCATGCTATAGAACAGGACAAGTGAGTATGGCTTTACCAAGTTCCCCATGTAGCTTCAGAAAAAAAAACAAAAAAAAAAATAGACATTTTCCAACAGACTGGTATTATGGTCTCCTTGAAAAGATCTCCTCTGGAGAAGTCAGTTTTGGTATTTCATACTTAGTAATCGCTAACAAAGAAAAAGAAACTAACCATTTCAGAAACGTTCACAAAACATCAAGTATATTAGGGTAACAGAGCATTGGAACAGGCTGCCCAGGGGGGTTGTGGAGTCTCCTTCTCTGGAGATACTCAAGACCTGCATGGATCTTTCCTGTGCAGCTTGGTCTAGGTGGTCCTGCTGTGGCAGGGGGATTGGACTGGATGATCTTTCAAGGACCCTTCCAATTGCTAATGATTCTACAATTCTGTACTACAGTGTGTTTCTTCAGCAGACCAGCCAGATTATCTAATACTGTCTTAGTGTTTGTGTTTTTCATGTTCTTACTGCAGTTTCCACAACAGATGGCTCTGCATTGTGAGACTGCAGAACTTCATTTTTATGACTTCCTACATGTAACCTTACACTTCTCACAAGGCATAGTTTTACCTACTTTGTTTGCTTGGGGTTTTGTTGGTTTGTTCAGTAAGCTTCTGTTTAGATCTTTGCCATGCTTGCACTATTGCCAAGTTCTGTACCTTTCAGTTCCATACAAGCCTTCTTCCAGGGTGTTTCATCACTGCAATATCAACAAGAGTTTCAAATCATAGAAATACTTAAAATTAGAAGAAAGCATTCTTGTTTCTTTCACTCACATGATCATTGCCAAGGAAAGATGTAAGCGAATCATACACATTTTTTTGCCCATCTAAGGACTGAAACGCTCAAATCCTACAGACCTTTAAGATGTGCAAGTCCAGAGCTGAAGTTTTGTTCTCATCTTAGGGAGCTGAGCTAAGGTAGGAATGCAAAAGTTGAAATTCCAAACTGACACAACCACAACTCAGCAGTGTATCCTCTATCCTTTAGACATCAGTGTCCCTGCTGAAGCTTTCAGAAATTTTCTAACATACCAGACAGGTTCTAGTGCATAAATAACTTTATTATAACATTGATGGGTTGTTTCACTCCTTGCTAATATAATACAGCACCTGCTAACACAGAAATCATTATTAATGCAATGGGAACATCACTAGCAAGCAGCAGTTTCACTTGATCAACAACCTGCTTCTGCATTAGCAATTCTGCTGTAATTCAAATGGTGTCCCTATTACTGTGGTGAAACGTGTTTTCATTAATACAGCCAGAAAGCCAACAATATGACAATTGCTTATTATGTATCACATCAGTTAGGTCACTACCTCATGGGCTGAGTTTAACCTATGCATAGAGCAGACTGCAAAGCAGCAGCTTCTAGAGGTGCATTCATCCCAGGGTTCCCTCTGTGGCTTTTACTACCCTTCTTGAAGAACTTGGGTCATTTTGAACACAATTCACATGCAGAGTGATGCATTTAAGAAACCCCAGGAGCATCTACCTTTTCTTATAGGTGAGAGATGACTCCTTAGACATTTAGGAATGAAAGCCACTCTGAAACTTGTTAGAATTTGAAGTCCCAAGCAATATGAATTGTTTTCATATGCTTCCCCTGCCCCTCTCCCCTGCCCTTTAAATTAAACACATAAAACATCTGTGGTCAGCTCAGAATTCACTGAAGGGCACATGCTGTCAACCCCAAAGACTCTACCTTAACTTACAATTAATTAGCTAACAATTCTTTGGTTTACACTAAAGAAACTTTCTCAACAGACATTCTGCAGCGTACATCTACCATGGCTTTCCTCTGTAATTGCCTTCCCATCCCATGCCCTCATTCCTTACACAGCTATACTCTAAGTCAATATACAGAAATGACAATACACTCTTCACTGAATGTATCTTCATCTATGAGTATTTGCCTATCTTTTCAGCACTTTTGAGTACCCACTAGGCTAAAGAATGGGTGTGGATCAGCAATTTTAACTTTCTTCTTTCAAACAGAGCTCTTTATCTACTTTAAAACATGGTGTCTGTTGTGGTTAAGATTTTTCTCCCACATTTATCTCTACCAGTGCTAAAACCAGTAGGACAGGTCTGAACCCTACCACCCACAGCAAAATGGCACTTGGACTTTCAGAAGCTTTCAGGAGGAAAGTATTTACTTTGGCCTACAGTAATGACAACACCCACAGCAAAACTATTCCACTGACAATAATTTAGAAAACCATCATTAATTTTCAAACTCTGTCACAAGAAGTTCTTCAACAGATCTCCACAGTTTTTCTATACACCTCCCTATATCAAGTGCAATTCCTTTCCTGTTGCTAACTTCTTTTTCTACTAATTGAAGCTAGGAGCTACATATGTAGCTACTTCTCCATTCTCAAGTGACAGATGATTCCTATGGTACTTAGTACTACAGTCCTTTACAAGAATTAAGAAAATGGGGATTTTGACTTTTTCTTCAAACAGATAGTACTTTACAAGTCCTCATTTAAGTCACACAATCACAAAATTATTGAGGCTGGAAAAGACCTCTGAGCTCATCTAGTCCAGCCTATGACCTAACATCACAAAATAGACCAGACCAGGGCACTAAGGGCCGCACCTCCAGGGATGGGGATTTCACCACTGCCCTGGGAAGTCCATTCCAGTGTCTAATCACCGTTTCCAAAAGAAGGTGCTTCCTAATTATCCAACCTAAACTTCCTCTGACATCAGGCCCTGCCCTCTCATCCTGTCCCTTGTCGCCTGGGAGAGGAGCTAGACCCCCACCTGACTACAACCTCCCTTCAGGAAGTTGTAGACAAGTTTTAGGTCCTGCCCCAAGTCTTCTCCAGGCTCAAAAGTCCTTGTACATGGGAATCTTGTAAGTCCCTACAGGCAAAGAGTCCCTACCTTTTTCACAGAATCACAGAATTATTAAGGTTGGAAAAGACCTCAGAGATCATAAAGTCCAGAAAATGCTTCTGTGCATGCAAGTGTGTTGCAATAAGCCAGAATTACGGTTTGTTACTGGAGAGCACAGTCTTGTAGAACATAGATGTGAGTCCTGATCCAACTTCATAACTAACTTTAGCCTCCTGCAGTACATGGTGACACTGTCATGCTCAGTGTATACTTCTCTAAAGTAAGACTATGGACAGACACTCATAGTTTTGCTGAGTTTGAACCCATATTATCTCTCTCTTATTTTTGTTTCTTTCTTTATTTAGTATCAGTCAAAATAGTGTCCCATTTCTGAACACTACTATTTGTGTCACTGCTTTTGTCAAAATAAATCTGCTATTTCTATGCTAAGAAACTTCAGAAGTAGCTGTTACACAGTGATTACCCCCAAAATGAAAGCAGACATGGAGCTGTTTTACTATTGTGATTTCACTGTTCCTGCCTGACTCTACAGCTCGAACGTCACAACATATCTGTACACTTTGCGGGCTATAAGACACCACCAGTAACATCTGCTTTCTAACCTTATGTTTTAACAAATCAAAAGACATGCTAGTACTCTGAAAAAAGAAAATAAAAAACTTGGTAACATCAATTAATAAGTTATATGGACAATTTAGTACATACCATAGGCAGCCCATACACTAATAAATTATACAGCACATTCTACTTCTTCAAAGTTGCATTTTCTGCTGTAGGGGTTGGTGGAAGAGCCAGCTGGAAAGAAAAGTATATTTTATCATTTTTTCCCCTTCTTCTAAGACACAGTGAGCCATTAAAAAAAAAATTTCTTGATCTCATTTTAAATGGCTCAAGCAGACCTATAAACCAGCTAGCAGAATATTTTATTCTATTTATTTATTTTAATAATTGTGGTTTTAGGATCCTCCACACAACATATATTTCCTTGTAATCTGCTACTTATGGTTCTGTGTGGACAACATTATAAATGCAGTAAGAAGCACATTTCTGGTAAAGACTGCTCACACCATCTAAGATAGACAGGAATACTGGAAAATAAGGTGCAGCTGTCAAAAGTTTTATTAATCTCAAGGTTTGTTGGTTTCTGGCCAAACGCACTATGGTTGAAATCCCACTGCTGAGGTAAAGCTTTCAAGGTGAAGTAGTATTTCCTTTTCATTATCATGAAAGAAAAGAAGAGGAAACATCTACAGTACCTGAATGTCACAGCAATATTCACAGTAATGATGAGGCTGGAAAAGACCTTAAAGATCATCCAGTCCAACCTAAAACCAACCAAGTAAACCTAAACATCTGACATCTAGATCATGCCACTCAGTACTTCATCCAGCCTAACCTTGAACACCTCCAGGGACAGTGGCCCAACCACCTCTGTGGGCAGCCAGTTCCAAAACTGGATCACTCTTTCAGTAAAATACCTCTTCCTAATATCAAGACTAAACCTCCTATGATGGAGCTTAAGACTATGACCCCTTGTCTTGTCTCCAGTGTCCAGGGAGAAAAGACCAACTCACGCCTAACCATAACCACCTTTTAAGTAGTTA
>VZRI01004264.1:950-12678 GCA_013397515.1 Upupa epops | reverse complement strand
GTTATAACCAAAATGCACAATCCGACACTTAAACTTGTAGAAACAAATCCAAAACATCTGCCCATCTCTCCAGTCTGTCCAAATCCCTCTGCAGGGCCCTCCTACCCTCCAACAGATCAACACGGGCTCCAAGCTTGGTGTCATCTGGAAATTTGCTCATGATGGATTCCAACCCATCATCAATATCATCAATGAAGATGTTGAACAGGACTGGACCCAATATGTCAGAACTGGCAATTCTGTGACATTATTAAGAGTAAACAGAACTGTGTTCACTGCTGTCTTCTCCTTTCCTCCTGACCCCTATTTCTTGCAGCAAACAGAAGTTATAAACAAGAAATACTGCACAGAAAAAAAGAGATGTTATCTGGAGGCATTATTCTGAACATCATTGCCTTTCCTGGAAGTGAAAGCCATTGCTTTATCTCAGGTACTTTACAAAGAAAGACACAAAATGGTGCTTTTTTTCCTTCCTTGAGGAAATATCCTCAATGCTACCTATTAAGCACAACAACATTAAAATTTTACAGATTAAATACCTAAAATACAACATTTTGCCAGCTACCAATCAACTGTCTCCTGGTGGAAGGCTGTCTTCTGAAACAAGGATGGGTCTGTGGGGCATAACTGCCCAGATCAAACTGGTAGAGTGGAGGTGGTTTTCCCTAATTCCTCACTAGAGGATGAGCATTATGCACTACAGAAAGCTTCCCCGATTTGGCTGACTGAAATAATGAACACGAACGAGGTCCACCAGAGGTGCAGAAAGCAGTTGCACTTTGCTGTACATTTTTAGCCTGAACAACAGCTTTCTCAGGAGGCACCCACACCAAGCTGTTCTTGAAGGGAGTGAAAAATAAGGCAGTAGAATTAATAACATTTTTTTTACTCTCAAACAAGAAGCTCTTGATAAAGTTATTACAGGTCTGCTTCTTTTGAAAAAGAAGCAAACAGCTTTCAGAAACACAAGTAAACTAGCTTTAGTTTCTTTGATGTGCCAATACTTGATCACCAAAAAAAAGGCTTCCATGGTGAATTTCATCCATTTTTCTGGGTTTCATTTTATTTTGCCAAAATATTTTCATTTGCTGTCAGATTTAAAGAAATGTACCTATGCTTTCTGGTTGTTAAGGAGCTATGGGTTAGGCAATCATTTCTCTTTGGGTTCTCTGTGTTCCTAACTGATGCTTGACCTACGTTTTCACAAAGTTGTTATTCAGCTTATAACAGCTTGTGGGGAAGTGAAATACCAAACATCCCCTTAGATAAAACTCATGCACTGTCACTGATACCTGCTTGCATATGATGCCAGGCATCCACATGGAATAGGTGAAGTCCCAGTATTCAAGAACCCAAACCTAAAATGAAAATATCATAGAGAAAATCTAACACATATCCCTGCCTTTATTCTGGCAACATACATCTCCAGGAGCTCTTGTTTCAGATACAGTGAACATTGTTGAGCTTTCACATCACACTAGTACACTATGTTAAACTATCACAGAATCATGGAACATTCAGAGTGGAAGGGACCTCAGATGATCATCTAGTTCAATCTCCCAGCAGAGCAGGATCCCCTAAATCAGGGCTGCATCCAGGTGGGTTTGAAAGTCTCCAGAGCAGGAGACTCCACAACCTCTCTGAGAAGTCTGTTCCAGAGGTCTGCCACCCTCACAATAAAGAAGCTTTTTCTTTTGTTTATAGGGAACCTCCTCTTTTCCAGCTTGTACCTGCTGCCCCTTATTCTGCATTGGACATCACTGATAAGATCAAAAGAAATACAAAGGTCACTAGAACAGTGCCTCAGGAACAGTCCTCACCAAGCATGAAACAAACCAAGAAGACTGAATGTAGGGAAATGAAACTTCCAGACATCCTAGGAATGTTAGGAACAAGCTACCCATCAAATCAGTACAAAGTCCACTGGCCAGTATGGGTTAGCTAGCTCTCCACCAAAGACCTTGATGCAAATCCTATTGCAGTTGAGCAGGACATACCACAAACAAAAGTGGGAATAAGCCTGGAGGAAACAACACAAGCAGGATTGTACTTGAGAATAATAAGATGTGGATATGTGGAATAAAAAAAAAAATTAGGGAAAAAATTACTTTAAAAGTTGTCCTTGGGATCTCACAGGGGTCTCCATTTCATTAAGTGGTGAAGAGTTTATCCAACAGTAGGGAGCCCAGCCTGGAGCCCAGACTAGGGTCAAGAGTCACCCTGCTAGTCTACAGCATTAGGCAGAAGCATGTTCTAAACATGAATCTTCCTGCTGTCCCTGTGAGATGCAGAAAAGAGGGGTCAAGAGTGCCGAGGGTTCTACAGAGACGGGTCTGTGCCATTGCCCCTGCCACCTACCAAAAGCTGGGAAGGCTCCATGGCCCAGCTGAACCACTGCTTCCTGCATGATCCTCTCTCCTCCTTACTAACCCCTCTAAAGTCACTACTATGTGCTCATCACCCTAGCCCTGAAAACAATAGGTTTCTCCCTGATCTTCTGGTAGCAGTTCCACAGCCTGCAGCAGGACCTGCTCCCACTTCAGATTCTTGCTCAAAGCCTGCTCCTGCACCTCGGCAGCAGCATCCCCTCGCTGCCATTTCCCACCAAGTGGGGCTCCACTGGGGCACTGCTGGAGCCTGGAGCCCGCCCTGCTGTGCCCTGCCTGGACCTCCCTGCCCTGTAGCAGGGGAGTCTCTGCCCAGGCCAGGAGCAGGGGCTGCCTCCAGCCACTGAAAGCAAGAAGGAACAAGGGCTGTATTACAGCCTGCTGAGTTTGGCTCTTTAGTTTAAGCCATCGAGACTGGTGTTCTCTCAGTTTTGCACATTCCAGTCGTTGGGCACAAGAGGTGCCTCCACTATGGAGAAGGAGGAGCAGCAAGGGCAGGGGTGCCTCAACTCAGGGCCCTGGTGTGAAAAAGTTCTGTTCACAGTAGTGCACAAAACCTGGGGAAAACATCGACAGTTGGAAATATTTGTTTAGGCAGCAGCAGAAATGTTGCCACAGATATCCTTGGCTTCTACCAACACTTTTAGGCACCTAAATGTTTTTCTATACAGGAACAAAAAGGATTAAAGAGAATCACCATCATTCTCATCAAATACCAAGAACCCTACAGTATCACTGCAGTACTGATGGATGGAGATTAATTGCTTGATACTACAATTAAATTTGGAACAGTGTTTCATGGATCTTTGAAAAGTGAAACACTAAAAATGGTGACAGAGTGCATCTCCAAGAGGCAAGAAACATCCATGTTCCCAGGAAAGTTTCTAACCTCTTGGATGCCTAGTAAAGGATAAAGCCTAAAATATCTGCTGTGAGATAGGCTTCAGAGAAACTTAATTAACACCGTGTCCAGGAATGATGAGAGCAGATGTATCCTGGATAAAGGCATTGACAGGAGATCACTTTGTTATGCCAACACAGTTTTAGCTTGGAAAGAAAAAGGTTTGGAAAAATCCTTAAAAAAATAGTGTTAGGTTAAATGATGAATTGTGGCAAAGGAGAAAGAAAATCACATCTCCTATTTAAAAATCAAACTAAAGCACATCTGTGTGGAAGATCCACAGTGGGTTACAGTCATCTGATCTCACCAGGCTAGGGAGCATCCTAGTGATATCCCCGAATTGGGCTCCCTGTTATGAGGGTCAGCTCTGTATATTGAGCCCACAGTCCCTTTCACAAGTGAGTCTCCAATAATTAGGACCCTTCTCTTCTTTGTGGAGGAGGTCACAATATTACTGAAAGATTTCCCAGATCTATGCAACCTTGCTAGGGCCTCTGGTATGGATTCTCTGTCCTCTGTTTCTTATTAGACTGGCTGTCTTCTAGTAGGGACTCATATCTGTTACTCAGTGGCAATTGAGTAGGTGAGGCAAGCAAGGGAAGTGTTCGCTTTCTGCCATGGCTCTTCACTAGACTCCACTCTTCGGTCCTCCACCTGAGAGGTGCAGGATAGTTGGTCCCCTTTTTTCTGGCTCTTATTTGGCTGATGTCCAGACAGGCTCCACTGTTCTACCTCTATTTTAGCCTCTCTAATTCTCCTGAACCTTTCTACTTCTGCTTGTAGCTTTTCAACCTCATCTTGCAGATATGCCTCTGAGTTAAGCAGATAATCTATCAGCTCGCGCCATACACAAACAGGAAAACTCAAGAGAGTTCCTGGCAGCCTTTTACCTGCACATCCTCATCTTGTTGGGGGACCTCTGTTTGAGTTCCCACATCCATATGTGGTGGTGAATTTAACCTGGTCTTCCTTTGCTACCGAGTTGTTTTCATGTTTTTTTTGTTTTTTGAGGACTTCTTTGTTGTTTTTTTTTATTGTTCCCCTGAAGCACTCCCACCCCCCACCCCCCCAGCAGCTGGTGGCTGTCACTCTCACTGATGAGTGTGGTCTAGGCACAACTTCCAGTTTTGCCCGCCTTGAAGAGGTAGGGGTCTGCACCCCCTGCGGTGTGTTTGCCTGGCTAATGCTGTGAGAGTACCTATTCTGGTTTGAAAATTATCAGATTTTCACATGTTAGTTGTTGTGCTTTAATACCAAAATAGCATTTTATTTTGAAGCTTTCCTAGCAGACTTCCTGCATCAGTGTCTAGACTCTACAGGTGATTGGTGGACAGAGTCCATAAAGGGAAGGTACATCCTCCTTCTTCCCTCCTTCTCTTCATCTTCTGTGCCATCTTCATTCTTTTTCCTTTTTCTGCTGCGACATGTTTTGAGACAGACAGGGAGCTCCTCTAGGAGAGGGCTCCCCACACCACACAAAAAGGTAGGGGGTGGGGGGCCAGCAATGGCTCTAAATCCTCTGCCACCACAGGGTAAAAGCCAAAAGAAGTCTCAGCTTGATTGCACCTGTTGCAGGAGTAGCCACAGCCCTCTTTTGTACAGGTGCTTGAATGCAGAGAGGCTAAAAAGACAAGCCATTCTCCGTAGCAAACCCCCTTCTGTGGGAGTGAACCTGCAGCCCTCCCATCTTCCACTGAGAGCTCAGATAATNCTCTAGGAGAGGGCTCCCCACACCACACAAAAAGGTAGGGGGTGGGGGGCCAGCAATGGCTCTAAATCCTCTGCCACCACAGGGTAAAAGCCAAAAGAAGTCTCAGCTTGATTGCACCTGTTGCAGGAGTAGCCACAGCCCTCTTTTGTACAGGTGCTTGAATGCAGAGAGGCTGAAAAGACAAGCCATTCTCCGTAGCAAACCCCCTTCTGTGGGAGTGAACCTGCAGCCCTCCCATCTTCCACTGAGAGCTCAGATAATGAAAAGCTGCAACAGCTCATTCCTGTCTTTGGCAGTGGGCCAGAGTAAGGGCAACTGCTCCAAGGCCACACTACAGTCTAAACACTTTTGAAGATGCCAGACAGAGGTGAGCTCTTCACCCTCTACCTCCCTTGGTGCCTGACCACAGGGGAGAGGAAAGAAAAGCTCTGCATAAGGCCTGTGGAAAGCCCTTGGATGAGACCCTGAAAAGCCTATTCACCATAACAGGCACGGCTCCACCAACCCAAACCAATTTAGACCCTTTCCCTAAACCATTATAAGTACTCAAACTTCAGCAGCCTCTCTCCTGGCTGCACAGAGCTTTCCCATTCGCTGAAACCCCAGATCATCCAGAAACCTAGATAACAGACTAGAGTTGTCATGATATCAAAGCCCAGACTGCTGAGGCTCCAAAGGAAGTCGAGGCAAGACAGGACCCTTCCTTGGTTGATGAGAAGTGGGTTAGGGATAAGTTCAGCAAACTGCATGAACAAAAATCCATGGGTCCTGATGGGATGCACACGTGGGTGCTAAGGGAGTCGGAAGAAATCATTGCTAAGCCACTCTCTGTCATCTTTTCTAAGTCATGGGGATCAGGAGAGGTTCTTAGGGACTGGAGGTTAGCAAATGTCACTCCAATGTTCAGTAAGGCTAAGAAGGAGGACCCAGGTAACTATAGACTGGTCAGCCTCACCTCCATCCCGGGAAAGGTGATGGAACAATTTGTCCTGGATGCTGTCTCTAGGCACATCGGGGACAAGAGAGTCATTAGGGACAGTCAGTATGGCTTCACCAAGGAGAAGTTGTGCTTGAACAACCTGATAGCCTTTTATGAGGGCATAACCGGGTGGATAGATGATGGCAGAGTGGTGGATGTGGTCTATCTTGACTTCAGTAAGGCATTTGACACAGTCTCACATTCCATTCTCTCGGCTAGACAGAGGCAGTGTGGAGTGGATGATTGGGTGGTGAGGTGGATTGTGAACTGGCTGCAGGATAGAAGCCAGAGAGTAGTGGTTAATGGGACAGAGTGTAGTTGGAGGCCTTTATCTAGTGGACTACCCCAAGGGTTGGTACTGGGACCAGTCCTCTTCAATCTATTCATTAAAGACTTGGATGAAGTGTTAGGGCCAACAGCATCCTGGGGTGGATCAGGAGGAGTCTGGTTAGCAGATTAAGAAAGATTCTTCTCTCCCTCTACTCTGCACTAGTAATACCTCATCTGGAGTATTCTGTCCAGTTCTGGGCCCCTCAGTTCAAGAGGGAGTCCAACGTATATCAACAAAATCATGAAGGAAGTAGAACACCTCCCTTATGAGGAAAGGCTGAGGGAGCTGGGGTGACCTTATTCATGTCTATAAATATGTGAGGGGTGGGTGTCAGGAGGATGGAGCCAGGCTCTTCTCAAGGTCATCTGGTGACAGGATAAGAGGCAATGGGTGCATGCCTGAACATAGGAGGTTCCAGATAAATATCAGAAGGAACTTTGTCAGAGTGAGGGTAATGGAGAATTGAAACAAGCTGCACAGGGGGGTTGTGGAGTCTCCTTCTCTGGAGACATTCAAGACCTGCTTGGATGTGTTCCTGTGCGACTTGGTCTAGGTGAACCTTCTGTGGCAGGGGGATTGGATTGGACTAGAGGTCCCTTCCTATCCCTAATGATTCTATGATTCTACGTATTTTAGAGCTTGCTGATGTTGTTGACAGTGATTCAAATCTAATTAATTAACTCTAAACACCGAGAGCAGATACAGATATGTGCCTTTTCTTCTTGCTTTCAGCCCTAAACCTGCTTTTAATCTGCAAGACTACAGTGCTGACATTGCTCAGGATAAGATCACTGTAAGCTACCATAAACATCTCTGTCATCTAAGCAAGAAATATACAGCATTTCTTTTTATTCGTTTTTTTAAATACTGTCATTCTACAGCTCCTTTTAATAAAAACAAATGCAGACCCATTTCTTAGTGAAAGACATTAATCTTTCAGTGTAGTGTACCCTTCAAGGTGATTTTCACTTTATTGATTTTCATTGCTCAAAACTATTGCATTGCCTTCCCAAAGGACTGGGATCACAGAGAAAGATAAACAAAAAATTTCAAGTACATCACATTTAGAACCACTTCTCAGCATCTGTGCTGCCTCTCTTCGGAAACATCTTTTGCTGGCAGACATTTTAGAGTCATTTTTGGAATGACTGGGAGAGTGCAATGGCTGCAAGATTCTCTCTTAGTGCTATGTGCCTGCAAGATTAATGTTTTGATTAAAAGAACCTTGATTGGATATTCTCAAAATTGTTCAAAAGCACATGTGCTCCCTTGGTTTTCTTACTTCCAGTGAAACACTAGGTAAAGGATGACAAGAAAAGAATGGAGATGATAAAAAGCCCAGGTAGTGGCTCAGCCATATCAAGGCTAAATGGTAGGTGGCAGCACAAAACAAGTTGGAAGGCTGAGGCTTCATGTTCATTTTAGTGCCAGCTTTGACAATAGTTTTCCTCCTTGATCAGAGTTCACAGGCTCACATAAATAACAAGTGATTTCATTGTACAGTCCACTAAATATTTTACTTAGGGCAGATCATGTGCCAGGAATTGAAACAGATACGACACATGTTGCAAGGAACACATTCATTTTGACTTACAATTAAAAAATTGTCACCTCTGTGTTATTAAATGGCTCCAAGGAGACTGATATTTTCAGGGTGTTTTTTCAAGTAGAGGCTCACACCAGAACAATCTTTTGGTCGCATATTTGTGGAGCAATTAGTGTCTAGAGGACAGGGAGTAGGCTGTCAATGAGGCTTCCTGAATTTTACTGTTGAGCTTAACCATTGATCTCCATGCTGTGTTTGGCAAGTCACTTTTTTGTGATAAGAGTTGATCTAAGCATACAATGCTGTAACTAATGCTGGTGTGCTGTAGTCTATTTAATCTATGTAAATCATTTTGCAGGATTTATATAAAGCACCATTTTGATGGGAGAGGTATAAAATGCCAGCTGGACTAGAAAACTCAGTACCGTGCATATTGAGGTTTCAAGATTCAATCTAAAATGAAGTGATTTAATATTATTCATATAGTATTTAAATTATTCTTCAGTCACTGAAAAAATGACAGATTCTGACAGATTCTTCAAATGCCATTGGTAACACAGCTGATTTTTTTCTTCTTTTACTTTCATGTCTGATTTTCCATCAACTTTAACCTTGAGTAGTCCATTTACATTATGATTTTGTATTTTTGTGCTTTCAACAGAAATAAATGAGAATATGCTGTTTAAGGTAGCAAAAAAGGTAAGCTTTTGATGGTGGAATTTGAATAGTTCTGCAACTGTTATTTAACTTTCATTTTGTATCCTGAGATGGGCTAGAAGGAAGCATCCCATCTTCAACATCCCAAAATTGCTACAAATAGGAAGGAAGAAGGCTCTTTTCAGTTGGTTATTTCTGTGCTGCTTATATATAATAGCAGTAGAAAGAGAAGACATTAAGTTATACGACAGCCTTAGAAAGATGCTCAATGCCCAAAAGACAGTAAGAAGTCTTCAGGATACTTAATGGAATACAGACACTGCCAGAGAGGAAGGAAGCAAAGTATCAGTAAAATATATGTGGGTAAGCAAAGCGAGTCATTGTGCTACAGAGCTTGAAAATGAGTAAAACATTTGTTTTGATGTTGAAAGAAATAAAAACTAAGAAGATATTAAAAAAGGGATGCAGGGTGACCAAAATATGCAGAAAATAAAGAAAATTTGGGGATGGCTTGTTGTGAGTGAAGTAACAGATTCCAGACAGGCACCAGCTGTATTTTTAGGCAATAAAATGCTGATGGAGAGCAGACATTACTATGTAAAAAGCAGAGAGATGAGGAAGAGGAGTAAAACCTAATACACAAAGCATTGCCCTTTCTGAAATGCTATCTTTCAGATTTCCAATTCATCTCTTGTGGTATTTATTGTTCATATCTCTAATCATTCATAGCTTTACCCCTCCTGCAACATTTAGTAAGAGTGTCAGTGTTCTGCCCTTTGTCTGTCCCACATTCTTTCATTTCCTCCACAAATACAGCTCAGGCTTCATCTATAATGTCGTCTTGTTCTTAACACTGAAAACTTACCTTTGTTCAGAATAGGTCACTGCATCTGTGACCTCTCTTCAAAGATTTCCATGTTGCTATTTCCATAGAATTAGTTATGTAACCCAAAGAAAACTCTTAAACTCTCATTCCTAGCATCTTCCCTTATCTCCTCCATAAAGCAAATCCACAAAAGTGTCTAGTCTTCTCAGTATCCCTGTTGTATCCTTCCCTTGGGGCCCCAGCATTCTTTGTAAATCCAGCTGCTCTCTAGGACCTCACACCTGGAGTGTGTCACACCCTTACAGAACTTCTTGGCATGCCATGTAAAATATACATGAGATTATTAATCTGTCCTCTCACTGAAAGCACCATGTTCCTGATTTAACTGTTTTTCCCATGTGTCTTTTCTTTAGGCACTTCCTCCTCCTTTACTTCAAACACAGACTGCTTATCTTTATGTTCAAATACCTTCTTAGGATGTGTCTATCTCATTTGGCTCTGTCTGGTCAATCCCTGCCTCAGGTTAGCCTGTGATCCCAGAACATCGTTCATCTGCTTAAATAAGCATTTTCTCCTCATTTGCACTAACACTAGGAAGAGGTACCCTAAATATCCACCAAATAATTCCATTACAGATCCTTAAATATCCTTTTAAAGCATACTATGATGCTCTCAAAAGTTTTAGCAAAACATTCTGCTTGTTTTATAAGACCACAGCCATTTAATACTATTTCATATGTTCCTGTGCCTTTAAATCTGTTATATCCTGACAAATACTTGAGATGCCTTTATCGTCTCTTTTTGATAGTGTTCATGCTGTGTCTGGCATATATACATGGATTTTTAAATGCTATTTCATACAGCTACAGTTCCTATGTGCTTTACTGTTAAATGTATAAATATGTACTTCTCTAAATCATACAGGCTAATAGCCCTGTTATGGATAGAATACAATCCTTGACAATGAAACTGTTAGAAATGATACCACAGACCACCCAAATCTTTGATAAAATACAGAGGATTTATTGGTTGTAGTAATAAGGAATGAGCAAGCAGGGCTGGATGTGTGGGGCGTTAGCCACTCCACCAACACACATGCTTAAAGGCAGCCACATTTTATGCCTTATTTCATACATATTACAACTTCAAAGGATCCCCTCCTGTCAGTCTCTTTGTTCAGGTCTGCACTAAAGATAAGGGGGGAGACAATGTTCTTGGCCTAATCTTAAATAACAGTCATTAGCTCCTCATATATTTCACAACACTTTGTAGGTCTTAGATTGCTCAGCCTCCCTCCCATCCTGTTTACCATTTGTCCTATTGAGTTTCACTGTTTACTTTGTTTGTGTAATAGTTTTCCACAATGACAAGGGGGGATATTGTCTTTACCTTGACACGAATCATCATATAACATCTCACAATGCCAAAATCTACATCATTCACTTCAAAATCTGGAATTTTTACAATAGGTCTGTTTTTGTCACAGTGCAAGTAATAAAAAAAGAAGCTAGATCTGAGGTTATGGGAAGCACTAATGAACAGTAACCCAAAGCAACAGATTCTGATTAATAGAATCTGTTCTGATTAATAGAATTAATTCTGATTAATAGATTAATAGAATCTGTTCTGATTAATAGGCAGAAACGGAGAAAGCTCATTGTAATAAGTAACCTGAACTATTTTGCTGACTAAAACAGTGAGACAAAGCTTTAGAAGGTACAACATGTTTTTGAGCTGCAAAGATGGTTATCTCAAGGAACATCTTGAGAAACTAAGAAACAACAAACTGTAAATATAGTATTGTTATGGCAGATGTTGGGTAAGGAAAGGGGTTATGAAACCCAAGGGTCAAGACAGACCGAATGGAAAATTCCCTGAGCAAGACAAAGAAAATTTTGAAGGAAGATACCGATTTCAAAACTGACATAGGAAGGAATAAAAGGGGGCCACTTCTGATCAGAAGGTGGGAGCCTGTTGTGGAGCTGTGTCTCTCAGGGGCCACCCAGCACTGCTTTGCTTTCTAATCAAATAAAATTGTAATAATAATTCCATTCCACTCAGTGATTGGTATCCTTTACTACAACAAATTTGGTGCCATGACTCGGATCCAGCCTGCTGGTCGGGGTCCTGCTCTAGGGAGGCACCCCACCTCTGGTGACTCGGGACTGAACTAGGTCCAGCTTGTCTGGATTTTCTGAGAGGAGGTGTCTCAGTTTGGGATGACAGGTACCAAATTCTTTCAGTTTAGAGGCCTTCAGTCAAGAGATTTGGGAAAAAAGGAACAACAATTCTTTCTTTATCATAACAGTAAGAAACACTAACAGTACACTCAAAACAACCAAACAAAAGAAGATTCCAGGGACCCCAACAGAGTCTACCTGACAGTTAGG
>VZRI01004260.1:0-26836 GCA_013397515.1 Upupa epops | reverse complement strand
AGAGACCCAGCTCCCTCAGCCTGTCCTCATAAGGGAGGTGCTCTACTTCCTTCATCATCTTCATTGCTCTATGCTGGACACCCCAGGATGCTGTTGGCCCTCTTGGCCACAAGAGCACACTGCTGGCTCATAGTCATCCTGCTGTCTACTGGCTTCTATCCTGCAGCCAGTTCAGGATCCCCCTCACTACCCAATCATCCAGTCCACACTGCCTCAGTTTGGCTGTGAGGATGCTGTGTGAGACTGTGTCAAATGCCTCACTGAAGTCAGGATAGACCACATCCACCACTCTGTCCACCAGGTTGGTAAAGCATGACTTCCCCTTGGTGAAGCCACACTGACTGTCCTGCGCACAGGATTTGGCTGGCTGGCTTGAGTGGAGCTGCTGATGCTGACCTTCATCCTTACAGGAGATGGACAGGAGCACACCAAGGTGTTGCTGAAGAGCAGCATCAGCACAGGTGGGGCAGGCATAGCTGAAAGTTATAGTTTCCTACCTAAAAAAGTTGCGATGGCCTCCACGGCTCCGTTGTACACAGCCGAGCTGTGTGAGGGGGCTCTGGAGTCCCACAGCACCTGGATGTAATTGAGGACCTGGTTGAAGCCAGCCGTTGCCAGGGCCCACCACAGGGACCAGTAGAGGAGCTTCCTAGAGCTGTAGCAATCCCTGAGGTCCTTGCTCAGCTGCAGCAGCACCCTGAGCACGTGGTTCTGGAGCTGGGCGCTGCCTACAGACTGCTTGGGTGCAGGTCCCCTACCAGCAGCCACTGAGCTGTTGTTCTCCTGGCTACCCGACAGCCCATCAGAAGGCTCCTTCCTGTGGAAGAACAGGCTCTTGTGGGGCATCGGGAGGAAACATGCGCACACGAGTGCCAGGGAGATGGAAGCCAAGGTGATGGCGTTGAGGTGGAAGTAGGAGACACCTGCTAAGGAGACCAGCAGCTGTCCCAGCATGGCGGCAACAGTGGCTGCAGCCAGAGTGACACTTCTGCAATAGCTCGTCACCCTCTGGTAGAGCTCGGGGCTGACCACGCTATAGATGTAGGCGTAGTAGGCGACCTCGGTGGCCGTGCCCATCCCATAGAAGAACTCTACCAGCTGCATGGCCACCACTCCATGCGCAAAGAGGAGCAGGAGCCAGGCGATGATGAAGCTGGAGCCCTGGAGGAGGAGGATGGGCTTGTAGCGCATGTAGTCCGTCATTAGGAAGACTGGGATGAGGAGAGCGAGGTAGGAGTAGGTCCAGACTGGCAAAATCTGGCCGGTGACCTTGAAGAGAATGAAAGAGTAAAGGTTTTTTTCATGCCTTTAAAATGCTGGTGTTGAAGATTTAAAACATGGCTGTGGTCACAGGAGATACTGAACCCTGTGAGTTGTGCAGACAACGTCCTTAAGTATAAACTCCTCTCTGCTGGAGGCCAGGACAGCAATGCTGGGCAATGCTGTGGGAATCGGCGCCTTGGCATCAAATCCAGCTCTCACACCAGATGTGGAGGAGCAAGGTCCTGGTGTACTGCTGCACAAAGTTGCTCACAGTGTCTGAGCCAGAGGAAGGCTCTTCTGTTCCCTGTAGTAGCTGGGAGAGGATGCTCTTTGAATTTTGCCAGTTGTGGGATGACTTTGGTCCCTGCTGTTTGTGTATTTCACTTAAGAGAGAAAATTTCCCTTAGTGTTCAAAACAGGTGATGTAAAATGCAGGGAAAGTCCTTGCCAACCCAAAGCACAAATGCCATGTCTTTTGAAGAAGCACGGCTTCACATAAGCGCAGATTCTACTTTAATCTCAGGAATTCTTTGTGTTCCTTGCACGTGGGTGTGCAGGGCTTGTGTTTTCTGATCATACGGTGCCTCAGTCATACTCTGTGACTCAGCCACTTGTTCAGGGAGCTCCTGCAGCGCCAGTGCTGTGCAGTGTGGCAGAGCAGGGAAACTTGCAGCAGATGTTTGTGTCCAAACCCCCAGCTTTTATGAACATGAGCCTGGCTTCCAGGGGTTAACAGGTACATAATGCAGCCCTGTAACGATCAAGAGACATCTCCTTGGGTTTCTTACAATTGCAGTCATTATGTCGCTGTTGGTGCCATCAATTCTCTGGTAAGTATAAATTATTCCTAGTGTTGCTCTTCTGGGGTTCTGGGGGAGAGAGGAGCTGTCTGATGTGGTTTTTTTGACAATATGAATTTTTTGAAGCCAACTTGGGAATTACTTAAAGTCTTAAGAAAGGAGGGAACCTCAAGTTTTGACCTTTTGCAAGAGAGGTGACTATTTATTCCTTCCAGAAACATCCTAAGCACAAGTCTTTAGATTAATTTTACCTGCTGCTGAACACTCTCTCCCCCCTTTGGTTTTTGCTGTACAAGTGAATGTTTTAAGCATTATAATTACTAAGAGAATAGTTACCTACCTCATCAATCGTTAGGTTTTTGTCCGGTCCGGTGAGGTAAGGCATGAGAAAAGGTTCTGACGGCCTCATTGTGGAGAAAAACCCATTTGCACAGATGATCAGCGTGGGATAGATCCAGCTGTGCTCTTTGGGTCCTTTCCAGCAATCCATGATCTACCTAAAAGAAAAGATAGTCAAGAAATGAGCTCTCCGTGGATTTTATGGAGATGCTACTCACAGCTGGTACAAATTCATTTGCCAGTTTACTTCTGGAGCTACCCTGACTCCAGGTGCCGTTCCTCTTGCTAAACCTGCCAGTGACCACACGTGCCACCTGTAAATGAACAGCTGAGGGTCAAGGGGTGCTGGTGCTGGTGGTAGACTCCAGCCTCGCTATCATGTGCCAAAGGTTGTTCCTAATGACGTACTCGGCACCAGTAAGGGAATACAGTTCCATTACACCCCACTTCTGAATAGATGGGCAAACGATACGATTGAGGCTGATTCTCAGCACACCCACAGAGGGTTTTCCTGTCCATTTGCAGCCACAGCACCAAGTGCATCAGCAGAAGTGTTGGCCTTAGCCCAGCCACCAGCCAACCTTTGACCCATTGTGAGCTCCATGTCTTCGTGCTTCTCAAACCCCAGTCACTTGAGTAGAGAAAGAAAGGCTCACAAGCTGCTCATGGCATCAGCTCAGACTTAGAAAAGAGGCATCTTGACTTCATTTTTTAAAGAGATCATCTAAAGGGAAAGAATGAGACTTGTTTCCTTGCTGTAGTTGGCAAAGAGAAATCTAAAGAGATTTGGAGTTTCTAGAGTTGATTTTACTTGGTTCCTGTTTACAAAGACAATTCCAGTGTTGCTGGAAAACAAGACAGATGTCTTGTGAAACTATGAGAATGAGAGCAAAGCACTGCCTGGTCTCTCACCAAGCTGTTGAAGCTGCTTCCTTTAAGTGGCTGAGCTCCTTTTCCGAGACTTTTAGTTATGAAAACTTGGTGTGAATTGTACATTAAGGCAGTGCTATGTGGCCTCAGAGGAGCGGTACAAACACCAGCCCTAACCTTGAAACTTGATGTGAAATTACTGCCTTTGGTTATTGCCTTTCTCTTAGGAATCGCTGGAATGTAAAATATCACTTGTGCTACCCTGAACTTCAGATCAGCTTTGAGACCTTCTGGCATCTGTTATCTTCTCAAAATGAAATGATATTAAAGCCTGGACTGATCAGCAAGATCAGCACAAGTCTTGTCTTACTTCCATGGGCATAGAGCAGGCGTGTGTAACTCCAAAGGTAATGAGTTACCTGCTATGGGTTCGTGTGCCACTTCCTCCTGGGAGGACTTTGCCTTGCAGAGCAGCCACAACCTCCCCACTAGGATTGGAGGTTGTAAGAAACATTTTTCTTTTTAAAATATCCTAGAAGTCCTTAGGAATTTGGTAAAGTGTTAATAGAATTGAAGTATTGGTCATAACTAAGCACAGATCTTCTTGCAGAGCTTGTCCTTGAAGGTTGCAGCGAAGCCTCTCCTATTGTTAGCAAACACGGGTCTAGTTTTAAGATCAGGCTTTATGCCTTGCAGTAGCTAATGATTAATAAAACATGATGCAGCAAGCGCCAGTAGCTCAGCTGCATTTGGTTTAGCAAGTGCCACAAAAAGCACTGCCCTGTGGATTGGACACAGCCCTGCGTCACAGCTTGGGCTGTTGTGGCCCTGCCTGTCACAGTGGCCTAGGGGCTCACAGGGCAATTGTGGCTGTGCTGGGGCTGCAGGAGACATACCACATGCTGGTAGCCGTCCAGGAACAGCTGTGTTAGCACCGATCTGTCACTGAAGGGTGAATGGTTTTAAGTCTGACTTCTAAGCCAAACAGTCAAACCAGAATAGCTGCTTTTAATTCTTTATGTGATTTTTTTTTCTTATAATTTATTGGGTTTTTAAGTGAAACTCCCTGTGTTTCCCAAGGTTCATCAGAGGACAGAGCTGGCTCTGGGCTGCCTCTGGGCAGTTTGTCTAGTTGCAGGAGGGTGTGACAACATGTGGAAAGCACTTGCCTCTGTGCAAATGACAGCTTGTGTCTCTACAGGAAAAATATCTGCAAAACAATGTATTTTCTAATTTTATTAGTTAGGTGCAGGTACTGGAGGGCAGGAGTGAGCAGCAGTGCAGCAGTGACTAAAGCATGGGTATAGTTTGTATTCAATGAGGCAGTCACTACGGAAACTTGTATGCAGTCTCTTTCTTCTCCTGGACTGACTGTGCTTTAGCTGTAGGACTTAAGGCTGCTATAAACTAAGACGCTGCCCCTGCCAAACCCTTGGCCAAGATCTGTGGCCCTACCCCCTACCTCTGCCACCTCTCAACACTCAGGAGCACATGTGATGCTGCTGTTTGGGGGTTAAATCTTCTTCTTGGATATTATGTCAGCTTCTGTGCTGAGTCAGCCACGTTTCTCCACAACATACTTCTGGGTTTAGCCATTCAATCCCTTTGAATGCTTTCTGTTTTCTTGTTAAAACTGAAAGACGCTCAGTCCTGAGTTCAATTCTGCTGCGAGGTGCATGAGGAAACGGCTTCTTCCACATTGTTCTGCAGTTTCTCCCTTCCAGGAGGAGGGAACCCAGCCCGGCAGTCAGATGATGGTTTCCTAACCTGGGACACACAATAAATGTGGTGGAGCAGCACCTCAATGAAGCTTCTCAAAGACGGTGTGTGAACACTGCACCTCAGCACCTATCTGTGCCAGGCAGCTGCTTCTGAGCAGTTTTACACCGGAGGGAGAAGGCATTCACTGAAGGTGGTAGAGGAGCAAATACTGATGCTAACATACGCCCTTCATCCTGGGCTGGGAAAAAGGAATGCACAAAGGAAGGGACAGTCCCTGCACCCACAGGCATGGAGGCTGCTCACCAACACAGGATCAAGAGTGAGAACAAGCAGAGCAGGTGAGCACTGATCACTGCCATTGTGGGTGGTGGGTGCCACAGTTGTTGCTCCGTTCTTGTGTGGAAGTTACTGCTGTTCAGCTGTTTACAGGCAAGTAAATACAAATCTAAAGCCACTTATCTCTCCTTCTTGGCACAGTGCCATGATTGTGAGCTCTTGGCCAGCATAGGGGTAGTGAAGTGCTGTGAATGATCCAGCACTGCTTCTCCCAGGCAGGTTCCTCTTCCAGTGCACTGCAGCAGACGTTCTCCTGTGAAGGCCTGGCCACGTGAGCCTGTTCAGCACCTACAGTTGTGTCATGCAGCTGCTCACAGCCTGCTCTTCTGGTCCATGGTGCTCTGCATGAGATCCCTCTCTTCTTTGTCCATGCTTGCTTGAGACAAGTGTGCAAACACTTCTGATCAAGAAAATCCCAGCTATGACTGTAAAGTAGCTGCCATAAATTAAAAACTGGGAGGGAGAGAGAAAAAGGCAGAAGCATTAATGACCAACGCAGCAGGGAAATGCTGCTGCTGCTGGATGTGACACACTATGCTACTTCGTTTGTCTCTGTCCTAGGACGGTTCTTCTCTGCTCAAGTTTTGTTGTGCTTCAGCCAGTCTCAACTTTTCCTGCAACCACCAGATCTCTGAGGATGACAAGCTGCCCCTTGCTTCCATCCTTATGCCTAACCATTAGTCGGGTTATTTACATTCTGGTGTATCTGCCTTTACAATGTCAAAGCCCAGCATCTGAGGTCCAAACTGCTGTCCTAACGGGCAGAAGACAAGAATGATGGCACAGGAAGATCAAAGTGTCTGAACTCTGCAGGAGAAACAGGGAATTCAGTTGTCCTCTGGCATCGCCATTTCTTTCCTGGTACCTTCTGAAGGTTTGTTAGTCAGGCAGTAAGGTACCAGCACTTACCTGAGTCACTATGTCCAGCCCCAGGCCTTTGGAATCCACGATGGCCACGGTTAGAATGGTCTGGATTAACAGAGCAACAAAATTGTTGAAGCCAAACATCAAGGCGTAGCGCTCCACGCTCAGTGTGACAGCGATCTGGAACCTAACATGAGACTGGTGGGTTAGTTACCCCACAGTGTGAGGGAAGCTGTTGCTCTCCATTTCACTGATGAAGAGGGATGATTTGTATGGATGCACAAGGACAGTGTAAATGAGGCTTTGTTCTTTCCCTACTTTCTCTAAAAAAACATCTTTGCTGCGTTAGTGCATTTGGATGGGTTTGTACTGGTCTCTGTCCAAACACCGTGACCAGGTGATCTACCTGGTAGAGGGCTAGACCTCTGAAATCTTCCCCTTTTTCCCTTCTCCATCTCCACAGACTGTGCCAGGCAGGTTGTGACGTGTCTATGGCTGGAGGCTTCCAGAGAGCTACCAGACAAAGCCAGGACCCACCCAGGCACTGTCAGGAAATCTGCTCACACCATGGGGACCTTCCACCTAGCTTTTAGGTGCTGAAGTAAAGCCCATCTTGCTTTGTGTCTGGGCAGGGCAGGTAATGGACCAGATTTTCCCTTGCAATATTCTCTTCCCTGACAATTGTCTCTTACGAAAGCCATCAGAACACCTTTCCCTGCAGGATTTACTCGCAAAGTTTCTCTCTGCACAGAATGTATTATTCCTGCACTGCTGTTTTAATTGGGTTTTAGCTGCTTTTTTAGGCAAGTTTTACTTTTTTCACAAATATGTTAAGATCATCTTTGTGTGGAGTTAGCTGCAACATGCTAACTCCACCAGAATGAAAACGGAGGTCTCGCTCACCCTCATTCAAGACTCATCATGTCTTACGGCTTTAGCACTTCTGTAGTAGTGTCTCAGTAACTGGGGGTTTTGATGTCAGGTCTGGCCACAGAGCATGGTTTGTGTTCCATGTGCGATGCTCTGAGGTTCTGTACTTACGTTGCAACTGTGATAAGGAGAAAGTAGCAGGCTTTGAAGGTGAGATAGGCAGCATAGCACACCCAGATGCTGGTAGTGAAGTGCATGAGAAGCAGGGAACCAGCATCTACTGCAGAGAAGATTCCCAGAGCCAGTTCTCCAAAAAGGTCCCAGTTAAGAGTCATATATTGTACTAAGAAAGCTGTTACTGAGCCTAGAAAGAGAAAGAAACATGAAAGCTTTGTCTCTATTCTACAGACTGTATCACCCAGTGCTGAGTGGCAACGGTGAATAGTGAAGCAGAGAACTTGAAGGGTTTGGGAAGCATTTCTGATTGCTGCTGAAGTTGTGCAGATGACTGGTCTTGTGTAGACAACAGCATAAATCGTGTCTCTGTCATCCTTTCTTCATGTTTTATTCCACTGCACTGGGTAAGTGGTTGTGTGGAAGATTCATTATTTAGCTGTTAGTACCCAGGGTCTCTCTGTCTCTAGGGAGAGAATTAGGAACATGATCTGGAGCTCAAGAAGAGCAACTCTGGTTTCTACCATTCCTTCTCAGCTAAGCCAGTCACCCTTCAGCTGGGCGACTGAGGTCTGGGCAGCTGTCAGGGGGCTGAGCTGCAGAGCGCACGGTAAAGAAACAAAGAAAGGACGGGCTCTGCTTGCTCATGGTGGGTGTTACCATGACACAGCGGTGGCAAAGGCCAGTAACCTCAGGGGTCTTACGTCATTTTGAGACTTCTACACCAGTGTGTTGAGAAACAGGTGACTCCATGAGAGAGGGGAATTCAACAAGGAGTAGCCATGTTAGGAGTTAAGAGCTTTTAAGTCATGATTGAGTTGGCCTGTTGAGTTCCTGACCCTAAGGCTGAGTAATGTTTAACCTTGGAGGTACCTGTTTCTCCTTATCACCCATGAGGCAAAGCTAACGGGCAGCTCTGATGCAGATGTGTTCATTTTCTCTGCAGGATCACTCCCCCATGCTTGCGCAAGTCTCTGCAGCAGCACAACATGAACAGGTGAAATGCTGCCAGATCAGGGTTGCATCTCTGCTGTTACCCCCTGATAACGTTACCCATGCTGTGGGCATCTGCTTCCAGCACAGCAGTATGGCTGATAACACCGCCAGTTCGACGTATCTAGCAAAACCTTTTTCTGCAGACCTCTGTAACTTGGAATGACTGAATTTTTTCGTCCCAGCCTGCTGCACAGGACAATTTCAGGGGAAAAAGCTCCTGATGAGAGAATTATGTTATTTTTGTGTAAAATATTTATGAAAAATATCTCCCACCAGTGTCAGCTGATGCCATTGCTATGGGAACTGTGTGATACTTATTTGGGGGCTGGGGAAACCCCAGCAGCCTCATCAAAACATGGGTCTTTCTGAATGGACTGAGCAGCTGGATGTCAACTCTGTGTGACCTGTACAGTCTCTGCATTCTGAGAACATAGAGCTGGGTGTCCCAGTCTCAAGGAGAAAGAGCACAGGGTGTACTGGTATGGTCTGGTACATCACTGACCTCAGTCTTGGATGCATGATGTAAGAGGGTCTGCATTTGGGCAGTGCATTAAGCATGACAGGTCATGACAGCAGTCTGTCTCTAAAGTTTTGCTTTAGATCGTTTTAGTCACTGACTTACTCAGAAAGGTTGCGATGGCCTCCACGGCTCCGTTGTACACAGCCGAGCTGTGTGAGGGGGCTCTGGAGTCCCACAGCACCTGGATGTAATTGAGGACCTGGTTGAAGCCAGCCGTTGCCAGGGCCCACCACAGGGACCAGTAGAGGAGCTTCCTAGAGCTGTAGCAATCCCTGAGGTCCTTGCTCAGCTGCAGCAGCACCCTGAGCACGTGGTTCTGGAGCTGGGCGCTGCCTACAGACTGCTTGGGTGCAGGTCCCCTACAAGCAGCCACTGAGCTGTTGTTCTCCTGGCTACCCGACAGCCCATCAGAAGGCTCCTTCCTGTGGAAGAACAGGCTCTTGTGGGGCATCGGGAGGAAACATGCGCACACGAGTGCCAGGGAGATGGAAGCCAAGGTGATGGCGTTGAGGTGGAAGTAGGAGACACCTGCTAAGGAGACCAGCAGCTGTCCCAGCATGGCGGCAACAGTGGCTGCAGCCAGAGTGACACTTCTGCAATAGCTCGTCACCCTCTGGTAGAGCTCGGGGCTGACCACGCTATAGATGTAGGCGTAGTAGGCGACCTCGGTGGCCGTGCCCATCCCATAGAAGAACTCTACCAGCTGCATGGCCACCACTCCATGCGCAAAGAGGAGCAGGAGCCAGGCGATGATGAAGCTGGAGCCCTGGAGGAGGAGGATGGGCTTGTAGCGCATGTAGTCCGTCATTAGGAAGACTGGGATGAGGAGAGCGAGGTAGGAGTAGGTCCAGACTGGCAAAATCTGGCCGGTGACCTAGAAGATAAGAGGAAATGTCTGTGGTGCTGCTCCTGAGGAAAGGAGGTTTGTTAATTTTAAATGGCTTTGGAGAGCAAAGGTTTTGCTCCAGAGGAAGTCATAAAATATGTAACTACAGATGGAGCTTGTGACTGTAGAGCAGACAAATGGGTCTCAAATCCATTAGATGGATCTTTTATTTATTCTGCAAATCATAACCTGCCAAAGCTGATTATGGTTGTGCTATTGTTGGATTTTATCTTTGCTTAACAGCTCTGATTAAAATTTTAGGGTTTGGTTTTGCTGCCCCACATAAAAGAAAAGGCAGAGTAACATCATACAGAATCAATCAATTATTGAGGCTGGAAAAGACCTCTAAGATTATCAAGATATGATATGATACCTCCTTAATGGTCAGGTTCTTAACTGGTCCTGTCAGGTAGGGCGTTAGGAAAGGTTCTGATGGCTTCATCATGTAGAAGAATCCATAGAGACAGAGGATCAAGGTGGGAAAAATCCAGGCGTTGCTTTTCTCTGGATTCCAGCGGCCCATGGCCTCTGCAGTGGAGCTGGGGAAGAATGAAGTTAGAGGGGTGACACAGAAGTACAGAGAGGTCTGTTGTAGGGTGCGCATGCGGGCTTGCGGGATGTGACGCGATAGGTTCCCTATTCTGCTATGTTGGCAAGAAAGGGGGCGTACACGAAGGGTGGGTCACTGGTATATAAGTGTACGCCACGTGATAATAAACGCCATTTGCCGTCATCACATTGATGGGCACCTCGGTGAATGGTCAAGCTCAAGGTTCCCCAAAGGAAACCGAACAGATCATGTAATGTTCACTGCAACAGAGGTCCCATCGTTGATTTGTGTTGTGGCCTCACAGGAAAAGAGACCACCTTTTCCTGGCCCTTGCCTGCTGCTTCTCTAGCTTTGTAGGTAATATATGGGGAGTGACTGGGGAGATCTCTGCCTCAGAGACCAATTACACTGCCCCTCTGCCTGTCCTGACAAAGCTAACCACAGGAAAAGCCTTTCTGGACAGAAATCAATAAACATGCTGCCATTTCCCTCGACACCATATTTGTGGCTTTTGTGATCGATCATAGCTGGGCACTTAGTGAACCACAGGTACCCTTTTCCCTCCTTCCCTCCAGATGTGCCCACCTATCTTGTTTCGTAGAGCTGGTACCTCTGGAGCCTGACAGGTGAGAGTCACTAGGAGATACAGAGAGGATGTCAAGGCAGATTCACAGCTGGACTGAAGTGTGTCATCAGTCCAGCCTGGACACGGCATCCTATTTCTACCTATAAAACACATTTGTGAGGGCTGGAGGTAACAGTTCACACTAATGTGAAGTGAAGCAGTTATTTTTGTTCTTATGGAATAAATTAAACTTTGTGACTCTGCTGGGCAGAGCCCAGGAGAAGTGTGACTGGGAGTAACGGGGCAGGTGGAGGGAGCAGACAGTCATTTACACTCCATGCTCGTGTTGACACAGGCAGAGTCAAGAACTCAAATGCGTACAAATCACCTCGTGGAGTCCTCCCTCTGCTGAGCTGGGATTCCCACTGCTCTGCTTCTGACTCTCCTAGTACCCGCCTGCGAAGGTCGTTTTCTGACTGAAGCTTTAATCTTACAAAGGCAGCATTTAGCACGCAGCGATTTCTCAACCTTTGTTTTGGTAAAAGCTGCAGAGAAATCTCCGCCAGAGCAGCCAGGAGTGGCCGTGAGCCCCTCTGGGCTGGGTGGGCAGCGGGTGTTGTCGCTGGGTGCATGCGGCAGGCGGCTACGGCCGCGCAGCTGCTTTTCGGACCTTACAACAGCTTCTACCGACGGCTGAGACTCAGTAGTACGGGAGTCGGAGGTGCCGGGCTTGCCCCTTTCCTTCCCCTGTTGGGCTGCACAGAGGCCACCGAGGCCCCAGAGCTGGGCTGGGCGCTGCTGGCCTGAACGGGGGCCACTAGAGGGCAAGGTGGGCTCGGCGCAGGAGGGGTTGCGCCGGGCATAGGAGAGGCTCGCGGTGCCCGTCCCTCGCAGCGCTCACCTCCACCCGTTGCTCCATCTCAGAGCTGCAGCTCCCGCTGCAGTTGGGGTTGTGGCAGGAGCGGTTCTCTCCGTTCCTCGACGCATTTCCTTGCTCTCCGCTCACACCGTAGTCACCGGCGTGTGGCGGCATCCCGAGGCTGCGGGAACCCTTCGTGTGGTGCCCAGAGGTTCTGCGAAGGGCCCGAGAGGAGCAGGGGTGAGGTGTATCTCTGGTGCTTGCTCAGCTCCGCATTGCCACCTCCCCATATTCTGTTTTCCCCGTCCCAGCCTCGGTTCTCTGATCCAAACCAGGCTGCGGGCCTCATGATCGTTCTGAATGTGCAGTGTGCTCGGGGAGGTGAGTGAGGCAGACTGTCCTGTGTTCCCAGGGCTATGCCGAGGTCTCTGGTTTGAGCCACAATCTCCCGGCAAGCCTTAGTCACTGTGTCCTGTCCAGCACAGGTTTTCTTGTACACAGGTACTTCTGACCTGTAGATTTACTCCTGGAGGTGCCTGTGCTGGGCGGGCAGATCAGTCAGATGAGAAGTTTCCCACTTCACCTAAGCAGGAAAAACCTGCCATGGGTGCTGTGCTGGAGAGCGCCATGGGCTGAGGCTCTGGAGACAGCCTGCTATGCCCCTGGAAAGTGGGAGGTGGGCATTGGGTGCTAGGTTCCAGCTTTTGAAGAGCTCTGTGCAGCTCCAACTTGGGTCTGCTGCCGCAACTGGTTGCAACCACAAACTGGCNAGTCACCACCAGGTTGTCTTTTATAAATCTAGGACTCTCTTAACTCTTGGAGAGGTGGTGAGAGAGCCATTCTGCCGCAGAATTACCCTCTGGTTCCTGTTTCCCTTCTCTGTTCTGTTAGGGCTGGAGCTGTCAGGAATTTGCCTCCACAGCCAGCTCCAGTTCCCCACTGAACTGCCCTCCTCTTGTCTCCCTTTCCCTTGTCACCGCAAGATTTCTGAATTCCAAAGCTCATGTATGATCATACCTTGTCTGCTGGAGCTCTTCCTTTACTTTATCCAATGGAAAGGTCCCCTTTTAGTGTTTCCAGCCTCTCTCCTGCCTGTCTTATGTGGATTGCAGCTAGTGGATCCCACTTGCTTTTCCTGTTCTTCTGGTATTTCAGCTCGTTCTGGTGACACCTCCCTTGCAAACATTTCCAGCTGGCTTGCTTTCAGCATCCCCTTACACTGATCTTAAAGAGGAAGCCAAATCACCCTGGCCCATCCTTGAACCAAAGGCAGTGGCAAATTGAGACCCCAGCTGCAGTTTGGTGCTTGGCTGGCATAAAAGCAATAAAGCCAACACTATTTCCAAAGAGGTTTGTATCTGTTTGATGGGGCACATGGCTTGGGACCCCCCGTGCCTCCAATCAGTCTGGGTTAAAGTTGAAGTAGCATCTGTGGGTAGATTGTGATGGAGATGAAGAAGAACAAGTATCAGTATTACAAGATTTAAATGTTTCTTTGCTAAACACATGAGGTTTCATACTATTCTGGCAGGTTTGAAAAGTAAAACACTCTGCTCTTCTCCCTCTGATTGTTGTTTGTTTACAGATTTCTTAGGCAGGTTCTCACAGTCCTACTGAAGGTAGAGATGGCCTACGATCATCTTCAGCAGATCCTGCCAGCAGTCTTTGTGACACCAATTCCAGGGCTGTTTTGGTTCTGCCTGTTCAGCTCATGCTGTAGCTACAGGAGGTGGCAGCCCAGGTGAGAGGACACTGCATGTACCTATGATTGATTTTATTGTCAAGAGCTTTTGCTAAAATGCAGTGAACTTCTGTCAATGTGAACAGCATTGTTTTGGCTTCTCATTGACTTACTGAGATAAAAATCCAGCTCCATTTCCTCAGCACTAAAAAAACCCATGATGTTCTCTTTTTCCTGTAAAGTAATACCAAGGTTATATTGGTTTAAGTAACTTCTAGAGATTGACGTTTGGTTTTTCTGCTTTCAAATCCTCTTTTATCTGTTATTAGCCATTCTTCCCATGCTGTTTAATTTGTCTTGTTTGTACTTACATGCCATCCTTCCCTACTGCCCCATAACCGAATGGAGGCATAAAACTGTGATGGGCTATTGGTCCACCTGCTGTAAGCTGCTGCAGCTTTGTGCTCAGTTTGGGTGTAGTCTGGAGAGAAGCAAAAGCTTAGAGGGTGGGTTGGGTGCTCTGCTGATAGCTGGCATCCATCCCAGTGTGTTCACTTGGGAAAGGGGAGACTCTGCAAGACCTGGAGAAAAGGTGAGTCTGTGGGGGTCAATTCTTCTTTCTTACACGCAACATTTTGGTGGTGGCACCCTTGGATGGTTGCACAGAGAAGGCCTACAGTGTGCTACTCCTACAGCACGGAGCACACAGAAGTTTTGCGATGGTGTTATGAAGATTGGTTGTACCTACTTTTCTTGGGTAGCCGTATGTTGTATCCCTGGGTGTAGGCTGTTTGCTCTGGACCAGTGCTTTACTCTCTTAATCTCCTGCTATAGGTTGGGGAAAGTTCAATATATAGCTTTCTGCCATATAAGTAAGTGGTTGTATTTTTCCCTATTTTGGTTGTAGTTTCATTGCTGAATTAAATGAAAGTGGTTAATAACACCTCCACCGTGAAGAGAAGCCTGGGAAGGAGTGCCCAATTGACACTGCATGTCAGTAGGAGCATTGCCAAGGTTGTACAAGGATGTTTGGCATCATTAGTGGCATTGCAGTCCCCTGCATTGCACCTCTCTGCTTTGCTCCATGTTTCATGTGAAAACCCAACAGACTTTGATTGTTTTCCAAGCAGAGGTGTTTCAAGGTGTCTGGGGACTGGGTTGGTTAGTTCAGCAAGATCCCTCTTTTATGTTCTCGCTTGGACTGGCACAAAACACATTGGGGTCTCCCTGCTGAGTGGTGCAAAGCACCTGGTCTGGGGGAGGTCCAGAGCCCCCTACAGTAAGCAGATACAACCTCAACTAGATTAAGTTCACCCCGAGTCTTGTCCAGCCTCATCTTGAATATCTGCATGATGGGACCTCAACTACCTCTCTGAGCAACCTGTTACAGTGTTCAATCTCCTTCCTGCTAAAGAACTTCTTCCTAACAGGCCATTTCAGTCTGCCCTTCTCTAATATGAAACCATTGCCCCCCATCTTATCACTCCAGGCCTTCATAAACAGCCCCTCTTCAGCCTTCTTGTAGCCCCCCTTCAGGAACTGGAAGGTCGCTATCAGGTCCTCATGGAGCCTTCTCTTTCCTAGGCTGAACAACCCCAGCTTCCTCAGCCTCTCCTACAGGGATAGGGGCTTCAGCCTCCTGATCACTTTCATGGCCTCCTCTGGACTCGCTCTATCAGGTCCCTGTCCTTCTCATATTGGGGGCTCCAGAGCTGAATGCAGGACTCCAGGTGAGGTCTCACCAGAGCAGAGCAGAGGGGCAGAATCCCCTCTCCTGATCTGCTGGCCACATTTCTGCTGATGCAGCCCAGGATGAGATTGGTCTTCTGGGCTGCAAGCACTGACTGTCTGCTGCTGTCCAGCTTCTTATCTCCCAGCACCCCCAGGTCATTTTCCTCAGAGTTGCTCTCTACCCCCTCCTCCCCTAGCTTGTATGGACAGTGAGGATTATTCTAACCCAGGGGCAGGATGCTGCACTTAGGTTCACCCTGGCCCCACCTCGCCAGCTTGACCATGTCCTCTGGATAACCTCCCGTCCCTCTGGATTACTAGCAGCACGACTTAATTTGGTGTCATCTGCAACCTTGCTAGTGGTGCACTTGATCCCATGTGTGCACCTGATGATGCGTTATGACCTCCCTTTCCAGAGCAGGGTATAGATTAGCCAACCCTAACCCTAACCCAAATTTAGTTCTGTTGCTGTTGTACCTACAGCAAAATACTCTCTGGAAACTTTTAAAACAGGGAACTGAAATCCAAAAATAGTGTGATCCAAGGTTTACTGGAAGCTGAAGATCTTCCTGTCACACTCAGTGAATGTTGGGGCAGGGCAGAAAGGCTTACAGAAAAATAGTCTACACCTGAAGAAGATCCTTTTATTTTCCTTATGTTCTCCTTCCACGGACCATCAGTGGGGGACAGGAGCTGCTACTTGGTCATGGCATTCTCTGAGGGTTTTCCTTCTCATTAAAGTATTATGTGGCAGTTGCTGTAGGTCCCTAACCAACTTTTGTGCAGATGCTGGCTGTGGGTAGGTGTACTGGGCACTGGTTTCCCTCTGCCCTGCACACAGTGTGTCTAACAGCTCTTCTCATAATATGGAATCATCAGTGTTGGAAGGGAGAGCAACAATTGGGATGAGGTGGAGGATAAGTGATTCTGATGAGAAAGAAGTGGTTGCATTTGTGTTGTGACTGCAGAGCTATCTTGCACCATCATCAGGATTGTCAGTGTGGTTCACAAGGTGGCTTTGAGCTCTTTACTCCTGCAAACTGTGATTGAGAGAAACACACCTGTTTTCTGTGGCCAGTAAGAACATTATTCTTAATGTTTCCTTTCTTTGAGCTACGCATCAATTGTAGAAATGAAATGGTGGCTTTCACAGATTACTGAACGCTCTGGAAGTTGTGGCCTGTTTGCTTGTCAGTGCCAAACACAGAGTGCTCTCATGACAGCTATGAGCTCTGCACGACCAGTGAGCCAGCCACAGTCCATGCAGCAAGTAATCTCTGCATGCAGAGCTCACATCCACTCTCACTGACTTTAATTTTTTGTGTATGTGTAAATGAAAAAGACTTCAGCATTCAATTGAGTCCAATTGTTGCTCATCACTGTAACAAAAATGAGCAATAATCATGCTTTTAGGGGATGAGAAAGAGCATAAAAGACGCTATTAAGCCACATATGTACAATTTGAAGGGCACTCCAGTCACAGACAGGTGTGTGCAGTATGCATAGCCCCTCAGCACCTCCAGCTTTGCTACCAGACCTGGTGATGTTCTCCTGTTTATGGGGTTTGTACCAGTCTAATTCAAAGTGTACTCCTAGCACATCCTTTGGCCTTTCTTTGATCCATCTCCAGTTAAGTAACAAAAGGAAATGGCATGTAGATCAAAGCCATCACATTATAAATGATTAATCCTTTTGGGACTGGAGTGGCTCACCATGGGTTGCCAAAGAGAGGTGAGAGGAAAAACCTGAGAGGATTTCTAAGTTTCTGTGTTGAAAGACCACTTTCTGAGGTGTGTTGCCACTTGCCCTAAAACCTCCCACTAGTGGCAGATTCTGTCCTGTTGTCATGGACAGACACCTCCTCTCAGAGATGCAATTTGCCTTTGCACAACTCAGCTGAAGGAAGTTTCAGCTCAGCATTTCACCACCCCTGCCTGCTCCACTTTCTTTTTTCGCCCTCAAGGTGCGTCTCATCACAGCCACTGTGGCAGACATGGAATCATTGCAGCAGCCCAGGTAGTACAATGTCCTGCTGCAGGAAATTTGTCACATTTTGACAAGTGCTCAGAACTAGCTGGTCTGCTTCATTTAAAGTTATATCTCTAATGACATTTGAGAAAGACTCAGATGTATCGTTCTTCTACTGCTTGCTCAAAAGTAAGAATTACTGTACCCAAAATGACCTGGATTTCTCTAATACCTGGGTTTCTTGCCAGCTCAGAAGAAAACAAGTAGTAGATATCTTATTATGGGTAATAGAATCAACAAAGGCTTGCAAGGGGGGGGTGGGGGGGTGGGTTATCCTCTTCATGAGGAACACTTTCTTTTTTTGTTTATGTGCTTCAGCTTTTTCTCCATGTGCCTTCATCTTCCTGCCAGTCCTTGCAGAGACAGGCCACCAGTAAAGTGAGAAAGACTGAGAATGCAGACAAGGAAGATATGCTTGAAGCAGCCGAAGGGAACCTTGTAGAAAAAGAAAGAATATGCTGACAGAAGTTTCCTTTGTGGGTACTAGGGCAAGTCTGCCCTTGAGAGGACCCCCAAATGCGTCTTGCAGAAATCAAGAGGTGAGTACTAAGATCCAGAAAAGGAGTTTTATGGGTAAGAAAGTCATTATCTCAGTTGTGCTATGCAAAAGAAACTGTAAGAGTCAGAGTCTAAGGACTTGGGACTTAGGTTTCCTTTTGAAAGAAAAGCAGGACTCTTGGACAGAGGGAAGTCTGAACAAGTCAGTTTGGGCAAACACAGTTTACATCTCTCCCGAAGAAAGTCCCTCTAACATAGTGCTTCAAAGCCACAGTGAGACCTTCAGAAAACCTCTGCCAGGATTTGTCAGGCAGTCCCTCAACAGTGTTAACTTTGTCTGTAACAACAAGTATGCTTGTTTTTTGTTTGGCAATCCAAAAATGAGGTGTCACTGGGGATTTTTAAGCATATCCTAGCAATACATGGCAAAGCACCAGCTCTGTTAATCATGTGTGAAGGAGTCTGGAGACATCAAGTGCTCTACACATCGTGTGTGGCTTAGGAAAACCTTCATTGAGTTCTGTTGCTCAACTTGAGACTTTACCAGTTCCCGTCACTTGGTTTTTCTTACCTCCCCTTTCTTTTCAGTGTTGGTTTACTTTAGGTTAAATGGCTTGAGGCAAATGTTGAAGATAAGGGGAAAAAAGCAGCTTCACATCTTCTGAAGTCTTCTCTTCTAACTTCTAGACAAAACTTTTGACCCTGTTTCAAATGAATTCATGTATGGCTTCAGCCCACCTGAAACCACACTTCCAGTTTTTTTAAGTTCCAGATTCCGCCATTCATCCTGCCCACTGCCCACCCCCACCGCTTGTGACACTTGGTGGTCTCAGTCCCTTGCAGGAGGTACATGTTGTGTCCCCTCAAGTGATTCCCTCTCTTCTTCCCCACCTCTGTAGAAGTTCTGCAGAAAACTGGCATATCTCTATGTATTAGTTGAAATGTTTCATTTGCTGTGCTCATTATGCTTAAAGACACATCTGAATTTAGATTGTAAGGGAGACAGAGCTGTGATAAAACAAATCTCATGTAACCTTGAGCTCAGCTTGGTATGCAGCTTTTCATTGCCGCTCCTTTTGTCTGTGTGGTGGGTTGACCCTGAACATCAGATATCCAGCTCCAGGATGTATGGATGCCAGCATGGATTCTGGGATGTTCACAGCAGACTTCCCGTTACCTGCACTTTTGATAGATGAGATGTTGATTCCCCGCAACAGCTGTATAATCTGTCCATAATTGCATCAAACCAATGTAATACAATAACTTTTCTAGATCTGTTCCTTATAAAGTATAACATGTAATTAGTGAAAATGGGTTTCTTCCTTTAGATAAGGACTTCTGTCAGCCACGCCAGTGCTGAACTGCATGAAATCCCTGTATTGCATCACATCCTCTAGTGCTGCAGAGGTGTTAAGCAAATTACCTGCGGAATTTGTGTGCTTGAGATTTGTTATGTGTTTCATCACTGGGCATTGTGTAATTATTATACCCTTACTTTTGTCTCTGTTCCTTTCAGACCTTCTCCTGCCTTCTCTGTGAAAGGATTCCTAAACTGTTGGAAATTACAGAAGGGAATTTCCCCTGCTGGGTTCAGTTCTTCCTGGTTTATTAGCTTTGCTGCTCTAATGCTTTCAATTCAGCAGCTTGGCAATGGTAGTTGAGTGTAATCAAATCTCTCTTTGTGAGGAGGAATAAAAATGTAAGTTCTGATGAACCGTTGCTAGTCAATTAAAATCTGACAGTGTTTCTCATCTTCTGTTAGGGAACAGGCAAATATGTTATAGAAGGTATTTAACAGCAGGCTAGGTATTTGACTCACTTTTTATAACACATACAGGAGAGGTTTCCCTGCTCTCTGGCTCCTGGAACAGCAGGAGGGAGTTTTATGAGAGGCTGAAAACTTTGCTGACCTGTGTTTTGACATTTTGTCTTACAGTGAGTGCAGCAACAGTGAGGATGAGCAGGGTTTGTGAGGACATCTGAGCAGCAACAGGATGGAGAGGCTGAGAAACTCAGCAAAGTGTGCTTGAGAATAGACAAGAAAATTAGGAAACTAAAATGAAGAAGAGTTAGACATGACAAAACCAGGAAAAAATACTGTGGGCTTGACTGCGGCTTGGGAAGGAATCCCAGTCTAAGATCATGCTCAGGAAAGGGCCACATCCAGTTGAGGTTTGAATACCTCCAAGAGTGTTCAAATTGGGCTTTCACATTCCATGGCTGCTGTTTTTCACTATGTCCGAGGAGAATTTCCCTTCTCACAACTTGGGGCTTCTGCATCTTGTGCTTTGGCTGTGCTCCTCTGAGGGATGTTCCGGCAATGGCCTCCCCATGCAGCTGGACCTGGCAGCCCCTCACTGAATCCCCGCCCACCCTCCATGTGCAGCCCCTAATTGCATCAGTATTTGGGCACTGAAGTCAGTGTCTTGTCCCAGCAGCGACCACCCACAGCTGACCCATGAACAGATGCAGAGATGCTGGTGGGCACACTGTGACCTGCACTGTAACCTCTGGCTAGTCCATACAGCCCTATATGGCCATGTAGGTGCTAAGGGAAACCAGGCCCAGTGTGTTAGTGGGTCAGGATGGACAACAGCCACCAGCCCTCATCTGTAGGGAATAATCACTCCCTGGTTTGGGTTTTCACCTTCTGTTTGCATTATGGGCTTGTAAGTGTAAAGGCTGATAAAATACAGTTATGAGTCACATCAGGACCTACCAGGCAGCTTTCTCCAGCCGAGTACATAAAATAGCTTCTGAATGTTTATTTTTTCTTGTCTGAATAAACTGCAGGTAAATACACTTCGTACAAATAAAAGGACAGCATCCCCGAAGTCAAGGTCCTCATCATGGCTTTTGTTCTAAATCTAATTTCCAAACCGTGAGGTAGGAGCACCTTGAGCAACAGTGCCATGAGGCATGACACCAGCCATAGCCCCTAGTGGGAGGGAACCAGTGGTGTGATGAAAACTGCTGGAGGGCAGAAGCATGGGGTGAGCAGTACCTGGTGATGGCATTGCTCCAGTATCCAAACTGCTTCTGCTTAGCTATTAGGGGCAAGCAGGCAGGAGTGTCAAAGCTCAGGTGAAAAGGTTCTGTCCAAGACGCACTGAATGGAGAAGAAACAGCTGTGGAGTCAGAAGGGAATCTCCAGTTGTGAGGCCACCGCCATCCAGACAATGGTGTCAGTAATTGCATTCAGCTGTGGAAATGGCATGGAATCAGTAGAGCCAGGTCATGGAGCCCAGTTTTCTGAGATGCTGAGTGCAACCCACTAGACTTTACCAGGTGTATGTCAGAAAGATAGTGTAGGAGCAGGGAGTGAGAAGGGATGAACTTTAAGGAAGGACGGCCCTGTATATTAACATTTGAAGCAGAAGGCAAGGCAGCAGAACTTGCTAGGGATTTTTCAGTTCTCTTTACAATAATTTAACCAATACAACAACCAAGAGAAGCTCCTCAAGTATTGGTTACCCTGTAGCCAAGGAGCTGGTAGCAATGATTCTGTGTGTTCTGTTTGAGTGTTCAGGGGTCACACAACAGTCATGCGATAGAGCTGTTGCTTGTGAGGCAGCACAAGCTGGGTAGTTAAGATTCAGCAGAAAATGTAGACCTGGTCTCATGTTGCCTTTAGGCTGACTGTTTCCAGTGAAACCATTCAGGCATGCAACAAATCGGTAGAAAGTGGTGGCAGAGAATGTGTGGTAGAAGAAACTCTTAACAACCCCATTTCCACTAACAGCTGATTTTGTAATGTGTCCCCACCAGCTCTGCAATCTAGAGCACAGTGAGCAATAATCTGGAAGGTTACTGTGTGAGTAAATCTCCCTGTAGGGTTTTGCACTGCTGCAGTGACCTAGCTCTCTGGTGAACACTATGTCTGAAATGAGTCTGCCCAGGCCCACCTCCCTCAGCCTTCTAGCTCTGGGCTGTTAAACTGGAGCAGAGCAGAAATGCGCTTTGTGCAGGTAACATTGAGAGTTACCTACATCTGGCTTCTCCTGTTTCACAACCCACACTCTAACCCCTAAAATACACTAATTTCCCCCATTACCTCACAGCCCTTTATTTCCTTTTATTTTTTATCTGAATCTTCTAACCTACTTTTAAAAACAAAGTTTCCCCAGCAAGTTATCTCTGGTTGTAGCACCAGGAAGGCATGCTGGGGACAAACTGGGCACAGTGGAATTTGCTGTGGGGAAACACGCTGATGACAGTGGAACCCGCCCGCCTGTGAATTCCCCGTGGCTCCCCTTTATAAGGCAGGTGGAGGTGCGGCAGGCCTGGCAGAACAGGCAGCAGCAGCCCTGGCTGGAGCACAACTACTGCCTCTGGTGGAAATGACTGGCTGCAGCAGCAAGAGCTGGCTCCTGGTTCTGGTGCTGGGGCTCCTGGCACTGCTCCTGTGCGGTGTCTCCGATGGTGAGTGGCCTTGGGTGCTTGGTTCTGCGCTGCAGTGGTGGGGGAGTATGCAGTGGGGCAAGGGAGAGGTGGAAGGGAATCAGTTCAGACCAGCCATGAGGTTCAAGCAAGTTTATTTATTTGTTGTTCTCCCCCACTGCAGCACAGAGCAACCAGGATTGCTGCCTGTCTTTCACCAAGGTGCGCCTGCCCCGCTGGGCCCTGAAGGGCTATACTGAGCAGCTCCCCAGCGAAGTCTGTGACATCCATGCCATCATGTAAGTGGCTTTTCAGAAGAACCTCTTTCTTTTCCTGACAAATATTGTGAACTCTAGGATGTCAGTCTGGGCAGAAACAGTGAACTGTTTCTGAGCTACACGCAACCTGTTGCTGACAGGAACTAACACTTTGGACAGCGGCACCATGTCAGTAATAAATCTGACTGTCAGGAATCAGGTAATAGCCAATGTAGGGTCTTCACTTGCCAGAACCTGTTTGTTAACAGATGTATCAGCAACAAGAGTTTTCTTAATTCACAGAAATTGAACATTATTTTCCCCCAAAAAGTTGTAGCTCTCCTAAATGCTGATCTGGCACTTCAGCAACTGTCCTCCTTAGTCTCACAGTTTATTTCTGGCATCCAGCAAAGCTTTTTGTCAGTAAATTGAACACAACTTTATGGTGCAAAACCTGATCCTAAGCCTGAAACAGCCATCACATATCAGTTGTTTCTGTTTATTCTAGGAGTTGGGGAACATCCTGTATCACACTGGCCTTTACAAAAGCAGTTGCCATTCCTTGTTTTCTAGAAACTGCAATGAATGTTTTTGACCAAATGCATCTTCACAGTATTTACTAGCTGGGATTTCTAACAACTGACTGATCCTTTCTTGTGATTTCTGTTCCAGTTTCCACACCCACAGAGGGCTGAACGCCTGTGTAAATCCCAAGGAAGCCTGGGTGAAGAAACATCTGCTGTACCTGAGGTAAGAATCTAACAGTCTGAATATTACTGGGCTGATAAAAACACAGCACCTCTGAGACCCCCATTTCTGACTTCCCCTTGGAGCCACTTCTGATGGCAGTGCTGAACATGTGTGCCTATCTCCTGGCAGACATGGCACCCCTTATCTAGATCCTTCTCAGGAACAGCCCTGTCCCATGTTCCTGTTCTACCTGTGCTATTCTCTCAGGAGATGCGGTGATTGGAGAGAGGAACCTCTAATGGACCTGTGGCTGAGGTCATTGTTGATGTATGTTCTATTAACCTTTTAACAGCCACAAGCTCAAGAGGATGTCCATGTGATACGGTTTCCAGCAGGGAACAAAGCACAGACGTAGCTGAAGAATCGCGATGTTCAGCTCCCTTCTGGGATTGTTGCTGTGTACACTGTTGTGTGCTTACTCATCACTGTCTCTGGTTTCTTTGGAACTGTCAGACTCATTGAGTTGATTCATATTGCATCACTGTTATGCTTGAATTAAGCATTTTGTTAAAGTTTCTGTTTTTACTAATAGGCGTGTGTTACTAACACGGTGTAAGGGTACTGCTCACAAAGGGCTCCCTTAAGCTGTTGTACAGAGTACAGATTTGATGAAGTTTGTTGCATGTTATTTTGGTTGTGTTCAGCATGTTATTTATTCTGTGTATCCTGTTAGCTCTTTGGCACTCTTTTGTGCCAAAATGTTTCCTTTTGGCTGCTGTTAGCATTAGCATATTCTAGAACTGTTGTTAAACAATTTCTGCTTGTGGAAACAATGGAAATTGGAGTTTACAAAAAATAAATGTTAAAATTTGCACTTTCTGCTTATGCTTTTTTTTAAATTGAAAAGGTGACTACCCCTTGAAATGAACTCCTTTGCTTATGAGCTGAAACTCTCACACAACTGTATCACACTAGCTAAAGCCGCTTTCCACCTCACTTGTTTGGTTTGCCCTATGAGTAACTGTGACCTCCACAGGATGTGATTCCTTCCCTCCCCCAGAAAACCAAAACTTTTGCTTCTCATGAAGGCCTGTTCTTACCTCTCTTCAACCAACCTGATAGACCTTCTCTAACCAGTTTCTCTATTTATTAAGGAGAAACTTCACACATGTTGTTACAGGACAAGCTTATGATTATGGCAACAGAGTCTGCTCTCAACTTCCATAAATCTGGTGTGATTTCTTCCCCTGGATGCCTTTCTTGTAGTACCCCCTGATGTTGGACTTGATGATTCTAAAGGTCTCTTCCAATCACAGTGATTCTGTCTAGCACAGGGAGGTTTTTGTGAGGGCGGTCTGTAAACACTGCTGTAGTTTGAATGATCTCTGATAAAATGATCCCTGGGACTTTGATGCAGGTAGGACATGGGTGCAGGTGGAATGGAACGGGAAAGGCTTCTCAGCATTTAGGTATTGTTATTGTTAGAAATGATCTGACAGACCACCCACATCTTTGATAAGATACAAAAGATTTATTGGTTGCGGTAATAAGGAACGAGCAAGCGGCGCTGGGTGCGTGGTGAGTTAGTCACTCCACCAACACGCACACTTAAAGGCAGCAACATTTTATACCTTATTTCATACATATTATCACTTCAAAGGATCCTCTCATATCAGTGTCCTTTTTGTTCACATCTGCACTTCTTGGTGATACCCCGGATCCAAAGATAAGGAGGGAGACAATGTTCTTGGCCTAATCTTAATTAACAGTGATTACCTCCCCATACACTGCACAACACTTTGCAGGTCTTAGATTGCTCAGCCTTCCCCCCATCCTGTTTACCATTTGTCCTGCTGAGTGTCACTGTTTATTTTGTTCATTCAATAGTTTTCCACAATGACAAGGGGGCATATTGTTTTTACCTTGACATGAATCATAATATAACATCTCAAATTATACATACCACACATACTTTTGGTCACCAAAAGCGTTTTTGGTATCCTTGAGAGAGGAGCTAATTAGCATTTGGGTTTTCAAACAGTGCCATTTCCTGCTTTCAACACTTGCTAGAGCTTAGGCAATTTGCTTGTGGGTCTGCAGATGGGAACTGGCAGTTCTCTGGTATGAAGCTCCACTAATTTGCTTTAATCTCCAGCATGTGGATTCCGCATCTCTCATATTCAGGCTCTCATAATCAAAGCTGTATCAGCGTGAAGGGAGGAGTGATTACCCAGCATGTTCCCCAGGGATTCCCCAAATGCCTGGGCAAAGCTGCAGAGCTCTGCCTCATGCTTTCTGGTTCTGCCTCTTGCCTGCTCTGGCGTTGGCTCCTCTTCGGGCTCAAAGGACACAGTGTGCGTATCTGTGTTAAATGCCTCAGGTGATTTTCCCGAAGCCCAGCTCAGGAACAGGCAGGTGTCAGTTCTATTTGCAACTGGAGCTGCCTGTGAAGTGGTCCAGGAAAGCCTGGAGCCCACTCTGGCCATTTCAAAGTAGGGAAGCCATGTAAAAAAGTGAAGACTGAGCTGGAAAATAGTGTGCGTGGCTCTTTGTTTTCTTTGGTCTGTTCTGTTCAAAGTTTTGCCTTGCCTCGGTAACTTGTGGTGAGCCATGGCTCCTTGGCCACCAGACCCCAAAGGATAGGATATTTCTAGTTCCTCTTGTCCTCGTTGATTTTTTGCTTTTAAAATAACCTCCTTTGAGGAAACAAAATATATATTTTAAAATGGGTTTCTGTGATCAGTTAACAGAGACTGACAAAGTAGTTGTTACTGGCAGGGTCCAGCGAGTGCTGCACTTCCCAAATCATGCGAGCAGTCACTTCTCTGTAAGTAGCCTTAAGTGGCCAGTTAAAGGTTCTAGGAAAAGCGGAATTCCTGTTGCTTTGGTGGGGCTGCTCTGCATTTGTGTAGGTGTCTTTTAACTAGGTGTCTCTGGCTCTCAAAAGTCAGCATATGACTAGTTCGAGATGATGCATTATATGGCCATTTGGGGACCTTTTCTCTTCCATTTATATAATATTTTCAAAAACAGGTTATTTTTTCCAAAAATGCTGAAAAGGATTTTTATTATAGCTAGGATATAATTTAGTTAATACAATAAATAGTAACATAATACTTGGGCACATTCTTTCTGTGGCTTTTGTTGTTTGTTAAGGGCTCTTTTAACTTTTTTTTTTACTTTT
The DNA here is from genome assembly GCA_013397515.1 of Upupa epops. Lineage (NCBI taxonomy): Eukaryota > Metazoa > Chordata > Aves > Bucerotiformes > Upupidae > Upupa > Upupa epops. Next base: position 773 of record VZRI01004260.1, on the reverse strand, counting down.
TATTTTCCTAAGGAATCTCACACCATTCCTATCAGGATGTTGCAGCATTTCATTAGCTTGGGATCTCTGATGGAAAGACATCACATATGGCATCATACTTGATGATCCCAAAGGTCTTTTCCAGCCAGTGTGATCTGTGTGTGATTATTAGATTCACTCATTTCTTAATTAATTTTTCTCCCACTCCAGCATAAAGCGAACATATCCACATCACATGGGATGTGATTTCTGTAAGAAACAACAAATGATCTGCTGTTAAGATATCAAACCTGCTACATCTCAGCTGAGAAATGCAGCTGGGATCTCACTAGTGAAGGCAGGTACCAAAGGGCATGAAACAGAGCACAAGGCAATTCTTACAGAATGCTGGCATTACACAAATGGAATATGAAAGCATGACTACACCACTTTGGTGAAGCTGAGTTTTATAAAACAAAGTGTCATTCACCACTGATCCTTTTAAACTCTATCATTGTTTTTCCTGCTGCAATTAAGGTTATCTGGCCACAGAATACCTGAGACCATCAGCTTTAATGTCACGACTGAGCATTACAGAGCCCTCCTCAGCCAAAAGGTCTGTGTCCCCTGCAGCATGGACTGTGGAAGGAAGGCTAAAGACACCTCTGAATTCTTTTCAGAAAAGGTACGAGAAATACATTTAATAAATAATTTTTTGTGATGAGGATTTTTTGTGTGCCAGGTTCACCCATCAGCCTGGCAAAGCTAAGAGGAAAGACTCCTCCTTAAACTACAGCATCATAGAATCATCAGGG
>VZRI01004256.1:0-22345 GCA_013397515.1 Upupa epops | reverse complement strand
TCATGTAATGTTCTCTGCAACACTGAGTCTGCTTTGCCCATGATGGCAATTTTTGAGTGACCTCTCACTGTTATTTCAACCCACAAGCCTTTTTTATACTGTATTTCTCCTGTCCAATTGAAGAAGGGAAGAGACAGAGTGGCTTTGGTGGGCATCTGGCATCCAGCCAGGGTCAGCTTGCAGCAATCCTGTCAGACACCACTGCATTAGTACCATTCAAGTTTCCATTACAGGGGCTAGCTGGAAGTTGAATGTCACATGTTGCATTTAGAGAATTATGTTAAGATTTTGGAAGACTGAGAGAAGAGTGAGAATGCATTGTTCATTATGAACTTCTGGTGATGCAGAGGCAACTGGTGTTCTTGCCGGCCTACACTGGAGCATTGGCTCCCAAACCTTATAGTTTCCGGGTTTCCAGCTCATTTCTCATTTACCTTTATACTGCTCTTTCATGGGACTAGAAACCCTGAGGCTTTTGTCTGAGCTGTGATCTCAGAGTCTGTATTTTCAACCTCATTTTTATTTTTAAACCATCTCTTTTAGTTTTCTTGATTCCTCTTTTGCAGCAAATTGTTAAAATCTCATTTTTCATTCCAAAATGACAGTAAATTCTTTCAGAATTGTACACTCTCTCTTTCTTTAAAGCAGAATATTTGTTTCAGGAAGTCTGGCATTTGAAGTCATACATTTTAATATTTATGATATCTGAGCAACCCCTTTGACAGACAGCCAAGTAAAACTCTGGAAGTATTTGTATCCATTTTAATATACAGCATTACTAATTTGACTGTAATATGGCTGTCCCACACATAACAATGCTGAAGTAGCTACAATCTTTGTTCACCTATGCATGGAGGCTGATAGAAGTAAGTATGTTAGGAGTCTGCTTTTCAGTACAGTTTGTTCTAATTGTAATCAAGCCTTCTGCAGCACTACAGGTACCATAACATAGAACCCTTCTTTGGGGAATCCTAACCCCAATGCATGTATGAAGATTTTTGCAAATAGTGTTTATAAGCAAAGACAGGTCTTATACACAAGAAAACCCAAGAAATTACTGCTGGCACAGCTGTAATACTGTTAGAGAACAAGAAAGTAGTGGAGTTAAAATCATTCATAGTGTACCATGTGTTTTCTGTGTGACAGACATCCTGCTTTTAATAATCTGACTGTTCACCTTCTTTGGTGCTGCATTCCAAGGCAGAGGCAATCTTCTGGAAGGAGGGATAAAGGGCACGCTCTTTCTCTGAGAAGAGCTGGATTTACTTTGGTGTACCCTAATCCTATGTTATGTTTCATTTGAGAGTCCTGTGACAAACAAGGAAGCTGTAGTCAACAGACATCAGAGCCAAAATCATACCTCAGAACAGGTAAAAACCTAATAACCAAAAGGCTGGGAATTATGTGATTTGTTTTTTTGTTCAGGAAGTTTCTTGCTACATGGGAAACAACTACAGTTCAGTGCAAAAGGAAGTGTCATGGTAATCATTTCACTTCTGTGAGAAAATAGTGGGCAGAGAAACAAAAAATTCAAAATAATTTATATTTTACATATTTATATTTCACAGCAATTTAACTTGTAGCGGTCTTTCTATTTGTGTTGTAACTAAACACAAGTGAATAGTTCAGAAAGTTTTGCTGTCTGCAAGCATGCACACCTGATGTCAAATAGTTCAAAGATTCTAGCTGTCTGATCTGCTGACTCAAAAAACTGCAAACCCCAAACCAACAAAAAAACCCAAAACTTATTGTTTAAAGTTTATCAAGAGAAAAATCTTTTCATTATTTGTATTCTCTCTTAATAGGTCCAATATGCAAATGGATTTTGCTATCTATTGTTGTTTCATTTTTAAATTTCATCTGGTTTGATGCTGAGTCCTGTCAGTAGTCCCTTTGTTATTTGGTTTTTCTTTACATTGTATTTTATATTTTTTCAATTCTCTTTAGTTTTGGTTTAATTTTTCTTTTACTATAGTCATTCTTTCATTATGATAATCTGTTCTCTTTTGAAAAACGCATTGTAAATCAACTCTTTTGTTTTCTGTGTCTTCTAAGTTTTTAAAAATTTCCAATTATCTCTTGGCTTTTTTTGGTTACAAAAACTTCCATTCTAACTATCACTATAGATTAATTTGTTAATATAAACAGTGGTTAAGGTGGTCTGATGTTTTTCATGGAAATAACATTTTTAATTGAAAATAATAATCCTGTGCTGTAGTTAACAAAGTCTGAAATTATATAAATATTACATGCTGTTTCTACCATGAGTATGTTAACCTCTACTAGTCAGTGCAAGTGTGGGAAGCACCTATTACCAATTCTGTGCTCTGTAACACAACTAGTAGTACAAGATAATTGACCACCTAATTAATTCTTAAGAAGATCTCTCTGAAGCAAGGTTTCGGAAGATAGGAAGTCATATGTGATGCTTTCTGAATTCTTAACTGCCTACTGAAAACATAAACTCTTGTCTAAATCACAAAGCTTGGAACCACGGCACATACACACATACCAGAGGCAAGTAAATATGTTAGAAGTAACCATCTTAGAAAACTTCCTTTGAATTTTCATTAGAAAACATCACATGCAGAGAGCTGACATATGCCTCTGTTGCAAATGTGTAAACATTATTCTTTGAAAACCTGCAAGGGCAGGGCAAGACTTACCCAGCAATTCCTGTTGTTTGCAGTATAGGTTGGAAGGAAAGCCAGGAGACTGACAGCTACATTAACCCTCCTTATTGAGATGAGCTTCAGGTATGTATAGCAATATATGCACAGGATGAAAGAAAAGATTTAGGTTTGTTGTAGAAAGGTGAATTACACAGAACAATTTTGCAGAAGTTGCCTTTAATTCAGTTTCCACAGAACTTGTGAGTTACAGATAGGTGAATGAATACCAGATCATCAGTGATTCCAGGCCCTGACAGAGAAATCAGTGTAAAAGATTTTAGAGATATTGTCTTCCTCTTCCTAGCACATATGAATACTGTTTATTGCCTTTGACTGTGCCTCATAAGTGCTAGTTTGTTATGTTTTAACCAGTAACCTTTAAATATTCAAAGCCAGTATCCCTTAATAAAGTGAGACTTCAAAAATTCAAGCAGATATGGAAAATGTGGAAAACATTTTGGATATATGGAAAAATAAGGAAATTAATAATGGAAAAGTGGAAATATGTGGAACAAAATGGAATATGGAAAGTATCATGAGAGAGCTGTATACAATTTAAAGGAATGACCAAGCAAACAAGGAAATTAGCTGTTCTATCTTCACATGCTGTGGCTCATTTGACTTTGAAAGATTTAGAATTAAAATATAATGACCACTATACATATTGTTCAATACTTCTGGGTTGTGCATATGTGTGTATGTCCTGTGTACACACCTACTAACACAAACACATGCACACGCAAACTGCTGTGTATTCTGTAGATTGATATATTAAGCTGAGAGCAAGGCAGAGGATATGTGTTTAATCCCAAGAGCAGTTTGATAAAGCGTATGTTTAATGTAGCTTGGCCAAAATGAATTACAGAATTGCACAACTAATCAGTCTCAGTTTTTTATCTTGAACTATTGTGATGCCATTGGACAGACTAAGCATCAGAACAAGCATATTTTATTAGTTCCAGTCCAATGACAGATTAGCTTGTCTATTTACTATCCCCCTTCTTCTTACTGTCATCTTCACCTCATGGCATTCTTTGTGAATATGGAAACCTGTTCTGCTTTAAAAGCTGAGTAGAATCTGTAAGTTTAATCTGTGTGTTTTCTGCAAAAATGTTCGGATTTAAAAAGTTGAAAAGTGTCTGCCTCCTTACTCCCTCCTCCTCTCGCACCTCAGAGATTTCCACCTTCTTCTTTGTTCTCCAAATTGAATCAGTTGTTTCACTGGCTGCAGATTCACCAGTGGGTTTGTTAAACCCTCTCTTTGTGTTTGATGCTTTATCTGAAAGGTCTTCATTGAACTACAGTTGGGGTTCTTAACCCATGACTTTAGTGGTGACCCAGGCAGGATGCATGGGGATACGGTTAAGGACCCACATAATACCACACTACTAACTATTATGCCACTACAAAACCTAAGTAGGTATTCAGACTATAATGAGGAGTAGAAGGGAAAAGTAAACTTGTGTAGATTTGTACAAGACATTTTAATATGGGAAAATAGAAAGAAAATTTAAAATTAATCTAGCTTCAGTATTTACCAGACTACTTCTCAGAGTTACTTGTCTGCAACCAATAAATTGAAAAGAATTCACATTACATAATAGAAGTATAGCTGGTAGAAATAAAGTAAGCATAAAGTATTATCAAATGGAATTACAAAAATTAAAGGAAATGCAGACTATCCTTTAAGAAATAGGAATTTTCCTTACTATTTTAAAAAACCTACATAAAGTTGACATAAATACAGAAAAGGGTATATATCTTCTGATTTGACAGCTAAAGGTGTACCCGTAAAATATTTGAGTAGGAAAATAGAAGGAAAATAAAGAATTTACTTATTGAAACTTCCATTTAATATTCAGCTTGATGCTGGAAAGGCAGGTCTTAACACAATCACGTTATGTTAACATGTATTAAAATATCTGGGTGTTTTTTGTGAAGAAGTGTCCTATAAAATGCACATTGTATATTCAGTCGTCCTGTCATCCAAAGCAAAGGAAAACAGTTTTGTTAGAGCCCAGAAAGTTGAAGACAAAAATAGATATTGCTGCTAAGAGAGTTTGCCAGCTACAAGAATATATATGCATGAATACAAGTTAAAAGAAATGTTTAAAACATCTAAAAAAAAGTAAAAGGAAAAATAAGAACTGCTGTAAGCATGGTATTCAGGACTTGATTTTCAAGTTGTATTTTCTTTCTTAACATTCCTCTCTCAATATTTAAGTTGCATTTCTAATATATTGTCTTGCACATTTTGCATTCGATTGTGCTAACCATGATTAGAAAGTACAACAGCTGTTCATATCCTTATCTTACCCTATGCTAAAGCTGGCCCCGATCAAAAAAAGAAATCAAGGTACCTTACCAGGAAACCAGTGACTAATTCTGTAGCTACAAAAACATTTTAATAATCCTTTTAGTTGCATAGATCTTTACACTTCCTAAAGTGTATACAAAAATATACCCTAGGAAAATCAGTTCTTGTGGTACTGTGGAGCTAAGTACATGAAGATAAGAAATACTACAAAGCCTTAGGAGGAAAGCTTTCTTGTGGAGATTTCCAAGCCAATCCTGTACATGTCAGAGACTGAGTTGGTTTGACTAAACACCTGAAACAAAAAAGCATCTAATATGAGAGCTTTGACCGTCACTACTGGAGATTTTCATCTGGATTTCATGTGTAATTGTTTAGCAACAGGGTGCAAATCAGTTTGGGTTGATGCCTGTAATTCTAACACAACAACCAGCTCTCACCAAGAATTCAACAAGCGATAAAGCAACTTTGTTAGAAAGACAACAGTTTATTTAATCCACCACCAACAAGAACAGGAAAAATAAAAAAAACCTCAGTAAGTAAAAGAATCAAAAATTTAAAACAGAAACTGTATCACAATGCCTTTACACACTGTCTGAGAGAAATAGGAGACAGCTAACACATTGGGTGTTGGCCTTAGATGAAAAAGTGTACACAACACTCATAATCAATAGCCACCAACACACACACATACTCACACCAGGAGAGAAAGAGGGGGTGGGGGGCAGGAATACAGCACAAAATATACATTTGATGCTTGTGGAAAAGTTCCTTTTCCCTATCCTCATGCAGACATCAGCACTCTGTGATGTCTCTGGCATACTTGTAGCTCTCATTGGCTCAGGGCTCTTCTTGGAGGCTACAGTAGCATCAAATGTGGAGGATACAACAGAATTCCAGACTCTCTCTCTGTTTGACAAAGGCCCAGGAGATCAGTATTTGTGATTTCTCCTTCTCTCTCTTAGTAGAGTTTTCTCTCCATCTCTCTCAGTGGCAGAGTATACAGGATCTTTGCCAGCCTGGTGGAGACAGCCAACATGGTGATGGTTATGCAGAGCCACCCCTGTTATGGGGCCTTTCGAGATCTCATCCAAGGGCTTTCTACAGGACTTATGTAGAGCCTGCCTTTCTTCTCTTCTGTGGTCAGGCACCAAAGGAGGTAGAGGGTTAGGAGCGCACTTCTGTCTGGCATCTTCAAAGGTATTTGCTGTAGAAGTGGCTATGTGGAGGAGTTGCCCTTTCTTTGATCCATTGCCAAGGACAGGAATGAGCTGGTGCAGCTTTTCTGTATCTGAGGCCTCAGAGTACTGCAGGTTCACCCCCACAGAAGGGAGTTTGCAGGGTACTAATGGCTTGTCTCTTTGGCCTGTCTGCATTCGAGCTCCTGTGAAAAAGAGGGCCATGGCTACCCCCGCAGAAGAGTCTCAGTCGGACTGACACTTTCTCTTCCACCTGTCAGTGGCAGGGGAGTTGAGAGCCATTGCTCGACCCCCCTCTCACCCTTGGGGGCTGCGGGGAGCTTTCTCTCTTAAAGTAGTTNTGCCCTTTCTTTGATCCATTGCCAAGGACAGGAATGAGCTGGTGCAGCTTTTCTGTATCTGAGGCCTCAGAGTACTGCAGGTTCACCCCCACAGAAGGGAGTTTGCAGGGTACTAATGGCTTGTCTCTTTGGCCTGTCTGCATTCGAGCTCCTGTGAAAAAGAGGGCCATGGCTACCCCCGCAGAAGAGTCTCAGTCGGACTGACACTTCCTCTTCCACCTGTCAGTGGCAGGGGAGTTGAGAGCCATTGCTCGACCCCCCTCTCACCCTTGGGGGCTGCGGGGAGCTTTCTCTCTTAAAGTAGTTCCTGTCTCTGAAGACAGGTCGCAGCCAAAGCCGATGAAGATGGCGATGAGCAGAGAAGGGAGGAAAAAGAAGGAGGAAGTACCTTCCATTTATGGACTCTATCCACCAATCACCTGTGGAGTCCAGACACTGATGCAGGAGGTCTACTAGGAAAGCTACCTCCAGCTTCAAAATAAAATGCTTTTTTGGCATAAAAGCACCACAACTAATATTTGAAAATTTGGTAATTTTCAAACCAGCACATCCTGTTAAAAGAAATATTTTGGCCAGAAAATAAGAAATCACAGAAGAATAAAAACTCTTGTATGCAATTGCACATTAAATATATATTTGTAATAATTATTTGGAAAGTATCCCAGAAATCTGTGACTACAAATCACAGAAATGTGGCAGTGATTTCTACATCAGGGGCAGGACCTAGCAACCATTGAAAAATAAATAAATGTTATGCAGCAAGAGAATTTCTACCTGCTTCTTGTTATACACATATCTTACCTGTTTTCTTTCTTTTTTTCTTATGTATGTATATTTATGTATTAAAACCTGTCAGCTGTAAGAACAAATGCTGATCAGTAACAAAAGGAAAAAGAAAATCAGGGAAGTTGAGTCAATACCATAAAATCAGACTCACTATTACATACTAAAGTTTGGGGAGTGTATTTTAGATATTCAAGACAAAATATAATATTGTCATTGTAGAATTAAAAGAATTGAGTGGAACCTTCAGAAGTAGTCACTGTTAGTCTGCCTCTATTCTGAAGTGAAGAAGAGATTGGCACCATCTCTGTGTATGGTAAAAGAAAATACTGTGTTTTATCCTCAATAATGAAGAAGAACTTTAGCTTCTGAATAAAAACACTTCTGTGGAAAAAAATGAATCTTTTTCAAATGTATGTACTTTATCCATTTCAAAAACAGTTTAATCAAAACAGGACAACTTACTTGGTCAAGGAATGTGTTGTTATAAATATTTTGAGGTCCATAATGCTTCTGTTTTGCTGTTCAGACTTTTACTTAACAGTCTAACAGAAAAGGAAGAGATAATATTGTTTTTTCTCTCGTTTAAGTTCTTAATTACATTGGTAATTGAATTAATATTTTGTTCAACACATTTCAGTTCAGAGTAGATGACAATTTTTTGGCCTACAGTTGCAATACATTTTTCTCCCGAAAATCTATTATATAGAAAAAAATCTAATGTATAGATCAGATTTCTGTACCACATCATAAGACATTTTGGTTTGATTTACGGTAAGGTGCCATCAACTGAACTCACACAATGGTTAAGAGGAACCTAGAAAATTTGTTACTAAAAATGGAAGGGACAGATGGGTGGAAGCTTTATTTCTGCCAACTGAGAAGATATCTTCTGGCATCCAGGTTTTGGGCACATTTGACAGCTCTCCAGAATTTAGAAGTTTAAAAGTCTTAAAGAATTTTTATATCTAGACAAGCCACATGTGTCCTTTTTTGCTCTTCTTCAGACTTCGAGGGGCAGAGATATCCTGCTGTGTAAGAAGAAATCCATTTGGCAGTGTTGCTTTTTTTCTGTTTGAAGACCAGCTGTTTCCTTACTACTAATAATGGTAGTTTTATGCTGATCAGTGATTTAATATGTTATCAACTGTGAATGTAAACTTAGAATAGGGCTATAGTACTTCTACTGGGGCCATCATCAGCAAACAAACTCTCCATCTCAGCAAACAATGGAACTTAAATGAAATCTTCCTTATGCTGATCTTTGAATTACGACTCTTTTTCCATTCATCGTGTTCCTAGGGTCAGATGGCTGCCATGCATAGCTCCAGAGATAATGTGTATCCTCTACAAACAGAAAGACAAAAACAAATTGAAGGAGTTGGAAACCCAAAAGTTGAAGCTCCAAACCAGTTGTACCAGTTTGCAGAGCTTAAAAGTTTCATAAATTGACATAGCAACTTCTCAATGCCTCAGGCAAGAAACCCAAAATGCCAAAAGATTAGTCTATAGTCCTATGCATAATCATGCAAAACAGTAGTGAGAATAACATTTCTTTTTCAATAGATTTCGATGACCTGTTTCCTGTTTCCTTCATTGCTTATTACAAAACTAATTCATTATTGAGTGAATTCAAGGTCATGGAACATTTGCCACAATGTATATAAATACTTATTTTATATGGCAACAGGTGAGACCACCTTCAGATATGTTGTTAAAATCTCTCAGGACGGAGGAAAGTTATTCTCTTATGTCTCTCAGTTCCTTTCAGGTAATATTTTTTTGGTTTTTTTACATCTTATATCTTGATTTGCTCTATAATTCGTCTTGTGATGGTGTAAGGGAGAATGTAAAATGAGTGAGCTTTAAGTGAAACGTGTTGCAGATCTGTAGCGTAACAGAGCTGAAAAGATTTCCAGTGTAAATCTTACTTTCTCTCCTCTAGGCATTTCTGAAAGATGAATTATGTACTCTATTGATAGCAATAGATAGATTTGGTTTTGATGGAAAAACAGAAATTAAAAAATATCAGAGCACAATTCAGAAATAGTAAACAACTGAATATCTAAGAAGCATTAGTAAAAATATTCCACTTTAATGTTATAAAAAGAAATAAGAAAAGTGCATGAAAAGCAGCAAGATAGAATAAATTGTCACAAAAGAACCTTTATGTTTTGTTTAATTTAAGCAAAATATGAAACTGTTATGGAAAGATTCTGATGAGATGAGGACCATCTGCTCTTAGTTTGTTATGTAATGATTTGCATAAAATCTATTAAGTTTGTTGTATTGCATGCTTCAGGAATTTAATAACCCAGAATTATGTATGATATACAGCACATGGTGATGAATTGTAATAAACAAGAATGGTACTTCTAACTGCATATAGAAAAGAATGTGTGATTTGAGGAATGTAAACCAATTGCGACACATTTTCTGTTGTATTATTTACTAATTATTGTGTTTGAATTTCTGAGACACCACATGTCCTTAATTCTATGTGATTGACAGAACAGAGCATAGAATAGTGCTAGTCTTACTTAGGATTTTAATAATACTATGTTTTTCACGTAGCTAAATTTCTTAGATATTTACTAAACTAATGAGAATTAATATCTTAATTATGCTTACCATATTCCAGTCCCATTTGTACCCATACAATCAATGCCCAATTCCTGTAAAATTAACAGCTTTGCTACTGGTATACAAACCATGGGAACAATAAATGCATTCATATGCAATGAAAAATTATTCCATTTTACTTGCACGAAGATGTCTACTGCTAGGCTTTCTGGTTTCTGCTCTGTATATTTAGAGAATACTATAAAAAGATATTTCTGAATGAATTTCAGTTGTTGCTAAACTTGAATTTTCTCACGGACACTGCTATAGCGTTGCTTCACTCCCCATCAACATGACAAAAGCCAAGGGCTACCTTGAGCCGTACGCTCAAGTGCAAGCTGGGGCTGCAAATGAGAGTCAATCATGTTACCCCTTGAGTATTGGGCAGTCCACGAGCTATTTGAGCTCCCCTGCATGGTATTTAGCGGTACACTAGGATCTCCTCTTGGAAAGGAGACTCCTCTTGCTGCAGTAGATTCTCAGTAAGTGACTAATAGCATGCAGAACATTGAAGTTTCATTAAGATAATATAAAAGATAGATTGTGCACGTGTAGTATTTTAAACAGGAGGCTGTCTTGGCAGTTTTGTCTGACTCTTCCTGCATGCAGTAAACGATCTGGCATACCTCACCATCGAATCATGTTAAGAAGTCACATTTATTGGTTAAACTGTTAAATTAGTGCTTTATATAAATAAATACCTTCTTCTCTCTTGTGAGTGTTGTGCATAGTTCTATCTGTGACAGACTCTATCAAATAACCCACCTCTACATAAAACTGGATAACTGTTTCATCCTTTAGTAACTGAAACAGCTAGGATTCCCACGTAAAACAACAGGGTCAACCAAAGCTATTTCTGAGCTTCACTGAGTGTCTTAAACCACTTTGGGTACCAAGATGTAGGTTTCCAGCATTCTGAAAACTTCAGACCAGTGCTTGAATTCCAGTAACTCTAGAACAACATTTAAAATCAGAGAATGAGAATCAAGATATGAAAAGTTGGCAAAAAAATAGGTTTGTAACATGATTTTTCTATTATTTTTTTTTTATTATGGCCTTTCTCATGGAAGTCCACCAAACAAACAGCTGATACTGTTTTACTTTCTAAAAGTAGTTAAATTGCTAGCAATTAACACCTCTGGCTAACTTCTCTTATCTCCATTCTTTATTTTACAGATCATTAACTAACTGCTGCACGATACTTCAAACTCTGGGTCATGTATTAATTTGTGTCAGCCGACTGGTGTCTCCCAGTTGAACTGAGATTTCCTGCAGCTGAAATTATCCTGAACTCAAGGTATTATATAGGCTATATATGCTCTCCTCATGTAGGGGAATGAAATAATATTTTCTGTAATTAAATAACAATGCTCTACTTAAAGAGACTTCTTCGGCGTGAAACCAGTTGGTGCCTTGGAGAAACATCTGTACACCGGATGTGGTCATGTAAGGCTCATTTATATGAGACAGGAAGCCTACATTTTAACATCACCTATGTCCAATATGTCAAAAACTCGTAGGGCTTCCCTTCCAGGCCCTTTACCATTCTAGCTGCTCATCTCGTTCCAGCTCCTCGACATGCTTCTGAAACTGAGGGGCCCACAACTGAACACAATACTCCAGGTGCAAAGAATCAAAATGCTCATAACTTTGCAAACTCATATTGAAGAACAGAGTAAACAGCAACTGTCCATGGTCTGTTAGACTTTCTTGGTTACTCAGGAACAAATTCCTTTCTAGCCAAAATCTACAAGAAGATGCTAATAAGTCAAATTAATACTACACAGGATCATCTTTGTCAGTACAGGTGTGTTCTGTTTCATGAAAATTTGATTCATAGTGTGCATATGAAATTATGTAATACAACCTTTCATGTCTTTATTAGATCATCTAACTTCTCCGTATGCTCACCATATTTTCTTTGATTGAAATGTTATCCAAAGTATGTTAACCTTGGCTAATGGCAAAAATTTACTGAGCCTTGTGTTTGTCATTACATGGATTCTTTTGGTTCTCTGGATAATTTGAACTACAAAGCAACTGTATGTGAAAATGTGACATTCTCTTTAAAAGTCTAGTGTCAGTAACTTAGGGCCTTGGAGCCAATGAGCACACTCAGACAAAAGTTAGCATAATAATACAAATAACTCACGTCTTGTGCACCAAATTCTTGGCATTGGTGTGATTCCATGTAATTCCATGGCACATCATTAAGTTATGCAGGGGTACACCAGTTCAGTTTAAGCTTTTAATAGCAGTTTTTCCTTGTTGCAAGGATGGAAATTGTTATAACCAAAATAAAATAAAATAAAATAAAATAAAATACTCTAAATTTTTTTTTCCTTGAACTCTTGTGAAAGATATTTCTTTGTATTTTAAAGAAAATCTTCTTATACTGCACTGTATGTTCATATTCTGCATTCTGAGATGTGAACAATAATCTTATCACCTATAGGTTTATACCTTTCATTTGAAAAAAGCTCCCAATGTACAAGCTCCATGGTATAACATTGTCACATAAAAATCAGAATTAAAAATAGGCTGTGGAGGTAGGGGTTGGAAATATTATTGATTAACCATGTGCTATTAAATAATTCCATATAATCCAATAGTCGACACTGATATTTAAAAAAAAAAACAAAAAAAACAAACAAAACATTTTCTATACTGTATTAAGACTAACAAGATGGGATGACAGCTATTATGCACTAAGGAAAGTTAGAAAGTTCTGGGTTACTATTAAAGATTTAAAAAGCCTTTTTTATGGGTTAATTGGGATATAGATAAAAAAATTATTATCTTTGTTTTAATTTGCTCTATCTCACGGAATTTCTGCATGGTGAAAACTGTATTTATGCAGCTGAAAGCACATTTAGTACATCCTTAAATATAAACAGGCTAAAAATTTACAATGATGAGACATAGGAGAAGCATGTCAGTATTTTCAAAATTTTTGAAAACTATTTAAAGCTTTTCCATACTAAGAATAAAAACATTGCTTAGCTCTTAGGCACCATGACATTTAATTCACAGTAATGTTAAGTCTCACACACAAAACCAAATTTCTTTCTGAAAGCCTGTAAATACTTATACCTCTGAAAATAGTTAATAGAAATGCAAAAGTTACAATCACATAAATCAAAAAGCTTAATTGAATATTTGTTAATAAATTTTGAATGAAATTAAAAAGAATGAAAATTCAGAAATTTGCAACAGAAAACTTGCAAATCATAAGGTGTCTTTTTGATGTTTTCTGGAAGCCATTTCCATTGGAACATGTTTTCTTTATATTGTATGATACATTTCATAGTATAATTTCAAAACAGCTTCCAATACACTGAACAATCTGCCTCTGAGATTCGATAACTCTAACTATATACATGTAATTTTTTTTTCAATAAAAGTTAGTCAGTTCCTAAACAGATCAGGGGATTGTAATAATTAATCACACGGTTAAGCTTCCAGTGCTGATCTTCTACCCCGTATTTGTTTTATAAGGTGCAGAGAACTTGTACAACACTTGCCCTAAAAATTTACAGTCCAAATTAGACCTTCCTATATTTAAAGAGCATTCAAATTATAAGAAACAAAAGTACAGCATAAAAAAGTGTGTTAAACTCAGCATGGAAGAGGGCAAACAGTTGTATTAGTCCAAGTATTTTTCCTTTATACAATTAATATCTAGGCTAAGAAAAATGTCCTGGGCTTGATTATTTTTTGCCAGTTAGATTTCTCAGGGCAGCCAAAACCACGGAAACTAAGGACATTATAATAGTAAAGAAAGAAAACATATTTTATAATAAGAATTAAGTAACAAGTTTAAAAGAGAAGTGAGTGGAAAGGAATGTGAAACAACTAATAAGTGACTCGGAGTCCTCTAGGTCATCTTCCCCTGGCCCTGGCTTCTTTCCTCCCCTTTTTCCCCTTCTTCCCAAAAACAGTCGTACTAAAGCCATGAAAACCAGGTCGCACTCTTTTGTGAGAAAGAAAAAGAGGAAAACAAATAGAATTGGAAGATGAATTGTCTATCATCCATTCCACATAACTGAAGAGCAGGGAGAGAGACACACATCTCCCTGTAGCTAAATGGAAAACCAATCTGGAGCGCAGAAGTCCAGGAACCAGACTCTTTGAATTCCAGAAATTCTTTTGGATGAATAGGATTTTGGGAAGGAACATCTGACTGTCTTTTGCCCATAGAAACAGACTGCTTAGAAAGCACGAGTTACTGGGTTTGAATCCCACCTGCTTAAAGATCCCACTGGCAGAAAATCATGAGAATGAGACCAAAATCTAAAAAACCACAGAGTTCTGAGGAAAATTAATAAAGGTAAAAGCCAACTTAAAGGAAGAGTCAGAAACATTCAAGTTTTTCAGAACCACCACAGGTGTTTGCTTCTGTGACCAGCAGATTTCACATGCAAAAAATATAGATGGTAGTCAAGTAAGGTAAATATAATGTCTGTGTGGTGTTTTGTCCTTACTGGGGGTCACCTGACTCTTCTTAGATGACAGGGGAGGAAAAAAAAATAACAAGATTCCAGCAGATAAACACAGTTTAATAAAGTAGAAAAGCCGAAATTGCTCATGAAAGAAAAGGCAAATAATAAAGATGGGTCTCTACTTCCCATTAGCAGAAGCCTGCTGTACTAGACAACAGGGCTTGATACACTTAGCAGTTGCTCCAGAGGACAATACCATCAATCAACACCATATACTTCTTTCCCTTTCTTTTATGTCTGGAGCTTCTCTGTGATTGATCTGGGTTAGCTGGCCTGGCTCACTCCTCACCCTTCCTCAGCTGGGGAGAATGTTAGGAAAGAAAGAAAAACCCATCCCATAGCCCTGGTGCTGTGTGAGCCCTGCTCAGCAGTAGCCAAAACACTGGGGTGTTATTGAAAATCCTGTAATTCTGTGATTCAGAGATAATGCTTCTCTGATGCAGCATACCAGGAAATTTGATTTGAGCAAGCAAACCACACTGGACTATGAAAAAGTTGTGTTTATCTAAGTGTAGATTATACTGTCAAACTAATATCACTTACTGTTTTTATAACAAGCTTTCCATTTTAAAAAAAGTATCTAGATCCCCACCACTTTTCCTTGGTTCCTGCTACTAGTCTGCAAACAACACCCATTCCACCTCAGCCTCTGAAAAAGCAATGTAGATTAATGTCAATGAAGTGTGATGCCCTTACTGTAAAAGATTTTTAACCCTACCTACGTTCATCTCTTCCAAGATACTTATGAGAGCTCTTATGATGCTGCAGTCTGACTTCTGTCTGTAATAAAAATCCCCACTACATCAACAATAACAACAATAAAAGAAAAACAAAAGGCCCAGCTTGGCGTATTACATGTTTTCTAAATTGGAGCTGTGTTTCTCTATTCTCCCTGCTGCATCTGCAGTCTGAGGTTTTTGACTTTGTGACAAAAAATGTATATCCACAGAAGACACAAGACCCTCCTATCTGATTACAGACAAGTAGGTCAGGCTGCAAACTCTACCTGTTTACAAGCGTAAGATAAGAGTTTGATTGTTGGGCAGCATACACTGCCTGAATATTTATTTCTCACCTCCTCTGGGGAATACGAGCTTGAAAGCTGCTACATGGACTATATCCTAAACAGTGGATCTCTTGAGCTGTAAATTTCTGGGTTTGAATTTGCGGAAGTTTACAGGAACTGTGAATTTCTTTGTGACCTTTTATTGACAGGGCTGGAAGAAGCAGTTCAGAGACAAGCCATTCACTTTTATTGTGTTCATTACAGCAGACACTTCCAAACTTTGGAAATATTGAAGAAAATGGAATCTTGAACTGAAAGATGTTTACAATATGAGCTTACAATACAGACAGATTGCACATCAGTTGCCTCTTAGAGGAAAGCGTATATAATTGTTGTGTGTAATAGAAAGCTTGAAAATCTTGGCAGGTGAACACAACGCTACTGTTTAGAATAATTGTAATCTACATACAAATTTAAAAACATACAGAGTAAACCAGGTCACATTTGACTAAGCTATAAATATGTCCTTACATATGTTCAGTTTAATGGTTTCTGGTATTGGAAAAGATTTTCAGAGCAAATGAGAGGAATCTCACATGAATGTAGGAACTTAGTATCACTTAGATGATTCAAGAATTAACCTATGTAGGAAACAATGATAGACTAGAAACAAAGGACACAGTCTATGATCTGAACATAGCACTGGATATTGATACTTGTGACCATCTGTGAACTGTCCCTGCCAGTATTTCAGCCTGACCATCTGAACAGTGTTTAACTCAACCCATCCAAACCATTGGTCACCAGTTTTCAATGAAAACACTGTAGGAAATAGTGTGAAAGACTGTATTGAAGTCTGGGTAGATAACATCCACAGCCCTTCCCTTATCCACTAAATAGACCACCTTGTCACAGGAAGAGATGAGATTCATCAAGCAGGACCTGCCTTTCACAAATCCTTGCTGACTGTGCTTTATCACCTGGTTGTCCTGTAAATGGGGCATAAAGGAAATCAGCAGGGTTTGTTCCACAGCCTTCCTGAGCACCAAGGTCAGACAGACAGATCTGTAGTTATCTTTGGAAGTTTAAGTAGAATGGGTTGAAACAATGGTTCTTTCAAAATTCTGCAGTCTGCTTCACATCAGTTTACAGCTTGCAGCCTTTTTTAGCTTTCTTCTTCAATGTGCAGATCAGAAAAGCTTTGCTTTTTTTGGTTGCTGTAAGTTAGCTTAATTGAATTTCTGCACATCTTTTTCTCAATCTCTGCTTTCTGTTACACAGATTTTTATATGCTTTTCCAGTCACAGTAGTATCCAGCTGCTGAAGGTTTTATTATACAAAATATTTCTCTGGCAGTTGGTTTGTGTTGGTATGTGTTCCGGAGTATGAATAACAGATAAGAATGCATTCCACGACAACTAATTCAGTCCCACCCAAGTAGAAAATTAGTTATTTTAATATATAAAGTTCATTACTTGTAACCTTCTAGTTTACTTTTTTTTTTATATTATAATAGCTGAATGATGCATATATTATAGAACTGCTCCTATACACTTCTCCTCACACAACTTTTTCCCAAACTTCATACTGCTTTTTCTATGAACTATTTCTTCATTTCTGTGAAAAAAAAAAAATAAATTCTCACCTTGAATGGAGACTAATAATTTTGCCAGCTAGCCTGTATATTAAAATAAATTGCTAACTTTTAGAAATTATTACTGAATGGCAATTCTGTTTTATAGAAACAAAATTAATAAAATAAAAAAAAACAAAACCAAAAACCTGTGGAATGATGAACAATTAATATTTTTAAGCAACTTTAGTCTGTTTCAGCATTTGAAGACACTTACTTTGAAGTGACAAGTGTGCTGATATCACCAAGCTGTGTGATGTGGTGGACATGCTGGAGGGAAGGGATGCCATCCAGAGGGACCTGGACAGGCTGGAGAGGCGGGACAGTGCCAACCTCGTGAGATTCAGCAAGGCCAAGTGCAGGTTGAAGTAATCCGAGGCACAAATCCAGACTGGGTGGGGAACATGAATCTATGAATCTATGACATAAAATCATAGAATCTTCACTAGATCAGGTTACTCAGGGTGTGATATATCTAAGAGCAGAGACTATCCGCAAACAAGAGTACAAATAATAAGTAACAAATTGCACTTCTCAGAGTTTTGTTGTATTGCTATTTCATTTACTTATAGCAAATACATGCTTTTGATGCATTAACACAAACCCTGTGACACAATCCTTGCAGACAGAGCTTTAAGGTG
Source organism: Upupa epops (assembly GCA_013397515.1). Classification (NCBI taxonomy): domain Eukaryota; kingdom Metazoa; phylum Chordata; class Aves; order Bucerotiformes; family Upupidae; genus Upupa; species Upupa epops. The sequence goes on along the minus strand of VZRI01004256.1, from coordinate 4,632 downwards.
CATGCTCCTTTGCCCTGAAGTAGAGAACACAGAGCACATCAACTGAACCTTGAAAATGTGTTAATTTGCTCAGAAACCAGAAACACATTATTTTTAAAGCTCAAAGATCAGAACATGACCATCAGAAACAAAAAGACTTGTGAAAAAGTTTTCCTGCTCACTGTGTCCTTAAAAGCTGGATGCTTTTCTCTATTTTTCATGTCCAGCACTTTACAGGAGCATTATGGAGAATTGCTCCATCTAGCTATCAGCTGTCCTTGATGACTGATATGCTGTTGGCTTATGCTGTAGTCATCAATTCATCAGGGTTGGAAAAGGCCTTCAAGATCATAAAGTTCAACCATACACCCCACCAACCCCCAACCACTACCCCACCTCATGAAACACCTTGTCTGTTTGTTTGTTGAATCCCTCCGGAGAAGGAGCTTCCACCCCCTCCCTAGGCAGCCTCTTCCAAGGCTTCCCCAGCCAATCTCCTGAAGTGTTTGATGTCTGTTTGGTCCTTCCCATGTTGTTGTCAATGTTATTAGGTAAATAATACATAAGGCAGGAGTAAATGCTATCTATGGTGAAAAGGATATTTGAGTGTGTTTCAAAAACTTGAAAGCTACTATGCTCTGTTTAAAATACATCTCTCTACAAAGGTACACTGCTGCTATTGATCATAATTAATTTTTAAGCAACATTTAAGCAATGTTAATATTTATTAATATGAATTTGCTATTATTATTTTGGTATGCTTGTAAACATGTTGGCTTCTATGTGCTTCAAACCTGCATAGTGAGATATGATGAAGTCTTTTCTATTAGCTGTGCAACTTCATTACAAAAATGTTTTTTTGGAAATAAAACACTTTGGGGATTGATATAGACTATACATGAAAGAGCACTATAACACTCTTGAATGTGAATAAGGGATTTTTCACTGGTCCTCAGGGCGTTTTTATTAGATTAATACAGCATACCTGAAATCATCAATTTTGTAACTAACAAACAAGTTCAACAGATCACTAAACAAATTTTTAAACAGACTTGCAAATGCGCCAAGCACTTAGGAAGAGTAATGAGTGCACTTGTACAAGCAGAGATATTTTCAGTAGCTTGAAAGAAAATAACTCTGTAATCCATATTGGCTCAACACAGGATCATCCATCATATCAAAGAATGCACAGGTTGTTGTGGCGATCATTTGGCTGGTGTTATGGTTCAGGGAGAGGGTCTAAATCGGTTTGGGTTCATGCCTGTAATTCAAGCACAACAACCAGAGTTCAACAGGCAATGAAGCAACGTTGCTAAAAAAAAACCAGTTTATTGAACCCATCACCAATAAGAAAATGAAAAAAAAACAGTAAGTAAAATAATCAAAAAGGTAAAACAGAAAAAGTATCACATTGCCTTTACAAACACTCTGAGAGAAATGGGAGACAGCTAACACATCAGGTTTTGGCCTTAGACAGAGGGACAGAGAGTGTACAGTGGGAGGGTGTGGCAGCAATACAGCACAAAATATATATTTGATGCTTGTGGAAAGGTTCCTTTTCTGGTCCTCATGCAGACATCAGCACTCTGTGACATCTCCAGCATACTTTTAGCTCCTGTCGGTTAGGGGGCTCTTCTTTGAGACTATAGCAGCATCAAATGTAGAGGATACAACAAATCCCAGACTTTCTCTGTTTGCCAAAGGCTTAGGAGATTAGTATTTGTGATCTCTCTTTCTGTCTTTTAGTGAAGTCTTCCCTCAGTGGCAGAGTATACAGGATCTTTGCCAGCCTGGTGGACACAAAGCTGGTCACAAGGAGACATGCCTGTGAATAAGCTTTTTGAGGTCTCGTCCAAGGGCTTTTCTACAGGCCTTATGCAGAGCCTTTCTTTCTTCTCCCCTGTGGTTAGACATCAAGGGAATAGAGGATTAAGAGCTCACCTCTACCTGGCATCTTCAAAGGCAATTAAACTGTAAAGGTGGCTGTGGAGGAGGTATAGTCTCTTTTTGGCCCACCAATAAGAACTGGAACAAGCTGGTGCTGGCTTTCCGTGTCTGAGCCCTCAGCAAAAGAGGGAAGGGCTGCAGGTTCATCCCTACCAAAAGGGGTCTGCAGGTATGGATAGCAGCTTGTCTCTTTGGTCTCCTTGCTGAGAGCTAGGGTGAGCCAACACTGGCACTGGCCAAAAGGTCCACTCTCTCTGTATTCAAGCTCCCATACAAAAAGGGCTGTGGCTATCCCCACAGAAGAGCTGCAGCCAGGCATAGGCTTCTTTCATGTGTTTCACTCTTCAATGGGAGGAAGGCTGGGAGCCATTGCATGCCCCACCCTGGGTGGGTGTAGGGGGAGCTCTCTTGTAGAGGAGCTCACTCTCTCTCAAGTCCTACCACAGCAGAAGCAGGAGAAAGGTGAAGATGGAAAAGATGACGAAGAATGACAAAAGCAAGAAGTACCTTCCCTTTTATAGACTCTGTCAACCAATCACCTTTAGAGTCCAGACACTGACACAGGAGGTCTGCTAAGAAAGCTACCTCCAGCTAAAAAATGAAATTATTTTTTGGCATAAAAGCATCACAACTAATACTTGAAAATTTTGTAATTTTCAAACAGTGACAACTGGTTATGATGATCATTTGGTTGGTTATCTGGCTGCACATGTATCATGTGTTCTGCTTAACAGCTGGCCTTGACAGGCTGTAGCCCTAAGAATGTTGCATGTCAGATTCTTCTGGGGGAGATAGAAATTTTAATTTAATTTATCTGGAAATCCTAGGAGATCTGGAGAACCACACTTGGGGCATTACTGAGGCAGTGGTTTAAGGCCCTTGAGGAGGCAAGCTGAGGCCCTGGGCTGCAGGCAGAGGGTGAAATCCAGGAACTCTGTAGGTGTGGTTAGGTTGGAGATGTCCTCAGTGCTTGGGCATACAAGTTGCTGTCACAATTTTAGAGCTGTAGCTGTTGTCACAGGTGGTACAGTACACTGGAAAATGAGACAGAAGGATGAAGGCTCTTGAGATTTGACAAGTCCATCGTTCTTCTGTTTTCTTCTTTTGTTATCATCCAGTCTGGCTTCTCATTTATGTCCTTCTAACAAGCTTCTCTGAAATAGGATTCTTGAGCTTCTGCCAATTCTCCATATGAACGAATGATTCCATTAAAAAACAATTAGCAGTTGATTCTGATGAAGTCAACAGAGTTTATGATGGTTAAAACCGACCTGAAGTAGGAAGGTTTTCTCTCTTTTGGTATAATGAACTTCAGTTTCTCATTTCATGCTCCACATATGGAGAAAGAAAAAGAAGTTAGCAGCCTATTTCAATAGCTGTTGTAAATTGCCCAAGCACAAAACCATGCAAAAAAAAAGTTCAAAGCTCTGTATAGTTCTTGATCATGTCATTATTAAAAGTCTTATTTTTTATAAACTAAACAAATAATAATAATCCTGCAATAGAGTTATGTTTTGCAGTGGAGATATGCCATATAGTTCGTGTCATAAACAAAAGTAAAGCCACACTAACAATAATGTAAATTAACCATAATCATCTGCATTTTAAAAGAAAAAAAATCTACTGCTCTATATACTTAGTAGAATTCTGCAGGTAGTTGTATTCATGTCTAAGGAATCTGAAACTCAGGCCAATTTTTTTGGGCTTTGGGAAATACGCAGGCATCAGATAGGAAGTCCTTTTATTGTCCATCACAAATATTACTTCTTTGGAAACCTCTTTTCAGAAACCTCACTATGGCTGTGAACTTAGGAAATCTAATAGGAAAAACATCTCAATCTGTTGGAAAGAACAGAAGCAGAACTTTGTGCTAGAATATTAATCCAGGACACACTTCCAAGTAAGATTATTACTTTCTGATTTGAATACCACACATGCAGCGTTATTACAGTATCACAGTAATGATGAGGCTGGAAACGACCTTAAAGATCATCCAGTCCATCCTAAAAACAACCAAGTAAACCTAAACATCTGACATCTAGATCATGCCATTCAGAAATTCATCCAGCCTAACCTTAAACAACTCCAGAGACTGTGACACGAGCACCTCGGTGGGCAGCCCATTCCAAAATCTGATCACTCAGTGAAAAAACTTTTCCTAATGTCAAGTTTAAACCTCCCACAATGGAGCTTAAGACTGTGACCCATTGTCCTGTCTCCAGTGTCAAGGGAGAAAAGACCGACACCCGCCTGACTACAACCCCCTTTTAGGTAGTTATAAACAGCGATAAGGTCACCCCTGAGCCTCCTCTTTTCCAGGATAAACAGACTCAGCTCCATCAGCCTCTTCTCATAGGGCTTACCGTCCAGCCCCTTTACCAATCTAGTTCCTCTTCTCTGGACTCACACCAGCACCTCGACATCATTCTTGAACTGAGGCGCTCAGAACTGAAAGAAATATTCCAGGTGCGGTCTAACCAGTGACAAATACAGGGAGAGGATAAGGTCCCTCCCTCTGCTGCCCGCACCATTCCTGATACAAGCCAGGATGCCATTAGCCCTCTTGGAAGCCTGGGCACATTGCTGATTCATGTTGAGTTTACTGTCCACCAATACCCCCAAGTCTCTTTCTACCTGGGTACTCTCCAAGAACTACATTCCCAGCCTATAGTTGTTCATTGGATTGTTATTACCAAAATGCACAGC
>VZRI01004250.1:448-27684 GCA_013397515.1 Upupa epops | reverse complement strand
GAGGCTGTCTGGGAGGCAGTGATCATGAAATTAAGTTTTCAATTAATAATGGATCAGTAAGAGGGCTCAACAAAACATCTAAACTGGACTTTTTCAGGACAGATACTGGAAGGTAAGCCCTACAAGGAGAGTTGATGGAGTTGGGTCTGTTTAGCCTGGAAAAGAGGAGGCTCAGGGGTGACCTTATTGCTGTCTATGTCTATAACTACCTTTTAGGTAGTCAGGCAGGGGTCAGTCTTTTTTCCCTGGACACTGGAGACAGGACAAGGGGTCACAGTCTTAAGCTCCATCAGGGGAGGTTTAGACTTGACATTAGGAAGAGGTTTTTTACTGAAAGAGTGATCCGGTTTTGGAACGGGCTGCCCATGGAGGTGGTTGGGTCACCGTCTCTGGAGGTGTTTAAGATTAGGCTGGAGGTAGTGCTGTGTGGCATGATCTAGATTTCAGATGTTTAGGGTTACTTGGTTTGTTTTAGGTTGGACTAGATGATCTTTAAGGTCTTTTACAGCCTTATCTTTACTGTGATACTTTCAAGTTAGTACCTTGACCTGGAGGTTCTGTCAGTTGTTAGGGAAATCTGAGCTTTGTCTTAAACTGCAACACTACCTTCACTTTGATATCTTATTTGCCTTCTAAAAGCCATAGAGCACTGATCTTAACTAGCTTAGTTTCTACTACTGTTGCTTAAAAGAATCTTACCTATGAACCTATACAGTTCTTCAGGTGCTCCTGATTACTTTATATGCTTTCTCTTATTTGTGGTGTGGTGGTCCCTGTTGCTAGTAGTAGCAAAAAAAGTTTTAAAATAACATTAGTTGGATAAGTCTCTGCCGCTTTCTCCACAAAGTAGACTGGAGCAACATTACCTTTCAGGGATTTTGTAGATATGGTATATCACAGCAGCTGTCTTGGTCCTTTCAACAAGAATTGCTAGGGGTTTAGGGGGAAGGAGGAGGATATTCAACGGGCCTCCTGCTCCTAGTACTTTATTCCAGTAGAATGTCAAGCATTTCATTGCCTTGGTAGACTTGATGGTCAAATGGGTAGAAGTAACTCCCAGAAAAGATTTCTCTTGACTTGTGCTGGAAGCCGAGTTAGCTTTTTGATTTGCAAATGACTGCACCAACTTGTGATGTATCTGTAACACCATCTTCATGGTCTTAATTGCTGAGGAAAAGTTGAACCTTAATGATGCTGTTTGATTCACTCTACTGCTTATAGAAGACTTGATTTCTTATTGGTAAGAATGCTTCTAGAATGTACAGGTTTAATGTCTTTTTTTTTTTAATCTTGCCTATAAGGTTAATTCACTGCTTCCTCAAAGCCAGATATGCATAACCTGGTACAATATTACTAGCTGAGGGAGCAACAGCTCTGAGTAGAGGAGGTTGCTACATGTAACAGGTTTTATTTGCATAGTTTCAGTGTAGAAGAGTGTTTCTGTTGACAACTGTTCAGTTTAACCATGAAAGAAATTCACTGCAACATTTACAACTTTAAAATTCTCTTTTTTTAAAATAACCAGAAACACAGCAGTCCAATCCCGGGACTTCAAATGAACAAAGCACAAAGCAAAACCAAGCTGAAAACAGCAAACAGTCTCCAGTGAAGACTCAAGTGCCAGAGCAGGTTAAGCTAGTTCCTTTTTCTGCAGCTCATCTGACTACTTCAATGCCAGCTGCAGTTACAAAAGTAAGCTTTCTCAACCTTCAAAAAAATATACTGAAATTGCTCCTTCAGGTACTAAGCACAAAAAAATAGGTGCCATATTTATTGCGGTACTTTTTATACCTACTGAATCTTCTAGGACTCTGTTAAATAACTGGGCTGGTACTAATTCCAGAAACAAAGCTGAAATTGGGATGACATCTTAATAGAAATGTGGTTTCAAAACTTTGTTCCCAAAGAAACAAAGTGAACTTTAACATGGTCATTGTTAAAGCTTACTACTCTACTTCTGCAAGCTTCATCTTGAGGTAGACACTTATTTCCCTCATGTGTAGGTAATGGATTTAGTATTGAAATAAGGCTCTTTCAAAGCTTTTAAATAGAACTTTTCAGGCTTTCAGTGTAAATGTATCACCTAGGGTAAAGAAAAAAGTCTTGTACATAGAGTCCTCAACCAGGTTATTAAAATTTATTGCAGTAGTTTTTACCCTTCCTATGGTAATAATCTTGCATTGACTTCATAACCTATCAGCTTCTTGGGAGCTAAAACCTGGTCACAACCTGACTCTGCAGTACAGGCTGTTCTTTCTGTTTAAGATTGAATTCGGTGTGACTTTTGTAATGTCATGTTTTCAGTCTAAACTTGTGCAAGTACTATGTGCTGTTCCAACTTCAATAGCTGTAGAAGCTGTGACACTGAGGGCTTTTTTTATACATGTGTGTAGGGCCTGAAAGTTCATTGTTCTCTCATTGTGAACTCCTGTACTTCAGACTAAAATTTTATTTTCCTAGGTAAAAAAAGGTGTGAAAAGGAAGGCTGACACAACAACTCCTACCACTTCAATATTCATAGCAAGTGGTGAATCCTCTGCAACATATCATGAAGTAAAACCTGTTAAAGTATGCAGAGGTGAAAATGAACCACATAGTCCTCTGAAGAGAGACTTGATGGATTCTCAGTCACCTGAAACTCTTAAAAATGTTCAGTTGTCCAAACAACTAAGTTACTGTAATGAGATAATTGAAGAAATGCTTTCGAAGAAACATGCAGCATATGCATGGCCTTTCTTAAAACCCATCAGTGTTGCACCTTGCTTGCTTGGTGAGCACCAAGAGATGACCCAATATCCCACAGACCTAGGAACCATTAAAGTAAGTATGTTTCAGAGAGAAATGGGCTGTGTGTTTTTTTCCTTGAATAATTAGTGCAATGATTAGATCTTAATAATGTTAGCTGAAAAGGGGCCATGGAAGCTCTTGATTTATGGGGTGGGAGAAGTCATAGAAAATATAAACACTTCTTTCTCCACAAACTAAGCTATAGCTTTCAGTAGAAAGCCTTCTATGTCTCATTGCAACTCTTGTGCATAGTGGCTAACCTATTTTTCTATTAACAAGCATATATAAGATATATAGGCATTACAGTCTCCATGAAGCAATTCCAAACAATCTACTTATTTAATATCTTTCAGTCTCTATATGCAAGGCAGTTTTATATTCTCTATAAAACTACCTTTTCAGTAATACTGGTGTCTGTTTCTCATTACTGAAGTGCTCTGGAACACTCAACACTGGGTATTTGTGACACATTTCATGTATTTCTTGTGAGATGGAATCCATTCTAGATGGAGATGTGGCCAGTGCATTCTCAATACAGGGCACATCAGTCTGAGGTTGAAGTGTTTAGCCAAGGTTCACCTCTGTGAAGAGACTGGATTCCAGTAGCCTATTGGGTTATCTTAAGCTGACTTATACAATATAAAGGTTATTGCCCGAGTTCTAGCCTATTAGCTTAACTCAATTCTGGAATGGGCTTTGTATAAATTGAGTTCATGACCAAGTAAAATTAACAGAGCATTGCTGTCTTGACCTAGTGCTGAAACTAGCACAACAAACTTCTTATAGCAGTTACAGTTACTGTATCTATTTAAAAGAGGGAATTATTTTACTCTGTTAAAAGGACTGTTGAAATGAGAAGTAGGTATTTCAATAATGATTCTTGCAATATTTTTTTCTTTTGATATATCCGATATTGGGCTCAATTGATCAAATTGTCTCTTCTGATAGTTGCTGTCATCTTTTGAGCCCTAAATGCATGTTAACTTTTTTCTCTCTAGAAAAAAATTGATAACGTAGAATATACTAATATTCAAGAACTTGCTGCAGATGTTAGACTAATGTTCAAGAGTTACTACCAATGTCTTTCTTCAGACCATGAAATTGTTGCTATGGCAAGAAAACTTCAGGTGAGTGAGTTATCAATTAATCCTATTCTTTTTCAAGTCTAACTTACTCCATTATAGTCATCTCATGCTCTAATGTACTAACAAGACAGTAATATTATGTACTTGCTTCTTGGTAACTAATGCTTTTAGAATTGTGGAAAAATGTGCTGTTTTGTCTGCTGTTTCCAAATATCACTCCTTTAGGATGTTTTTGAGATGCATTTTGCCAAAATTTCTCATGAACATGCTGCAAGCATTCCTCTGCCACAGACTACAAGTGAAACAGCAGAGGCTTATTCCTGTGAGAGCAGCAGTGATGAGTCTTTATCCAATGACTCAGACTCTGAAGAGGAGAGAATAGTGTACCTTGCAAAACTTCAGGAGCAAGTAAGTATTAGTACTGAATACATATGAGTGCTAATAGTAATAACACTTGCTTTGTGCAGTCAAAGGTTTGGAATGAAGAATCATCATTTAAAAGAAATTCTAGTAATTTGTCTTTATTCCTGTTTGGAAGCAACTCAAGGTTAGTTGGTTAGTACCTAGGCAAAAATTAGTTGGTTAGTACCTAGGCAAAAATTAGTTGGTTAGTACCTAGGCAAAAATTAGTTGGTTAGTACCTAGGCAAAAATTAGTTGGTTTGTACCTAGGCAAAAATTAGTTGGTTTTAGTGAGTGATTGCTCTAATGCCCTTTCTTGCTACTTCAGATGACTCACAAAATTTAAGTGTTGCTGTGACATAATGAGAGCATCCAGCTATTCTGCGTGTAGCTTAGTGGAACGTTCCTCTAGTAAAGGTGTTACCTTTTTAATATGGTTTAAAAGCTGTTTTTGTTCTTGGGCTCATTTTGAGCCATACAAAAGCAGGTAATTTAATCTTGATTCAGAAAACTCAGTATGAAATAGAAGAATACTTATGCTATGCTTCACATTAATATAAACATTGTTTAACTAGCTAAGAGTGTAATGGGTTTTGCTTTTGAACACAATGCTTAAACCTGGTGCTGCCATGTCTGTCAACTAGCATTTGTTCTTCTAGTCAAACAACAATTTAGTTAGTTTAGCTTTTTAGTATTTGTCCGAGTAGCAGCATCAAATTATAAACATAGAAATGATGGGGAGGAAAAGAGTCTACTGAAAATTCAGTGTTGCCAAGCTCATTATATTCTAATTCTTATGATCTGCCCAACTTCCTTCTAATCACTGAGGTTAGGTCTTTCTCTGAAGCTTGTAGTATGTCCCAACTACCATTTCATATTGCAAAATATCTGGGGTTTATGGGTTAAAGATGCTCAAGCCCAGTCCCACAGCATAATTCAGTAATACTGTGTAGATGTCTAACCTAATAAAGCTTATTTACCTAAATTTATGTGCTTTTCAAATGCTTCAAATTAGTGTCTTTTGGATACTTGTACAGTGTTCTTTTTTTACTTTTTCACAGGATGCTACAAGACATATGTTGTAAGAAATGTTCACAGAAATTAAGTAGACTTATATTTTCTATAGTCATAATCTGACCTAGCTGTAATATAGTAAGATGCTTGGAGAATCTCATTTGGAAAGCAAACATCCTACCAATATCCACTCAGCTGCCGTAACTCTCCTCTGATAGTTAAGACAAGTTTATTGCTCTTCCTACATTGTCTAAAAAGATCAGCATGATTTTACTTTTTTGGTTTTATTAGCTTCAAGCTGTTAGCCGGCAGCTGCATGCTTTCACTAGAGCATGTATGTCTAGATTGCAAAAGAAAAAAAGGAATGCTAAGAAGGAAAAAAATAAGAAGGAAAAAGCTAAAATAAAGAGCCTGATTGAAAAGAAGAAAAACCTAAACCAGAAGAAAAAATCTAAGAAAAACCTGTGCCTAAACACGTAAGTGTGGAGGACTTCTGTGGGTGTCAAACTATTTTAAACTGCTGTTACTGCAGTATACTTTTTCTCTTACAGTCAGTCAAAGAAGACCCTGCAGCAGGTTTTGTTGGCACATAAGTCAGAAGATGAAGATGATGCCGAGCCTATGAGTTATGATGAAATACGACAGTTGAGCTTGGACATACATAAACTCCCTGAAGATAAGCTTGAGGAAGTAGTCCGTATAATACAGTCAGGAGAACCCTCACTGGGGAGTTCTGACTCTTCAGAGTTAGAAATAGCCTTTGAAACTTTAAAGGTTTCAACACTCAAAAATCTACAGAAGTATGTGGCAACCTGTTTGAGGAAGAGACCAAGAAAGCAGCAGGGTATGTAGCGTAAATGATGCTTTAAAAGAAAAAGCTGTAGTTCGCAGCAAAACTGAAATCCAATGCCTCTTTTTTTTCCCCCACATGCAGCTAAAAAAGCAATTAAGACAAAAGAAAAACTGCCTTCTGAGAAGAAACGAGAGCTACAAGAGAGACCACTGGATGTCACTGGTCAACTAAATCTAAACAAGAACTTCCAATGTAATGTGACTTCTGTTAATTTGCAACTGATCTAGTTAAAGATGTAGTTTAAAGTGGGGTACTGCCCTTTAGGATTATGTACTGTTAAGCAGGCTTTCTCCTCAGCACAACTGAGGACATAAGCTGCCAATTCTAGTCTTCGGCTCACTCAATGTAAGAATCTTAAGTTACAGCTGCAAATGTGTTCAGTTACTTGTCCTGTCTAAAACATCTTCCTTGTTTCTGTACCTAATACTTTATTAGGATTATTACAGCTTCAGCACTTAAGGGACACCAAACACCACCTCCCTTATGTTGACATGAATTTGTGATGGAAGGGAGAAACTGTCCCACAAATTTATTTGCAATTCACTTTGTTTTTAGAGAAGTAAGAATAGCAAACTCTAGTCACACTTGTTAGATACTATCTCACTTAGCTGTCATCCTAGCAAAACTTCTGCATGAATTTCAGTTGTAAAGTTTTGCCTTAGTCTTCAGGAAGTGCTTTAGGAGAATCAGTTCTGGTTTTCAGGTAGTAATGCATTTTAATATCAGAGCTAGAAATCGGCTATGTAAGTCAAGCCATTTTAATGGTGGTTCTTGTCTAGGACTGGGAATAAGTCAGTGCAGCTGATACTACTACTATAAGTAAAGTTATTTCACGTTACACTACTGACTGTTGCTGTCCTCTGCATTATCTTTTAAGCTCCCCTGTAAAACTAGTTAGCTCAAATAATAAATAGCCTTGTAAGATACAGACATCTAGTATTAGCATGGTTAGGTCTTCCTGTCTAGTATATGACGGCTTCAAATCATCCTAGAAAGAAAAGCTTTAAGTATCTGAAATCAATTGTGAGGAATTGTGACAGATACATTGTGGAGGAGGCATGCCAGGGGATCTTTGAAACTTGTATCTGGATTCTGTACAACGAAGCTGGTACTTAAAAGATTTACGTGAAAGGAAATGGGTATCCATGTAGCTTCTAATTTTTCAAAGCTTCCATCAGAGCAACACTTTCTGAGAAACCTTTTTGACTGCAAAATCACTAAACTGAATTGAATCAACCCTGCAGATGCAAAATAGTCAGATGGTGTGGAGGTGGCAAAATGACATTTCTAGAGTACATATGGCTTGGGAAAGAGGAGAGTTATCTATAGATAGACCTCAGTATGCAAGTCTGGCAGCAGCAACAAGCACAGAAACAAGTTCTTAACAGCAGGAAACATGAGTTGTGACTTTAGGCAGCACAGCTTTAACCTACTTTTAAGCCTCTAGGCTGTGTAATTACAGCTCCTTTTCATCCATGTCAATCATCTGACTAGCTTGCTGCTGTACCTCCTCTATAAAGGTATCTAATGCATCACTCAATGGATAGTGGACAAAGAACTGGCAGAAAATTAACTGAAATATGGAAAGAATAGACCTAACAAGATTGATCATACTCTTGCATATGAACACTGCCCTGCTGCAAGTTGTTTTAAACTTTCTTTTTCTCTTGCAGTTGAGAACAAAGAATCCAGTTTCAAAATAAGCAGATTGAGTGACTCGGACTCTGGCAGCAGTACTAGCAGTGGTTCCTGTTCTTCAGATAGCAGCGATTCTGAATCGGGTCAGAAAGCCTCTTTGTGTAGGCAAAATATCTACCTTCTCATTTAGCATCTGCAGTTCCACATCCTTACCAAGGATGTCAGCTGTCTTTAGGTTTGCCTCTATATTGAATACAACATGACTGCTATAACATGAGTGTGTAAATACTGAATTTGTAGGTTAAACACTACAACTTCTACTCATCAGTGCAAACCTTTAAGGACCAGCAGAGGTATTTAACTTGGAGACATTGACTATAGCTTACTTTTGTACCTTTACAAATGTGATTATACTTTATTTTCTGATCTGCAGCATGAATGGAGCCTTACCTTGTGGGTAAGACTTTAGTCCCTAAGCTGAGGGACTAAAGTGCAAACAGCACTGACTGCAGAGACAAAGTCTATCCCGGTGCTTAAACTTCTGTCAAGGAACATTATAGTACTGCAGTATCAGGATATTGGAATGATTTTTTTTTTTCCTCTGTACACAGAACTCTTTAGTTTTCTACAGAATAGATCTATCAAACAGAAGGTCTATAATGTAGGTATTTAAGGTACTAGCAAAAAGATGAATGCTCAACCTTTTGCAGTGTGGGGAAGCAACGGGGACTTTATCATATCTGGGAAAAGTTCTCTAAACACATTAAGCATGAAGTTAAAGTTTTCAAGATAACATTCCTTTTCACTGCTATGTTTGGCTCTAGAGGTACAACAGCAACTCATTGGGTATGAGTGGATAATGAAAAACTTGGTTTTAAAAAAACTTTTCATGCCCACTTTCTGGTCATATTACTGTACTTACAGGTACAGAAACCTCGAAACAGACTGGAGCCAGACATGACTGCCCAGTTCCTATGAAAAGGCCTAAGGTAAACTAACTGGAATGTATATAACACTTTTGCCCTAAAAGTGATTTGTTTCATACAGTGGTACCAAACAGGACAACTCTATCAGGAAATCATGAATATGACTTGAACACTACTTTCTCTGTAAAACCCATTTAGCAACCCATTTACATACAGAATTATGGTTTTGAGTCTGGAAAAGACCCTTAAGTCTGGTTAAGCCCAGCCTATAATGTAGAGTTTTGTTAAAAGGATCTCATACTGGGAAAACTGAGGCTTGTACATCTTGCAGTCACTGTGGTCATTTTGTTTTGGTGCAGAAAAGATGGGGAGAATACTCTGCATACTCCACTGTACCCCGTTACCCTCCAAAAAAAATCTGTCCAGCTTGAACTCTGAATATAGCGTAAGCTAATAAACAGTCATAATATTGTCTATCAATAACCTTATTTTTACAATTGATCATCTTATAAGTATTTTCCAACCTTATGCTTCTATTATTCTGTATTTATTACTATGGTATTCCCCTAACCAACAACAGTTCTATCTGGGAATAATTAATGCCTTTAAAATGGAATTGCTCTATTCCTGTCTATGTAGTGGGTGTTTAAATCTTGCCAGGTTAGCTGCATTTCACAATTTTCCTTGAAGATACAACCTTGGATTTCAAGGCAAGATCACAGCAAAGCCTCCATTCTTCTTATAGTAGCTTTGCTTTAATTTAAAGAGCTTAGCTGAATAGAGGAAATAAAGATGCAAATTTATTTTTCAGCTGCTCTTTCTGCAACATCATAAGCAGAGACTAAGGGAAGGAATTATGCAACATGACTTTTTTGGTTTGAAGTGGAGCCTCTGTGGTGATAGAATGGCAGCATTAAACTTGAGAAAATGGGATATAGGAATTACGTTTCACCTTGGTCAGTTACAGCCTTTAACTGATTTCTGAGGAACAATACAACACAGTATACTGGTTCCTCACATCTCATTTTTTTTCTTGTGGGTTTTCTGTGAGTCAGTCAAGAGCGGTGCAGTTTGTCTGAACTTGGAAAATACTAGATTACGGTCACAATACCAAGTCTACTGAATCCTGTAAACAGTGGAAATGAAGGGTAGCAGTGGGGAAAGGAGAACAATTTGCTATAGAAATTAACTTTTAGCTGTATCTCTTTCTAGAGAACACCACTGTGTTTAGAGAGGACACCTTGCAATGCTGTTCTGCCAGTACAGCCCTCATCTCTTACTAGTAGCTTGCAAAATTGTGGATCATTTGAATTGCATCAGTCATCTCCCAGTGTAATGCAGAGTCTTCAGCCTTCACAGAATAGATCACTCACATCATCAAAACAAATTAACCAGTCTCCCTCAGGTAATGCATTTATGGCAAGGATCTATATTTGACTGCTGAGGAAAAAAAGGATGGAGGGACTAGCGTTTGTATTGATAAATAAGCTTATTTTGGGGGTTTGGAGGCTTATCAACTGGATAACAGTTACTGCAGGGTATGGATTATAAAGAGCATGATGTAAACTGTGTGGTAGCACTTAAATTTAGCACTTAAGTGCCCCAGTAAACTGAAATTTAAAATGAGGCAATATAATTTTGAAACAGTAGGGAATAATCTTGTTGCCCTCTGAGATGGAGAATTATTATGAACCTAGGACTAACAGGAAATGAACACCATAAAGCAGGATTTGATTGCTTAAGTCCATCATTGTTACCCAAGCTCATAACTCAAATTCTTATTGGGTGCACTTAAGGTTTGGTGGCAAAGTCCCTCTGAATTGATTGTTAGGTTTTGTACATATTAGATGTTGAATACAGATTTTAAGCTATTTACTGAGTTATTCTTCCTGATTTCAAGACGTCAAATAACTCTATCCGGGGGCTGATTGAAATCAATGAAACTAAATAAGAAACTGTCTCAAACTGTGTAGCTAGGGTACATGTCATATCCACAGATCTTAACAGTGACCTAATCTTGAGATACAGGACTGTGCTTGGCATGTTAGGGAAAATCGTATGCTGCTACTTTTTCAGGCTTCATCTCAGATGAATCTATTCTGCATGATACTCCAGACCAGCAAACTCCTCAGAGTACTGCAGGGACAAGTCAGTCTTCTGTCAGCCAGTGTACATATGTTCTTCCAGAGGTGAATACATGCTTCTCTAACGCATTCACTTTGGAAAACATTCTTTTAAAAAATGTTCTTACTCTTGTTAAGATACAGTATGCTATTGCTATTTCAGGCTTGAACTTGATGCAATGAGAGCCCCTTAAGGTTTGCAACAATAGATGTTTCTAAAGCCCCACTAACAAAGCTATTCTTAGCCTTGAATAGGGCATTAATTCAGTGCTTGTTGGATGCAACACAAATTAAGACTTTTTAGCTGATCAATATATCAAGCTTACAATGCATTATAAAGGTTGCTTTACATCTTTTCAGTGCTATAGCTTAAGACTTTGCATGCTTACAGGTAAGAAGCCTAATCTGTAAACCTACAGTTCCACAAGAGATGGGCAGGTTTATACCATATTTTCCCATTTTCTAGAAATAATTAACTTACAAGCTCAGTAATGCTTTGAAAACTCATGGGGCTATTCTGAAAAAGTAATGCTTTTTATGTCCCTGTTCTTAAAAGTCATGGATACGGTATTTAAGGGTAATACTTGAGGTTGTGAAATACTTAAGACAGAAATCAACAGACTAACATGTTTTTAGAGGGTATCCTTGTTAGAAAGGCCTGTGTTAGAAAGGAATTTATTACTGCAGCAGCATGATCCTGCTTCTTAAGTTTATAACTGTCTTCAAGATAATTTTAAAGATGGCTGCTTTTAACCAGGTTTTAATAGCTTTCAATTTCTGAAATGGATTAAAAACTATCCTGAGTCTGAGCACAGTGTGAAGAAAAGCAACTCGCCCCTTCTCATCTGCATTCACTGTCCAAGGCAGCAAGTATACACTGAGACTTGGGTTTGTGCAATGTTTTCCCTGTTCATTTTCCCTGTCCAAGTTGATTACTACACAATCTAGTAATCTAGCACTGGACTGAAGTAATACAACTAAGTAAAGCAACTGCTCCTACAACAGTGAAAGCCACTGTTCTGTTAACTTGTGCCATGTTAAGGCTTAAAGATCTTGTATCCATGTTTTACCTGCTCAATTACTTGGGGTTTCTGAGCAGGTAATATTCTAAATCTGAAGTGCTATTGTAAGAACTTGTTTATATCCAACTTGCTTATTCCACAATATGAACATCTAACTGTTAATAGTCCTTAAAGAAGCTAGACTGAAGCAAGCTTCCAAATATTTCATGCTGCTGTATAATAAAGGTCCACCTGTTTTGCAGTTCAGAATGCATTTTGATGCTTAACTTCTCTTCTAGGTATCCAACAAAACTTTTCAAGCTGACAGGGCTGATGGAAGTAAACAAGCTGAGAAGGGAATACATTTAGACAACTCAAATAAGCTTCAAAACAAGGCCGATGTAGGAACTGCTGGTTCAATATCCATAAGTCAAGAACAAAGTATGTATTGTCATAAACTAGATGATATCTACTGTTTCATATGAACATATTCAGCGTTTTATTTCTTTAATCAGGTTACCAAAAAATGAAGGGGAGAGTGGTTTTCCCTTGCTGTTAATTTTTCTTCTTTGATTACTTATTCAAATCTAAATGGATGCTTAGTTTCTTATTTTTAGGTTTAAAATATGTAAAATCTATTTTTTGATTTATGAACTCAGTCTTCCTTGAAGTATGAGAAAACACTCCAATCTGTTAAACTTCACTAGCCTTTAAGCTCTCCTCCACTGAAGCTTCCTGGAACTTTTTCTCAGGACACTATGTTTTAAATGGCCATCTCTGGCTCTTGGTGACAAGGATTTGACAAAGCCACGTCAAGCAGAACTTTGCTATGGAACAAACTTGCAATTGCTATGGAACAAACTTGCAATTGCTATGCAACCACAGATTTCATGAAAGCTTCATGCCACACAGTGCTGTGTCAAACTTTGTACATATTTCAAACAAAATAATTGAGCTTTATGCTGAATATCTATGTTTTGAGATTCTACTGTTAACAAGCAATTGTTTTGGTCCCTTCTTCACACTGCTTTTTCTAGACTACCTCTGTTGGCTTGAAGGGGGAGGTAAAAAGCTTTTGGAAACTTAGAAGGTACAGCTTACTTACAACAATTGAAGAGGTCAGCAATAAAAAATAATGCTTGGAACATCAGTTGTATAAAAGCAACTCTAAACATAAAGATCTAGTTCTCCAAGGTGTTCTGTATATATTTTTGTTAATACACATAGCCATATGCTTACTAATGCATTTGTTTAGACTTGCAGCAGCTGAGGCTGGTATGCCAGATTTCATGGGTTCTTGAAAGCTTTAAGGCTGCCTAAAACTTTGAATTCCTGTCCTGTATATTAAGTGACTGTAACTTTCAAGATCACAGTGTTATGTTAATGTTACAGCATTGGAGGAAAAAAAAAAAGGAATTAATAAAACTCACTGTTCTTAATATCTACACTAAAACAATAAAGCATACCCACTACTGGGGTAGTAGTTCCCTTCCCTACTTAATTGTTTACTGCTTTGTCTTGATTCCTTTATAGCTTTCTATTCCTGGTTCTCATTTAACTTGAAAAAGAGGACAAGCTAGAACTAGTACAAGGGACTGTTGTGTGGACAGTTGTAGAGGGGCTCTTGTGTTTCACTACTGGATAACTCTCAAATTAGATTCTGCTTATGCCATATGCCTTTCAGGATTATGTTGCACAAGAGAGGGTTTTTTTTTTAACACTTATGTGATTATAGTTACCTGTTCCCTTCCATAATCTGCTGGTGTTTGACTACTCTATAGAGTTTCTACAGATTAGGAGGTGCCTCAAGGAGAGGTACTGTGGCGGCTAAAAGTCACATTTCAAAGCCCACACCTACAAAGTCGTCTATTAGCACAACCTCATTTCTGTGTTGTATCTAGTGCTTTAAGGTGGACACAAGTATAAAACACTTACATTTCCTCCACACTGATAGAATTGATCTTAAATATATGGTTAGACCTTTCTAAGAATGGGAAGGTCTTCCTTTATCTTTGAGTATTTGATGCTCCAGACTACCTGTGTAAAGAAAAATGACGGAGGGAAGAAAGATGCCCAATTTCTTAAAAAGGACACCCCAATACACTAGTTCTGTTCTAAAAGAGAACAAGTCTGATAATGGTATTTGATCTAAGTGAACTTTGCATAATATGGCCTAGAATCTGTAAGAATAGACTTGAGATAATTCCTAATCTGTTCCACTGTAAAGTAAATTCTCCTGCTTTCCTGTAACTGTGCCATTTCACAGGCAATGCCTGGGAGCACAAAGATCAGACACTGTTCTTCTCTTTGAATTTTGACAGCTATGACATCTTTCTGAAAACTGCTTTTATGACAGTGACTGAGGATTTGATACTGTTGCCTTTAACATTCTGGATTCAAATATCCAAAAAGCTTTATCCTTTAGCGGGGAGTGGAACGACCAAAAAAGTCAACATGATACCTTGATTTTCTTATTAAATATTTATGTAAAATAAAATATAGGTAAATCTCAAACTGCACTAGAAGGTCATTGTTGAAAGACCTACTTCTAGAAAAGTGGTTTTTCCCAGAGTATCTCTAGATTGTCATTCCAGATGCTCTTTATAAGTTAAAGTAATGCATACAGTTATAAGCTTTTGTTAATGGCATGGTATCCTGACTGGCATTACAAAAGTAAATGTTTAGGATTACCACTGTGACTGTACGAATCTGGAACTCTTTCTGCAATTAGAAAGCTTGTTAGTCTGAAAACGTTTTGGAGTATTTTTCACAAAAAGTAGTGCAGATCATCCTACAGTAAAACAGCATATCAGAGCTTTACTCTGAGGTTGGCATTGTTAAAACAGCACTTTTACTTTGCCTGTCAAAGCGTTGGGGGTTTTTGCTCACAAATAATATAGTATCAACACAGTATTCATGGATTTTCTGGGCTACTGGAAATATGATGACTAGCTCTTACTGGCTGACCTTTTAAAATTAAAGGAAATAGACTGGAAGGCTTTAGGAAAAATGAGTTTAGATTATGAATGAGGTGCTCTTAAATAATGCTGGAATCAAACTGGAAGGAGGTTGTGTGGGGAGAGGGCAGAGCAGGAGGTAAGCAACTCGCAAGGTGCCATGTTGAGAGTTTCTGACCAAACATTCAGGGCATTCTGTTTGGATCAGGCCTGGAATTAACCACTTGTTCATTCCTCATCCATTGAGCTTTACCATTCCATTTCTGGAGAGAAGTCGTCCACTCCAACTTAAGCTTAAGAAGTGTTTGGGAGTATTTGTGTTTTGAACCAAATAATGTTAATAAGAAAAAAACTGCAGTGTAAATTCTGAAGTAAATGTCTAGGATGAATAAACACAAGTGAAAAATCTCTTTTTTTATTCTTTCATCAGGTCATTGTATGCTTAATGATAAGCCTAGTGGTAAAAACACCGTAAAGCCCAAGTCCCAGATTCTTTCAAAAAAGGTAAGCTTATTTGCAAGCTCAGCTTTACTCCTGATTTCTCTACCTTCTGCTGAGTGGTACAGTGGGACAAAGAATGGGGGTTGCAGTCTGTTCGTCACATACCTGGGTTTCCTTCTCTTTTGTCTTCAGGGGAAGGACTACTCATGTTCTTCCCCTGCTTCAGTGTGGGGCCCTTCTCATGGGAGAAAGTCATCCTTAAACTTCAAAAGTCCTTACTACAGGCTGTGGTTCTTCACTGATTTCTCCAGTGTTGAACCCCCCCAATAGTGTCACAAATCCTATTATGAAACCTGCTCCTGTGTAGGCTCTTCTTTCCCTGCAGGTCTTGCCAAGAGCCTGCTCCAGCATAGTTTTCCCACAAGATCACCAGTTTCCTTTGGGTGTCTACCTGCTCTATCATGGGGTCCTACATAACCTGCAATGGGAGATCTGCTCCACTGTAACCTCCATGGCTACAAGGGGACACCCTGTCTCACTATGCTCTTCTCCACAGGCTGTGGGGTAATCTCTACTCTGGTGCCTTGAGCACCACACATTCTCACTTTTCTCTGGATGCAATTGCTTGTGTGCAGTAATTTTTTCCCCTTTAAATGTTTTCATAGAGGCACTACTACCACCAGGGGCAGGTCTGTCTTGGGGATGTATGGTAATGCCTCTGTTGGACCTGGGAAGTAATCCTTGTAGCCTTGCTGCTACAAAGATCTTGCTATGCAAACGCAATGCACTTATCTAGTTTCATTATTTACACAAGAAAGTAAAGGTCCCTGATCTACTTCTCATATTCAAACTATTAGTGTGTTTACCCTTGCTGATCCAATAATAAGAGTAGTGGGGAATGCAGTCTTGGATGCTACTGAGAGCCTGTTCTGAAACAGGATACTATGATTTTGATGATATTATTATAATTGGGAAATAATGTGAAAGTTTTTATGAAAGAAAAGTATTTCCTAGCATGGTTATCTTAAATGGATGAACAAAGGAATTTTCTTACCTGTTAATTAATTTTTGTCATGGTAGTCAGCTATTTGAGAGCATATTGTCTGAGTTAAAACGTGCCAAAGATTTTTCTTGACAACTAGTTGTCAGAAAGTTGTTATCCAACTTACTGAATTTAATTGCAAAAGTATGCATTTTCTTCATAAACACATATTAGAGTTGCTACTACTTAAGAATACGGGGGTTATGGTAGATGTTTTTTGTATTAAAATATTGTTAGTGGCCCTTCTGTAAGTACAGTCTTGTGAATTTATGTTTTCTGAAATTAAAAGATTAAGAGGTAGACAGGAAGAATTGGGTAAAACTTGCTTCAGACACTAACAATTTCTAGAGTGTTACTGAAGAATCTCAGTAATATGAGAAATGATGAGAAAATATATTGTCTGCTTAGACTCATGTATCTGCACTAATAGTCTTTCAAAGCAAGGATATTTTCTTGGAGACATTCCTAAATAGCACAGTGTAAATTTGTATGGACCCAACATGAGAATTAAGCAGATAATGGATAATTAGTGCTTATAGAGTATTTTTGCCTCTTCTATGTTATTTTCTAATAGGTTCAGGATACAAAATTTACAAAGGCACCTTCCTGGGGAAACTTATGTAAAACGACCCATCCAGCTCCAATAAAAACATCATCTGAGACCTTCAAACAGTTCAAGGAAGTGGCATTAAAGAGGAAAGCACAAGTGCAGAACATTCCTCAAAAGAAAAAGAGGTTTGTTAGACACTTATGTTTAGATGCTATTCTATTTTTGGCTTGTATGGCACCAAGTGGCTTAGCTCTTCAGCAGCAAGTGGCTCGACCTAGGTAATTGCCATGTTCCAGATGAAGGGAGCACCCGCACCACACTAAGTTTTCAAATTCAAATCCAAAATGCACAAAGTGTCTTTTTTCCAAATCAGTATCATTTCAGCAATCAAAGAAACTTCTCAGGTACTTTTTTTTTTTTTTCCTGTCCCTGGAAGCCTCAGTTCTTCTGGTCATGATAGAAAAAAAATGAGGACTATACTTGTCTTCAGTATCTTTTCTAGATCTTTATATATAGCATCTAAAATTTTTTCTAGTGTGTTGGATCCTGTGCAAGATAAGTCTGAGCTAAATTCCCATCTTCCTGCTTGTTGCTGGCTGTATTAAAATAGCTAACTTATTTACAGTATTATTTTAAACAGAGCATTTGAAAGACTTACAAGCATACTTGTTCAGAACATACAGCAAACAATCCATAGCAAACAGTCCAGGCACCTTCAGCTATTACATTTCACATTGAGGTAACCAGGCATGTAGTTCTACGAAATAAGACATTACAGATGTAATTTACCTTTTAAAAATCAAAGTGGGAGACAAGCTAAATATCACAGGCTAAGAAAGTAGCAAAAAACTAAGTCTTTGAAAGAAAGCACACGTAACTTTTCTGTACTATGTGTGTTTGTATACACACATATATATAAAATCCTGTGTGAATTCAGGTTGGAAATTAAATGTGGAAAACGTTGACCTATTCCTGACTGGAAACTGCACACACAGCCCTCTAGCAAAGGGAAATTATCATGAATCAACTTGTAAAATAACCACAGTTTCAGTGCTGACTTAAATTATTTGCAGAAATCTGTTCAGGGGTAAAAGACTGTTAAGAAGCAACATTTATCCTATACCCATTCCTTCTGTTTTTAAAGCAACCATCAAGACAGAAGACTACACAATGTGGTAGTGACAGACTGTGAGCCTGAGAAAGACTATGAAAGCAAACAGCCCAAAGCTCAACAGACTGTTACTGAAGAACGTGACTTGGCTAGAAAAGCAGAACAAGAACGCAGAAGAAATGAAGTCGTAAGTTGCTGACTGTTGCAAATTGATTTTGTTTCAACTTCAGTAGAGAAAAATAAATTCTATAGAGAATAGTAAATTCTACAGAGAATAAACTCTCTTCTGAAGAGAACTGAAAACAACAGAATAACCCCAGAACCTGATGAGATAGTCTAGAAATCAATTGGGAAAGTCAAAGCAGGTGATGTAATATAAAAAACAATCTGCTTGGTCCTGCTATTCCCATAAGCTTAGAATCATTGCATAGTAAAACAGTGTTTTTAAGAGGAGTTTCTGCATCCTGAATTATTTCAAGCCTTGCGTCTTGCAAGCTATCTTCTTTAACATAATCCACATCAAGAAACTATTAGTCTTTGGTTCTAAGCTGAAATGTCAACTAGAGCCTTTTTAAACCTAACTTACAGGCTTTATACTTGTAGGTAATGCATGTTAGTTAATAGCTAACTTTTTTTTTCATTATTTTTTTTTTAAATTTGTATCATATAATGATGTAAGAACTACCAAGTGAGATCATACTAGATTCTGATAGTCTACTGAAGCTTTTGTCTTGTTCAGCTTTTCTTCATGGAGAGCATGCAAACTCTTAAGTAACAGAGGAAGGATACACCTTTGGGGAAGAAGCTTTGTAGTTTTTTCTCAAATCTTTAATAAATACTTGACCTGCATTGTATTCATTAATACCCAACTGCTCTAAAAAGATACTTGTTTTCTTGCAGATGGCTTCTATGTTTGATCTAAACTGGCAGAGAGACATTATGACATCTTTTGAAGAATATCTCGGTGAAAACTAGACAACTAGTGGAAACACGCTGAAAAAGTGCAATAGACCTCAACCCAACCATACAGCCTGTCCAATCTCCCTGTAGTCTCTCTAACTTCACACAGATCACATCTGCTAAGTATTACATCAGCCTTTAACTATTAACATAGAAAACACATGTGAAAAAAAACTTTTTCAGCCAATAGTCTATTCTGCCGTTATATGCCTATGTATTACAGATCTAAGCTTTTCTTTGATAAAGCAGCTGGGCTGCAAAGTAAGTTTAATCTTTTACTCCCCTTCTCCCATCTCTATAACTAGATAGATGTGTAATGTACTGCCTAGTGTTCTGGGTCAACAAAGGCAGGTTAGAAGGGATCACTACTGTATTGGTAAATGTATGAGTATGTAATAAAAAGCAGCTCCTGTCTCAAAGAAAACACTTCTTGAACTGAAAATAAAATATGCATAAAATAAAATTTCTGAAGGGATGTTTTACTTAAAATGTATTTAGGGCATTCTGAGCAAACCTACACAGGTCTACAGGTAAACACAAGCTTCTGTTGCCTTTATTTTCTGCTACCCAAGCAGAAATACCATAGCTCCATCAATGTCCCATTGCCACATCCTGCCTCTCAATAGGCCCCATTAGCCATAGCTCACTGTGATTCTAACCATGGGTTCTGAAATTGGGCATTAGCAATATCTCACCTCTATCAGGTTCTGACGGCACATATAGCAATTTCACAGCTCATCTCAACTGCCCAACACCATGCAGATACCACACTATATGCTATAAGAGCTTCAGGGCAAATCTGAAATCTGAATACAGAATTTCAACCTATTCCACTCCGAACAGATGAACACCCTGTTTCAAAAGCCGTATGTGGGGAAGAGGCTGAGACAATGAGGCTTCACAAAGCAAGAATAATTTACAAACAAACATGAAACAGATCATGGAAAGACTGCAGGACAAAGGGTCATGTCATTTGAAAGCAACCACACATTAAGCAATTTAATCCTCAAAGGTTTTGCACCAGACCACACAGAGATGACTGGAAAAAAGAAACATCATTCTACAGGTGTCTTTTAGAGAGGCACAGTCACACAGCAAAGTGTAAAATGTGGCACTCACATTTTTACAGGGCATGTAAAATTAAATTCTTTATCTCCAAGACAGGATAAAGAACAAATGTGCCTGAGTCATAAAGAACAAAAACCTAAGCAGCAGCACCAGATTTTAGAAAACAACTTGGTTTTATTGTCAGTACCGCAGCTGCCTGAGGAAGACTGGGTGCAAGCGTCTGCCTAATACATACACCCACAAATGTTACTAGAAATTGAATATCAGGGGAAGTCTTTCAGAAGATTAAAAGCAACTGTAATCAATATTTTACCTCTCTATTCCGCTGGGACAGATTGTCACTCTTCCCAATTTTTTTCTATTTTTAAATTTATAATAATAAAATGTTAATTTTTACCCTCTGTACAAACAAAACAATACTTTGTTAATATTTCAAAGAATTATTTTTTGAAGAATATCTTCATGAAAACTAGATAACTTCAACACATTGGAAGATCATCTTGTTGTTTCAAGACTTGGAAAGACCATGTGATAATCACAGCTAGTAACACAGGCCTGTGTGCAGCTGCTTGGTTTTGGTGAGGGGAGTGAGGTTGCCAAATCATGTTTGAATTTGGTAAAGGTCAAAAGTTCTTCATCCATTTGAGTGTGGAAGATCAGAACTTCCAATGAGCTTTTCTCTCAGTGCAAGTAGAAGCTGGTACAAAAGACCCTATGGATAAGATATGTAATGAACTATTTTAAAAACCAAAGTGGGTAAGTATGTGTGCAGATGAAATATATAACTTTTTCACAATGTATGAAACACAGTTTGTAGAAAATTTTTGTCTGTAACATACCAAACGCTTCCTCCTAGTTTTTCTAAATTCACACAGATTTACATGCTGAATCCTGGTCCTGTTGAAGGCAGGGACAGAATTAATGCTGGCTTCAACAAGTTCAAAATTTTACTTTTTTTGAAAATGTATACACTTTATAATATTCATTTCTGTTGCATTTTTTTTAAAATGCATTTTCATGTATTTAAAAGTTTAAATATGATACAAAAACATTACGTGACTTTACTAAAGATTACATCTTCAAGTAGATGTAAAAAGCTTTTTAGCTTCCTTTTATCATTAACATGAGTGAAATATCAGCAACCCACATCTGGAGATAATGCTGAATCATACTGTTCACAATTTCTGTTTGTTCACAATTTCTCTTTGAGAGCCCTACAAACTTAAGGTGACTAGCTTTATCAGGTTGCTGGTAAAAAAGTGCTGGGCTGTTTAGGGCTCCTTCCTTGTCTTCGGTAAAAAGAGAAGGAACGTCAGAAGCTGATGATTCAGTTGAGACACTAACCTCTGCAGACTCCTGTAGGATTATGAGAATTAGACCTACCAAGACTGAGCCTTCCGCTCATGCTCAGATTACTCATGCCACCAACCCCAGGATTAGTATACAGCTAATTTTTTTATGCATCAGACTTCGTGCTAATAACCTTTATGTAGGAAAGAAGCATTTGCAGCTTCTTAATATCAGACTAGCTGGAGCAGAATTTTCCCTGAAGCACACCTCAGTAAATTAGTGACTCAGTTACAAAAATCAGTAAGTTTGGCAAGGGTACAGCAACCAATATAGTTGTTTATGTCATGGTGGTCACTAAATTTCTTAATAAACCAGTAATATGAATTAGTAGAAAACTTTCCCTAAGTAAAATTGGAAAACTAAAATTGTAAATCCTGTAGTTGATCACTACCTTCTGCTTATCTCTAAAGAAAGGTTGAAGAAAGCCCAGTGACAGATTCGACACAGTATTCACTAAATGGTAGTGGCTGTACGAATACAAAAGGTTAAAAGATGGAACCATTATGTGCCTTATTATAAGCCCATATTTGACCAAGCTATGCTATATTTTTTACAAACAGCAGAGCTATTTTTTGATTACAGGAATGGGATCAAGTTATTTTTCACTTATACATCATGGATTACCTAGGTAGTTTTATATCAGACTTCTGAATTATACAGACCTTCTGCTGATGTAGTTTAGCTGTGTCATCTTCAGACATTAAATACAGACCCAATATCAGAACTGGAAAGAAGATAGTGTTGGGGATCAGGCCATTCTGAGTGGCCTTTGTGCAATGGAATGGCTGCATATCTTCCTGCACACCATAGTTTAGCAGTTCTGGTCACCTGCAGCTGCACTGATTTCACTCCCCTGTTTGCCAAGGAAGTAGTACAATTCCTCTTTTATTGAGGAATACTGGTGTTGTACTCCAAGTCTATGCATGTGGCAAACCTGCTTCTTCAAGGCAAATAAAAACCTTCCACTGTTCTAAGCCAGAAGGCTTAGAATCTTCTATATATCTTGCCTAACAAAAGTTAGGAACTCCTAACAGTTGCTTTTCTGGCTTCCTTATATTTTGATTTTTTCATCTTCTGCTCTAAATTATTGTTCCAAGGGGTGTCAAGTTAAACCAACCCCAGGGCAGATTGTCACTGTGCTTTGCCTTCCATAATGTGGCATCTGCCTACTTACCTTTTGTCAGTTCAACTAATCCCATTTCTCTGCAAGATGAAAAAGAACAACTTTGCACATCACTGACTCTGCCTCCAGCCTCACCAATTCAGGGATGATAGTAAAAAAAATTAACATATTCCTTTCATTAGTGAGAGAATGACTTTGAAGAACTTTTAACTACCTTACCCTTCATCTACATGTAGATACAGTAGTGTAGATGAAAGTACAGAAATGACACACTAGTGGTGATATTTTCACAGATTACCTAGATAGGTTACTGGCATAACAGAACTTAGTACCCATTTTAACCACTAGGTAAATAACAATAGTTAGCCTGTTTAAGCAGCTCATTTGCAGAGGGTATCTGCAAATGGTAGGTAGTGGCGTACCTGCTTCACTGAGCATCGTAACAGGTTTGGACAAACACAATTGTTAGCAGACTTGCTACTCGTATTTGGAGGCCATCTTCATTCTCTCAACAGCCTTCTGTCTGGAGGTACCTCTTGTCCTGGCTTCAGCTGTGGTAGAGTTCATTTTCTTCCTCGTTTCTGGTGTAGTGTTGTTAAAGAAGTTTTTTTATTCTAGGCTCCCCATATCAGAATCTTAGTGGAAAACCATCTTGAGCAGGGTACCTCTGATAAGGGACTCTGAACAGAGAACTCTTTGGGCATTTATACCCTTATAATTTCTTCTCCCCTCATGCAATGATTCAGTTCAATAGTAATATTTGGGCCTGGGGTATTCTTGTTTCTCAATGGATCTTTTCTCTGTCTCCAGGACAGTTTTTTCTATCTTGAGAATAAAGCTTCTGCTTGTGATTGTAGTGACCCCATTTTACACAGGATGTGATTGTCAAGGTTTTAGAGCCTCCCTTCATGTAACCAAGTTCAGCCTAATTATTCATAAACTTTCACAAGTCTATGCATGCAAAATAATGGATTTTGTTTGAACTGCTGCAGTAGTGGTATGTTTAGGATTAGTGTGAGAATGTTTGAAGCATATAGATGTTTTTATGTGTTGCTAGGTAGTGTTTATATTGTTAACAACTTTTCAACTTCTCATACTCTGCCAGCCAGAAGGCCGGAGTGTCCTAGTAGTGGAGAACATGTATAAACTTTTGTTGCGGAATAGAGAATAAAAAACCAGTTTGCATCACATCTCTGTTCCCTTCTCCTTCCTTTTCAGTGTTGTCACCATAGGTTAAGTACCGCCATTTGGCGGGACAAAGATACGCCTGAGAGGGAGCGGGAAGGTGGGGAGGAGGGGAGGGGTGGGAGTCTCCCAGGGAAGTGGGAAAAATTTATAATTTTTACTTTATTTTTGAGCGGGAGTATTTTCTACTATTATGATTGGAAAGTATTTTGGAGCGGTAGTTCTCAGCTCTACGATTGACTATTATTTTGAGCGGGAAATTTGTTAAGTTCTGGGATTGGTTACCGTGACTGTTTCAAGCGGCTTTTTGGGTCGGGTTCAGACGCCTTCTTGGGTGTGGCCTTGCTGCTCCACTTCACCGCTTCTGGATCCCTCTGGAGCCCTCCACTGTTCGCCATAGACTTCTGCCTTTCCCTCCTCAGGGTCTGCAGACTTGGGGCCCCACGCCCCGCTGGAGCTTTCCTTTTCCCAGACCCTGCTGTGGGAGCCACTCGTGCTACCACTTCACTGCATCTGCTTTTTTCCCTACGGATTTCATGTTTTGTGGGGCAGTGGATTTTTTTGGTATAGGGTATGGGTTTTGGGAGGAGAATTACCTTTGGTTTGTTAGCATTGTTATTTAATAAGCTTCTTTATAAAGTAATTTTATTTCCTCACTTGCATTCCGGGTGTCAAACCTTTCTAATAGATTGGCATAGATTGGCAGGAGGGGAATTCCTAATTGGGTCTCTCTGCCCACGAAAATTTGTTCCTGAACTGGAACAACTTCTTTAAAATTATTAAGTTTAAATGTTGTGGGATGCATACTTGAAATTTTTTAATGATGGGTGGGTGCATGCTGAAAAATAATTGGAGACCACTGAACAAGATGATCTAAAAGAAGCCCCTTCTACACAACATTCTGTAACACACATGGTCTTTTGGCACTGATTCTATAAAACAATCTTCTATTAGTTCTGTACTTAGCCTGAGACAGGTATATGTAATCCACAACAATGTTTCTACATAACATTTCTGTAACACACACAGTCTTTTGGCATTAATTCTATAGAACAATGTTTTATTAGTTCTGTACTTAGTCTGAGATAGGTATATGTAATCCACAAGAATGTTTCTGTAGAGGACTTTGTCAAGACTGTGTTTGTAGCAGATGTCTCAACATAGCTGGAACATCTTGCCTAGACTGATGTTTGCCTCGCCATCGCTGCTGCAACATAGCACCTGTCCAACCAGAAAACCACACATCTGTTTATACCCTTACCCTGGCACATGCTCCCAGACCCAGGGATAGAAAAATAGCCCACAGAGACAGTACTGGGCATGTGCACCACTGCCAAGTGGTGGGTAAGACTGAACAAAACAACTTGTAGAATAAGCTAATCACTTCTCAAAAGAAGTAAGGACCCCTCAATAAAAGAACTGTGACTACCAGCCTCCAGTGGAATTCCCCACCTGACGTGAAGTCGATTAGGACTGATGGGCTGCTGCAGCTTCGTGGTGGTAGCTATTGCACCTTTTACTTTACTATTTTTTCCTTCTCTTTCTCTCTTTTTCCTGCCTCTATGCGAACTTTTTGAAACTAATAAACTCTTTCTTCTTTAAGGCATCCGACCTCATTTGTGTCTTAATCCCACTCTGGGAATACCAAAGAATCTCCCCAGACCTGACCATTCTGGGTCTGGACAGTTTCTACACAACATTTCTGTAACACACATTGTCTTTTGGCATTAATTCTTTAAAACAATCTTTTATTCTTTTATTATTAGTTCTGTATATGTAATCCACAAGAATGTAGAGGTTTTGCACTTCAGTTTCTACTTCAGATGAGTATTCCACATTAATAGAATTTTGCACTAATCAGAAAGCCTTTAAAATTGGAGCCAGGAGTGGAATGTTTTAGATAATTTCTTAATGCAAAGAAGCAGAACTATCTTGACAATTATGTTTGCACCCTTATTTGATGTCATAACATTTGGGTAACATAGAACATACTCCTATACAGGATTTGCTATGAAATTGACAGAGTAGCAGGAAGCTTAAAATGGTGTCACACACCCTATAGAAATGGCTGTTACAGAGGTCTTTTGTCACTGCTCAGATTCCCTGGGAGTGCATTGTAAACAAATGTTTTAATAGCAACCACCCTGACTGACGAGTCTATTGTTTAAAGGCATTTTTTAGGCACATATTTAGTATAGTATGGCTTAATGCAGTCAAATGAGGATTTGGCTCTGCTCAAGATAACATTCCCAAGTGCTTCTGAAAAAAATGTGTTTTATCAAAAATGAGGAAAAAAACAAACTGCTATTTTCCTCATATATACACAGATGACATGAAACTAATAATAAAACCCCCACATTCCACTGTCTAGCAGACAGTATTGTATTATAAACAAACAGCAAGATGATCTTCCAATCCTTCAGGTGTAAAAGAACAAACTTGTATGCTCTTCAAAGTAGTCTTAACATTTAAGCTTGCACTTTTTCAAAGTGATACAGTTTGCTGTAGTGTTGAAGTTATCTACTTTTCACTAAGATATTCTTCAAAAGATGTCATAATGTCTCTCTGCACATTTAGATCGATCATAGAAGCCATGTGCAAGAAAACAAGTATCTTTTCAGAGCAGTTGGGTATTAATGAATACAATGCAGGTCAAGTATTTATTGAAGATTTAAGAAAAAAACTACAAAGCTTCTTCCCCAAAGGTGTATCCTTCCTCTGTTAACTGGTGTCACGGACAGGATTCCCTGAAGTGAGAGTGCCTCATTTTTACTCACTTTCCTTTATGTGTGTACCTCTCAGGGATGTAAGGAGTGGACCCTTTGATGAAATTTGCTTGTATTCTTTATTTAAATTTACATGTGTGCCTCTCTGAGATGACCACTCTGCCTTGTTTGAAATGGGTGAAAATGTTTTGTACAATCTCTTAGAAAAATATATTGCTTGCCCTTCCGTACCAAGCATGGACTGGGCACAGAAATTGGTATAATTTACAGAGTGTGACGGACGGATTGGTATAATTGGTATAATTTACAGAGTGTGACGGACCAAATTAGTGTTTTATGAAAGGATGCCAAACTGAGGTCCGGAAAGGGAAAATCGGTCATTTGTGCCATGTTGGGTGCAAGCCTGGTTGCTGCCATAGAAGCTAGAGATCAAAAAGTCATGCCAGAATAGCAAATTATACAGTCTCTGCAAGGTTTGGTTCAGTCTCTAAAAGGGGAAGTAGAGCTTTTAAAGGAACAGTTGGCAAGAGAAAGAACTCAGGTGAATTATTTGCAGTCTGTATTGAAAGAAACTCTTTGCGGGCGAGGAAAAGGTTAAACCTCTTGAGGAAAAAAACAAATATCCCAATCAGGAATTAGAGGATGTGAAACTAAGATTGGACAAAATAAATGTTTCCACTGTTTTTTTGAGACCTTTGGTCAAAACTGAATTCAAATATGAGGACAATTGGGACGAACCTCCTCAAGTTACTACTGAGGAAATTCCTCATTCGGCTACTGAACTAGCTAAATTGAAAAAAGATTTTGGCCGTACTCCTAAGGAGTCGGAAACAGAATATGTTTGGAGAGTGTCATTGTCTGGTGGGGACCAGATATTGTTAAGTGAAAAAGAAGC
>VZRI01004248.1:227353-261351 GCA_013397515.1 Upupa epops | reverse complement strand
AAGAACAAGAACAAGAACAAGAACAAGAACAAGAACAAGAACAAGAACAAGAACAAGAACAAGAACAAGAACAAGAAGAACAAGAAGAACAAGAAGAAGGAGGTAGGCCAGTAGTGATGGGTTTCTTCAGGATTTTAGCATCTCTGAATACAAAGACTTTTTTTTAGCCTGGCTTCTGGTTTCCGGTTTAAAATTCCTAGCTGCTACATGATAATCTGAATTCTACAGATACATCTCGACAGACACAGTATCACAAAATGCTCCCAAGTGAGTGACTGTTCAGTTCTTCCTCCTGCCCATAGAGATGTGCACAGGGAAGGTCCCCAGTTCAGCTAATGCTTTGTGGAGCTAAGACGAATGCAGGAAGGGCACTACTGTCATACCTGCCGATCTCAGACATTACAAGTTACGATTCCCAGACTTTCTAAAGTGGCTCACGTGTTTCTACTTTCAGGCTTTACAAGACTAAAAAAATCACTGTTGAAAAAATGTGGTGCAGCAATTACACTCAATAAAAAGGCACCCTGGAGCTCCAGGAGAGTTTCTACCAGCTCTGAAGGTCTTGAACCAGAGATACAGGGATACAAATCCTAACTTTCAACAATAGCAAATGGAGAAAGCAGTGATAAAAAAATTAAGCTGCAGGTAATAATTGTCTGAGCATGAATTGCAAAAGTGGATTGTCGGTATTCAAACCCACCGTGAAAAGAACCCACAGAGACTGCTGAATGTTATTTATTTAGTGTTATTACTATCACTGTTATTATAACAACCGGCATGAAAGTCTGGAGCTGAGTGACCACCTGCTGTTTGTGTTGACGCTCAATTTGCAAACAGTCAAGTACCATTTGGTTTGTGCCAGCTTGCTGCATTACTTCAGCTGTAAAAGATGTTGTGTAACCTAACAGCAGTTTTTTCTAACTAAAAATAGGTGTTCTGCTTACATGCAGTTAGAAAACTGGTATTTAATGATTATGCTACAGCGTATTTGAATCCTTCAGCTGCTCTGAACTTTTTCAGCTGTGACAGACGGGGAAAACCTCCTTGGAGAGAAATTTAGTAACACCAGCAAGCTTGGAGACAAGACAAAGGGACAAATATCCTGGTGCCATAGCGCAGCAAAAGGCTGCCTGTGTGACCTTGGGCCTTCAGACGTGCTTATAGAAGAGCTAATCATTGAAAACTCCTGCTGCTATCAAGCCCAGGGTCTGAGCACCTATTTCCATAATTTTCCTGATCTTCTCCATTTGTCACTTTGATGCCACCCAAGGGTAAAAGGAGTCACTTCTATTGACCTCAGGGAGTCAGACCAGTCCCTCACTTGCATGGTCCAGTCTGAATTCAGAGGGGTGATAGCAGATCACCTGCCCAGAAAAGGGTCTGTTAGCAGAGTCACCTGAGAAAGGAAGAGGGAGCTTGTGTTTAGAGGGAGAAACTGAGAGCCAGAACTTGTGGGAGCTGCTGTTACATTACTCTGTGGCTTTGGGCAGAGGCTTTGCCTCTGTCTTTCAGTTAAACCACCTGTTCTATCACCCAAGTATGGTGATCCCTAATTGTTATTTATAAAGTATGTGGGAAATGCTGGAGATATAATAATCCAAAAATTAACCACATGTCACTTGCCCACAGTCATTTGCAGCAGAAGTGCTGAAGGGGAAATCGGTGTCTGGGCAGAGAGAAAAGCTCTTTGGATCCTTGCTGCTGTTGCTTGGGCACAGAATGTGTTAAACTACAGCGTGCAGAGACGTTTCTTATTCATTAACAGACTTATTGTGTGATGACAGGAAAGGCAAACTCTGCAACCATTTTGCTGATGTTAAGGATTTTATACCCATAATAAATTTTACGCGAATGTTGTTGCCGTGAATCCATTGTAGACTTCAGCCCCTCAGGGACTCAATCACACTGCTTCTCCCGTAGCCAGGAATAACAATGCACCAAAACAATGAGCTACATCTACGCATCTCTCATCAGTGGATGTTATGGACATACATAACCGGGGAGTGAAGGAATGTGGCCCTCAATCCCTACCTGCTCGAGGGAGAAGGTACTGACCTCATCATCTAATGTAATAAACACCAGCCAGGTAGGGAGCTATCGCAGAGCCCTGAGCAATATGAAGCCCCATGAAATGCGATTCAGTGCAGTACATGCAACTTTCATAAAGATTTCCATATGTGTGTAGTTTTTGTTTTCGGAAAGAAGAAAGGAGGAGGCTGTGTGAAGTCTGCGTGAGGAGCATCAAGCCTTTCCTCACAGCACCCTCGTGTGCCCTCAGCAGAAAACGCTCCATGTCACAGGGGAAGATGCTTGCAGCATTGCTGTACCATGCTGAAAGAACTCATTTAAATTAAATAAGACAGTCAGCACATATTAATTAAGTATCAATTGATTCCTAAAAAGAGGTCTTATTGAAGGTTCTCAAGTTGGGGAGGGATAAATCTAGCTGTTGCAAAATTAATTCAGAATGACACATGCAACAAACACATGTTACATATTTTTTTCCTCTGAATATTAACTTGTAAAGAATGTTTACATATCCAATTAACATTTAACAAGATAACCTTATACTATGTTAATTAGCTATCTGCTAATTAAAAATTAATAGAGACATTAGGCAACTCAACTGTACAACTGCTTATGCATAAGGAGAAATCCACAGGAGATATTTGGAAAAGCTGTTTGAGGCAAAATATGGGAAGATTTCAGCATATTACGTCCCTGACACTGATTCTGGGAACCCACATCAGCCCAAAGAAACAAGAAAGGAGTGGGGGGGTGGGGGGTGGGCATGTGCTTCTCCTTATGTACCTCTCTAACTCTATCCTTTCCGGCCACATCTGTGGTTGGTGTCCACGTTTTGGAAGCCTTATGAAACAAGATTGAATGCTTCTCTTTGGTGTTCACATTGAACGTGGTGAAACAGAACCAAAAATGGGGATTTTTGAGAGCTACGTGCAAGAGAAATAAAAGTGACTGAGAAACTCAATTGTTATTAAACTAAATACCTTGTTTGACCTCTTAAGTACACCAATACTGCAAACATCTGACCAGCTCTGGGTATGCAGTAACATATACTCTGTGTACTAACATTTCCTCCCTGCAGATCATAACAAACCAACTGCTCAGTCTGAAAGGAAAATGAGTGGCTATCCTTAGGTTTTAGGGGACAGAAACAGTTCCGGACCATTATGATACGATGGTAAATAATCCTCATGTTCATATCCATTTCACAGATTTTAGCACTCAAGTTCTTGTTTTGGTGCCTGTGATGAATTCCATACCCATGATTGGAGGTCATTTTTGGAGGCAACCTGTCTTGGTCTCACCAGTAAGTGCAGCTAACTGGGAAAACAAGCTTGTTTCGACTCTAGGATGGGCTGTGGTATTCTGAAACATTGTAAATTGGCCTCTTTTTTAAAGTAGCACTGGAAAAAAAAGCAGAATTAGAAAAAAGACAGCAAGGCTTTGTCTCCTCTTTGCACGCAACTGGCCTCAACACACTCCACACAATAAGAGGGGCAGGTTGCAGCCAACACACAGATGCAAATAGGCACCTGCGTCAACACCTCTGGGAAAGCACCTTACACTCATCAGCTTAACAGGGGACTCAGGTATGTGCCAGAATCCCAGAATCTCTTTGGTTGAAGAGACCTTTAAGACCATCAGGTCCAACCATTGACCCAACGCTGCCAGGTCACCACTAAGCCACATCCCTCAGCACCAGATCCATGTGTCTCCTGCATGCGTTTTACTTCTGAGTGTGCCTGACTCATTTTGTGTGATCTCTCTCCTTCTGAACTGTAACACTGATTAAAGCACTTTGAGACGTAAGTGATGTCTTCAATACCATTGTCAAGCCATTGACATTCAAACATTAAAATATTCAATTTTCATCTGAGTTTAATCATAATACAGATATGATTTAATCCCTTTTGTAAGACTATTAAGACCCATGTAGTTCAAAAACTGATGAGTTATATCAGAAGTGGAGAAGAGTGAATGCAAAGCACAGAGACTATTAAAATTTTATATGGAAAAAATAAGAAGAATCAGAAAACACTGAGATGTAACAGGGAAAGGGAGTAGAGGATGATGCCACAGAAAGTGTCAAAGAAAGCAACTGGGATGCAAACAAGACAGGAGGGGGAAGGGATGTGAAAAACTAACGGAAGAAGCTGAAAATAGAAAGTGATTCTGCAGAGTTTGTGTGCTCAACAGAAGGAGAAGGAGGACATGGGAAAGAAAGGTAGAAGTCATGTTCTGCAATGGAACAGCCTATGCTAATATCCCTCAGAGCCTCACAGCACATCCCTGTAAATGAGACGTTTTCAGAAGCCTGAAAGAATCAGACAGTTGACAACCTATGTGGTCAGAAAAAGAAATCTCTGGGTGTAGTGTTGAGTAGTGTTGAGGTGGAAAAGTCTAACTGGACACTGGGAAAGGGCTGATCCTAGTGAATAAACAGAGCTACTGGTCAGTAGCTATGAAAAGGATGAGAAGTTATGGTTGGAACTTACATGACCACTAATAGCAAGGACAGGTGATCTTAGCTGATGCTAGTGCAGCACCAACATTTCTTCAGGGTGAAGGATAAAGTCAGGCTGAGCACCAAGCATTGTATAGACTAGGTGTAGGACAGGCTACAGGACAAGTTGAAATGAGAAATAGACCCCACATGGAACCGTAAGAATGCAGGAGGTGGTTCTCATCATGTTATGGAGGACTGAGTGCATTAAAAAGGCAACATTGCAGCTCACAAGTGCAGAGCAGTTAGAGATGCAGTAATAGAAATCACAGCGGTGCAGAGCAGAAGCCAAAAGCACTGACTCCAAATGCCTTGAAAAATACAGAAAGGGGACAGATAGAAAAGGAGCTCTTGGCAGCACTCTCTGGAATGGAACAACTCTGTGGCTGCCTTTTGGCACAAGGTGGCTGTGCTGGCTGATGACAAGCTATTAGAAGGTATGATGAAGGAACAAATGCTCGATGTTTCCACACAACTACAGACAAAAGCACTTTCATAAAAGTTGAAGGCAAATATAGGACATCCATTCCTGGAGGCAGTCAGTGGGGAAGGAAACATTTTAAGATTCCCTGGAGAGGGAGAAGTTATGGGCTATGTGGTTGTCAGAGACAAACGTGACAGTGGACAGGACAGACTTCTAGCCAGAAGAAACCATATTTCACTTTTGTAGAAGAAAAGGAAAAGTTACTGTGTAGCTGTTGATCCTTCTATTGAATAGCTGCTAAATCCTGATTTGAGGTTTGTAAGTGCTATCTCTATTAGCACTGCACAGCAATTCTAAGTCCCAGTCCCCACAGTTTGTGGCTGTTCTCTAGGACTGCTATCTGGACTGTGATTCTAGATTCAAGACTTTAAAAGCAAAACCTTTTCTTTTTTTTTTTTGTTTTTTTTTTTTCCTCATCTACTCACTTTCTTACACTCCTACTAAAACACAACACTTGCAGAAGAAGGGGTTTTTCAATTGCCTCTTCTCTCAGGGGGGGAATTAAATTAAAATTCTCTCAGGGGGAATTTTAAATGATAATGTCCTGGAAACAAGGGGGCAAGAAGTAGAAGGTAAAGACAGAAAAGCAATAACATTTTTCAGTGCTAACAGAGAAACTCTTCTTACTTGTCGGGTATTTTTAAGCCTAGGATAACTGGGAGGAGTGAGCTGCTCAGGACTTCAGAGGTGTTATTGTTGTTTCTACACAAAACTGTGTAAACAGAAGCAGTTTAATATTTCAGGTCCAATTTTGTGTATTTCAGTGGGTTTGCCCAGAACTCCTAGTAAATGTATGGTGTCCTGCACCTCACCACAGAGCAGGATATCTCCTATTTGGAAGCATGATAGCTGCAGTCCCAGAGGAGACAACAGTTATTTGCTATTTATTGTTACAGACGGCTGTGTTACCAGAGGGATTTAAGGACATTTAGCACAACACATGCACTCTATAACCCAGTGAACATGCCCTTTTGCAAACACATCTTCCCCTCTCAGTGCTGCCTGGAGCACTGAAACTTCCAGGCATTGCTGTACCGGTGACTGCTGATACCTGTTCTATGGGCACAGATAATTCTAGAGGCCTGTCATTTCCTTCCCAGCTGCCATCTCACCTTCCAGCATTCTAAGGGTCCTGTCACCATTAATCACAGTTTTCTTTGTGATGGAAACCACAGGTGAAGAACCAGACAGGTTCCAGACTTGCCCACAGCAGAATTGTTTTCACTTTATTCCCTGGGAAAAAGCCAGGGGAAAAGCGGGGCGACAAGGGCAGAAATGCAGATGCACTACAACAGCCAGGTATACCAAAACCAAATGAGCATGAATAACCATCCTGCTGGACTTTCTTCCCCCTTAATTCCTTCCTCCACATGATGTTCAGGTATGCTAATACTCAAGGCAATGATCATAGTGTCATAAAGGCTGGGCTGAATTAACTACTTGTCTTTGTAAGACTGAGAAATTGATTTTCATACCAAGCTCTCCAAACTTATAAGATCAACAACAGTAGAACTTTGATTTACCTTTGTGGAGTCTGCATCCCCATTTCTTCTTCAGAGGGTTTTCAGCCAGATTCTAAGGTGCTCACCAGACATAAAAACTTTCCTTGTAGCGTCTACCTGAAGACAAAATTAAACAATAGAAGCAGTGTTAGGGAAGTGCTGGTCAGACCCTTCCATATACATTTAATACACTAAATCCTTGAGAAATATAGCTGTGCTACTAATTCTTCGTGAAATCTAGTCCTCAATAATAGTCTATTGCTTCTAAATTAGAATTTAATCTAATGTACCTATGGTTACATGCCTCTACAAAGATGGAACAAGATTCTGTAGAGACTTGGTTTTCCAACACAAACGATTCTATGATTCAATATGACAAAGGATTCCTTCAAATTTCACAGGGTGGAGGTTGGACTGTGTAGAAGTTATATCTGTAATTCTTCAATTTCTCTGTTCTGGCATCACTGCTCAGATGTTTTATTCTGACCAGATCCAGCATTCACTGAGTCATAGAATCAACCACAGACTGATTTAGGTTGGAAGGGACCTCAGAGATCATCTACTTCCAATTCCCTGCCATAGGCAGGATCACCTGTCACCAGACCAGAGCCCCATCCAACCTGGCCTTGAACACTTGGACTCTGCAGGCACAGCAAACCTCCCTCAGTTGCTACCCAAAATAATATTTGGTCCATGTTGGCTCCTAGTTCAGACCTCGGTCACCACATCCTACACTATGATTTGTGGTGGGAGTTGAATACTGTTTTGCGTATCTAACTTCACTTCACAAAAAGCTGTGCAGACAAGGTAGAAAGTGATACTCTTCTCCGAATGTCACTCTATGCCATTTTTCTCTGCTGTCACATTAAAAACAACCCCAAACAGCCTGTTGTGGAGTGCAGTCCACCTAACCTAACAAAAAGTGTTCTGTGTTCCTACCACAAGATAATGAGCATCTGCTGAAACTACACTGAGCTTCTGTAAAGACTTCTATTACCTTCAGTGGTCTTTGGATCTGACACTACGAGAAGCAGCATAAATAGATCAGCAGGGCTTGGAGGAAGGTTTAACTATGCACCATCAATTTTACAGCACCTTTAAACCAATATTTACAATAGCCAACATCAAGTGATTCACGATTTAAAATGTTGCCAAACACACTATTGACCAACCTGCAATTTGCCATCCATCTCCAAACCCTGGGTGGGTGGTTTTTGCCCTATCTTTTTTTTTTTAATATATCAACACCTAACTTTTTCAGCGCAGAATGTTTATTGACAGAGCCATCAAGAGAGCAAGCACATTAAACCTAAAGCAACAAGCTGAAGCTCTAAATAATATCAGGCTGGACCTACGAGCATGGATGCTGAAAAGCTTCAGATAACTGTGTCTGCAGAGAGACTCTCCAGCTTCCACTTGGGCTCATGTAGCAAACAAACCAAACATGAACCTTGCAATTAGACAGACTATAACCACCTGTGGCCTCCATGGCTCCAACCATTCAGCTGTGTTTTAGTCACACAAAGAACCTGAATCTGCTCAGAGCTGTCTTGATAAAAAAAATCAGTAAGTCATAGAATATATTGGATTGGCATATTGGATTGGAAGAGACAGAGCTCTAAAGGTCATCTGGTCCAACCCCCCTAAAACAAGCAGGGACATCTCTAACTAGAACAGATTACACAGAGCCCCATCCAGCCTGACCTTGAATGTCACCAGGGATGGAGACTCCACCACCTCTCTCAGCAACCTGTTTCAGTGATACACCACCCTCAGATTAATCTACCTAAATCTATCTAGCTTAAGTCTATCCTCTCCCAGCTTCAAGCCATTCCCCCTTGTCCTGTTGTTCCCTGCCCTTGTGAAGAGTCTTCTCCAGCCTTCTCATAGGCCCCTTTCAGGGACTGGAAGGTCACTATGAGTTCCCCCAGGATCTTTTCCCCTTCAGGCTGAACAACCACAACTTTCTCACCCTATCTCTGTAAAACAGGTGCTCCAGCTTTCTGAACCTCCTCTGAACAAGCTCCAACAGGTCCATAACCTTCTTGTGTTGGGGGCTCTGGAACTGGATGTAATACTCCAATCTGCTGATCACACTTGCTGTGACACAGCCTAAAATGCACCAACAAAGTCTCTGCTCAAATTTTTGTCCCGCACAAATTAGGCATTACTGGTTTTAATGGTGATTTTCAGCTCAGCCAATGGACAAATCACAATTCGTCCTTAGCCCTGCCAGACAAATGAAATTGCTGTCTATCAGGCGTAAGAACCAGCAGGCAGTGGGGGAGCTGTGACTCCCCAAGACCTCACTTTCTTCTCAAGGGTTTCAACTCACTAAAATGATCAGGCCAATTGTTTCTATCAGAATTTTTTTCACCTCTTATCTGTAGGAGAGCAAACAGCCTCAGCTCAAGTATACTTGGGCAACCCAGCAGCAAGAATCATCCTGACCAGTGGATGTGATCATGAGGTAGAGGCTAGGACATGTGAAACCACACACCCCTCAGCAACACAGGACAAACACACAACATGAAGAACAAAACTTGCAGGCGAAAGTAATGCCGGTTCCTCACCAAGTCTGATCATAGATAGACATTTTCAGTTCTCTGCCTTGGATTCTAGACTTTCATTCACTTCTCTGTGTTGTCACTTCTTCACTAAGCTCAGCAATTTTGAGGTGACTGTTCTAATCATCAAGCTGAGCACATTTTCTCTTTTATAAATCACCCCTGTCTCCATAGGACGCAGTGTTACAGCCACGTCA
The DNA here is from genome assembly GCA_013397515.1 of Upupa epops. Lineage (NCBI taxonomy): Eukaryota > Metazoa > Chordata > Aves > Bucerotiformes > Upupidae > Upupa > Upupa epops. The sequence goes on along the minus strand of VZRI01004248.1, from coordinate 252,073 downwards.
TTTACTTCAGGAGAGGGTTTCCTTCCCTCTGGCAGTACCATCTCTTCTTCTCTCATGTTTGTGAATCTGGGCTTATGAAATAAACATTGCTGTCGTAACCTCAGAAACAAGCCTTCTTGTTCATGTGCCACTTGAAGAATTCCTTCCTGATTCTTGGCCTCTCAGAAGGATTAAGAACATGGCTGGAGGCTGCAGGCTAATTTCTTTTTGGATTTTGATTCCTTTCTGTGACACAGGATCTACAGCAGCGTTCAGGTCCAGCAGGCAGCAGCTTCTTCATGCAGCTGGAGAGATGCCAGTGATGCTGTGTCTGTGCAAGTGCTACCAGAGAGGGTTGTGCCAAGGATCAGTCTTACCAACTGGCACCTGATCCCTGCTGCCTTTAGTGGGGTACCAGGGGAGGAAAGAAGAGTGGCATCCTCAGGTGGCAGCTATTCTGCTGACTAGAGAGGTGGGAAAGCATCTGTGCAATAACTGTCACCATCACAAATCAGGGCGCTAACAGCAGGAAGAATGCAGCGCCATGGGAGCCATCCCACACCACACAGGCCTGGCAGGAGCACAGCTACTCTGTGCTGAAATGTGCCTCTCAGCTTTGTTGCTCATACTGGAGCTCGATGAGGAAACTGGCTTGGATTTATCTACATGGCACCACAGTGTCACCAGCAGCTGTAGTGTTGCTTCCTCCTTATAATCCCAGATCCATAGATGTCAGCAAATGCATCCACAGACCAAGGCCCACAGATAGGAGACTATTGTTCTTAGTGAATTGTGTGCCACAGAAGATCTGACAAGGTCTCTCCTGGGCAAATAATTTTCTGTCCAGTTTATTTATCTCTCTGGTTGCTAAATTCCCCCCAGTGACTTTGTTATATTTTTTTATTTTATCCTGCAGCCTCTTCCTACCCTCTACTGAATTATTTTTACTGTCAGTTTCATTCCTCTTGAATTGTTTTGTGTGCAACCTTATTGAAAAGGACATTAAGCCTCAGCGTCACACTCAGATAATGGAGCAACTCTGGAAAACCTGGAAAAAAGTCATGGAAGGACCTGGCAGTACCTCCATATTGGAAGGAGGAGCTCACGTGACATAGCTGAGGGCAAAGCTTTCGAGGAATGCCATGCTTCTAGAAAAAAGTGGTTGTAGCTGCCTTTGAGGTTTAATGATCATGCCAAATTCTCAAGCTCATTTCTAAATTCACAACATAATGCTCCAAACCTCCCCTTCCCTGGAAAGGAGGAAACACTCCAAATCCGAGAAGGTTCATATGATTTTGTGCACACTTGCCTCAGGGCCTTTGTGCCTGTCCCTGGCTAATGACCATTCCCCTTATGCCTTCAAAAAGATGCATAAGGCCTCTTTGCACAGGCAAATGCCAAAGAGAAAGAGTAATAGACGTGATCTTCTTTGAGTCCTGTGGCAAAAATCCTCCTGTAAACTCCATCCTTTGGTTTGCAGCATTTTCTTCATCTTGACTGAAAAGCCAGTGAGCCTTTCTGAGTGCTGCTACTTGCTCACATAAACTAGGCTCTTTTGACTCAGTTCTCTGTGGAACAACAGTGACGTGTAGTGGCTGCCCAGGCAAAACACAGCAGGTACAGAACTGGGACTGCTGCTGTCAGAGTGACTGCTTCCGCATGGCACAATTACATTTGCACCAATAGCTTCCCAGTAGCTGGATGCCCATGTCATAAGGGTTTATAAATGACCTGGGTGAAATGCCAAGTTGTGATTCTGTGCACTGCAAACCCCATTTGCAGCACTAATTTATACTGTGTGCTCATGTAACAGGGCTGTTTAGAGGGTAATAACATCTTAACCAAATTAGTAGGAAATATTTGTATTGACTTGCAGTGCTTCTGTCGGTTGCAACTGACAGCTCAGGCTGAAGTCTCTGCATATAACGAAAAAATCTGCTGAAAATGATCCAATCCCCAAGTGAGTTCTTGTGGAAGTTTAATAAAGTCACTTCTTCAGCTGGTGACAATTGAGTAGGGATGTTGCCATTAAAGAGGGAGAAGTACAGAAACAGGTACTTTAGTCCCATGTCACAAGTTAGTTAGTAGCTAAACAAGATTTTGGAGATGCATTTCATCCCATCAGGGGAGTGTGCTGCTTTCTAAGAGCATTTTTTAAAGGCTTGCCATGTCTAAATCTCAGAGGAATTAGGAGTTACAAAGGGATTTGCTATATGAGCAGTGTGCTCTCTGTAGAATTTTCTGAATTCTCTAGTCAATCATCCCCACCCACAAACCCAAGATAGTGGGGTTAATCACAGGGCTAGCTGGTCCCTTAAAAGGCTGTGTCTTACCTTTATCAAATTCAATCCTCTTCCCAAATGGGTGAGTACACGGTTCACCAGGCTTTTGGAAATAAAATGGTAGAGAAGCAACTTTAGAAAGGCTGGGTGTGGGAGTTACTGCTCCAATAAGGAAAGCAGAATTGCTTGGGGAAGGATTGATGAGCTCTAGGCAATGTGTAGGAAGAGGTCCTTGAAGTTAAAGAGGGCAGTTTGAATTATAAGACAGATGTCCCAGTTGTTATGGTGACAGTGGGTCCCAATTCATTGTTATTGTTGCCAAGGAGGAGTAAAAGGCCTTTCTGGTGAAAGAGGATTGCTGGAACATGAGCCTAAGACAGACTGTGAAGGGCAGGTCTGTGTCCAGGAGGGACTCAGGAGAAGGAGCATGGATTTTTTTCAGTATGTGTATGGGCAGTAGGCTTCTTTATCCTCACTGGAACAGCTTCCTGGTCACCCACACCAAGAACCAAAGACCCCTGAGGGGGAGTAACAAATCTTACTGTCATGAACAAGCCACCCCAGCAGAGTACAGAGGCACCACCTGCTTCCACTAACAGGATTACTAACACCAACTTACACTTACAGGTTCAAGCTCAAATCATGCAGAATGGTTCTCTTTAAGACACCGTCACCAGTAATGCTGTTTCTTTTTCAGACCTCACCTGGAGTCCTACATCCCACTCTGAAGTTCCCAATACAATACAGACATAGAACTGTTGGAGTGCTTCCACAGAAGGTCAAGAGAATGATCAGAGGGCTGGAGCACCTATGCTATGGACACAGGCTGAGGAAGTTGGGGCTGTTCAGCTTGAAGAAGAGAAGACTCTGGGGGACCTTATAGCAGCTTCCAGTACTTGAAGGGACTTTTTATGAGGGACTCCAGTGATAGGAAAAGGGAGATGGTTCCAAGCCAAAAGAGGAGATTTAGATGAGATCTGAGGAAAAACTTCCTCCCTGTGAGGGTGCTAAGGCACTGGAACAGGCTGCCCAGGGAGGTTATGGCTGGTAGGGAGGTTGTGACTGGATGATCTGTGAGATCCCTTCCAACCTAAACCAGTCTGTGATCCTATGACTCAAGTAAGGATGTGGGTTTTTTTTTACTTCTCACACACTCAGCAAAATGAAACTCATACAGTGAATATCTGAGTGCAAGGGGATCCTCTAGGTCTGAATCTAAAAGGCAGGCTTGTGAATGTCTTAATTTCTGTGGGCTGAGCAACCGTCCCACAGCCATTTCTTGCTTTCACTAAATTGCATTAGCCCTGATCTTCCCAGTTATTTATGTGGAACTTTTCTATTGCAAGTGCCCTCTGGCCCAAATCGGGGTCCTGTCAGATGTGAAGTTTGCCATAGACAGGAAGGAGACCCATCTTCCACATCTGGAAGCTATCATCATTTCCATGCTTGTAATGTGCTGTTTATTAAAAGAAAGGCAGACAACTCAAAACTTGCTATTGCAAGTCCTACAAAGTTTCTTCCTTCTATGGATTTTGCATGATAGTTATAAAATTATCTTTATATGGTGTTTTTCTGCATAATTAAATGTTTCACTGTATAATACCAACCAAGTGGGAGCTGTGCCAATAAAAGGTTTATGATGCCAAAGGGTTTTCACGGTGCTGATGCAGCCAGATCCAAAAGGCTGTGGAAACAGAGCCTCCTCCACAGTGCAATTCACTTCAGCCTCTTTGTATGCTGCAGGCATTGCACACAACATTACCTTATAAATATTTGAGAAGGCCAGGTTGGATGGAGAAATACATTCACTACTTCAGCAGCCAGATGTGCTGTCCAGAAGCTGTTAGCAAATGCTGTTCAGCTATTGGCAGACAAATTCAACACCTAGGGAGCACTGCACTGAGAGAATCCCAGTCTTCTAAGACAAGTTTTGCCTTGTCCTTGGCCACAATGAATACAGAAAAATAATGAGCCAAAAGATCTTTAGGGAGCAGCCAACCGTCTGTCCATTCCCAGCCAAGGAGTCTCTCAGCTACCTTTTCAATGAGTACTTTATGCAGATTACTTTTTGCAGGGACTAAGATGCTACTTTTTAATACTTCACTGCTCATTGGTTCTGGTCTGCTGGAATATTAAACCAAATAGCTTAAGGCACCAGGCTGTGGAGGTGGTGGCATTTTCATTCTCAAGAATGGTGGGAGGTGACTTCAGAGTATAAAGACTTGTCATTGTGACAGCCTGGCTGATAAAGTGTAACTCAAAAACTGATAACTCGCCTACTTACAGTCCCATATTCCTTCCTTTCTGACAGTTTTACAAGTGTTAACTTCAGTGCCTTGTCCTCAGTGCTGATGGAACCTGAAAGGTCCCTATAGGATCACAATAGTGGATCTTCTCAGGTAATAGGCTGAGAAACTAGGTCATGTGTAACGAGATGTTTCAATGTGTCGGGGCCACTTCAATTACAGGCATTCACACCCCTTTTCCTTTCCCTCCAATACCTGACTCCACGTACCTGCACACTGCTAGCAAGCTGCTGCTCATCTCTTTGGGTATTATGATTCAGAAGTGAAGGAACTATCCCAAATCAGGTTCATCAAAATGTTGGTCTCTTCTACTGTGACAGTTACAGTACCACAGTATCACAATAATTATAAGGTTGGAAAAGACCTTAAAGATCATCCAGTCCAACCTAAATCCAAATAAACCAGGTAAACCTAACATCTAACATCTAGATCATGCCACTCAGCACTTCATCCAGACTAACCTTGAACAACTCCAGGCACGGTGACTTGACCACCTCCATGGGCAGCCCATTCCAAAACCAGATCACTCTTTCAGTTGTCGCATTGTTTCAAAATTCAAAAATGTATTGGTGACTCTTTCTGAAGCAGCTCAGCTCACACTGAGAGCACAGCTTCCTAAATTTGTTGGTAAAAAATATTTTTATTGGCAGAGGGTAAAGAAATTAAGAGTAACATTAAAATGTAGAATGTTATTTCCTGCAGAATCCCCCTCTTATGTTTCCTGGACTCATCCTGAAGCCTGTCCCATTCAGTGTTTCAATTCCTAGTCTGTCATACCCAGGAAATAATCCATGATACATAGGCTTGGTGGTTTTTCTTATCATTTGCATCCTTAGATAGCAATTTTGATTTGTTTCAGCTTCATAGTTTTGATATTTATGCCACAAATGTAAACAAAACCAACCCTGGCTGATCAAATAAAAATGGGATGGCTACAGCTAAGGACAGAAGCAGTAAAAGCCTTTAAGAATGTTTTGTAATTAATCTTTTTTAAACCGTGATGGTTAGCAGTACAGCTCCCATCAGCCAACAGCTCCCATCAGCTAGCACTTAATTTCAGATGGCCACAGGCTGGGAAATATTACTGACTGGGACAGAGCAAGTTCTAGATGTGATTCTCTGGGCTACAAGATACAGGAGCTAGGGCCAAGGGAGGATGACCGTCCCTTCTGCTCTCCAAACCATTAGAACAACTCCCATACGTATGGAAGCGGTTTCATTCCAAACGCAGTCAGCTGCTCAGCATGGCCATCAGATGTCAGCAGAGACCACTGTTTCTGTGCAAACCATTCTACGGAAGTCTCTCAAATTGGAGCGATTTTTCTGACCTGACACTTGGATTTGATGATCTTGAAGGTCTTTTCCCGCCTTCACAATTCTACAATTGTATGATTTGTATCCTCTGCCATCCCTTGTGGAAACCTTTAGTGACTAGTGGTGGCTAGTGGCTCTGTGCTCCACCTACTCTAACAGTTCTGCTGTGCTCAGTACATCTATATTTTTTCACTGTATATGCACCCAGTCATCTATGAATTTGCAATCACAACAAATTAATGGGAAGTCAGTGTCACCATCTCAGTAACATATTTTGAGGAAAATACAGCAAAGAACTGGGCAATAAATAAGCATTAGTTTTAGTAAGAAGCTGATAAGGTCATGTATGGAATTACATCAAGCCCTTTCCAGGATGTTTTCTTTTTCTAGCATAATTCTTCAAAATGTTCAAGGCTTATTTGACTGTTCCACACCATCTTTTTGCCTCTGTATTCGGAAGGACTTTCAGAGAAATCCAGGGGTTATACAAATATTCAGGAGCAGAAGAAACTCTTTATTACCATAGTGCCAGATATTGCAGGAAGCCAGAATGAGAAATTTAGGGGAGCCATGGAAATGAGAATTGCTCTAATCTAGTTACAGATTCATTGACTTTCTAATTAGATTTGATCACCCAAGGACTTTATATTGTAGCTGCATAAATATAAATACCTACCACACGTGATACAGGCACTTCAAAAGCATCATCTAAACTGTAGAATCGATCTGCAGAAAAAGTTAAAAGAAAAATATATATCTTAGTTCTTCACTGTCTTGGTAAATAATGCCCAGCTCTGAGATGTCATTTTATTTCCTCTTACCACATTCAAAACCACTGTAAAATCACATTTGTAATAAACATGCAAAAAATAGCTCAGATGATATTTCACTGTTACAGCTTACAGCAGCATCTGAGCAACACCACAAAACTTGTATTAGAAATACCTTTGACAGCATCAAAACATAGAAATGCTACACTTTACATCATTCACTTAAGCTTGTGGAATCACATCTACAACATCTTACAGACCTGATTTGTTAAGCTTGACTCATAAAATGACTCTGTTACACAGCCCCAACGTTAGGCAACATGAAAAATACATCAAAACCAATGTGGGAGCAGATGAAAATTACAAAATTGTACTGGCTACTCACACAATTCGTACTGCTCAGTCTGTTCAGGATTTCTAGCCTCATTCATTCCGATAACAAGCAAGGGCTGCCAACTAAGGCCTTAGGCTGGGATTCAGAAGCTTTGGTTTTGTGTGACCTTGGCAGTTTTTCTGCCTCAGTTCTACACAGCACTGTCATAATAACGTTTTCCTGTCCCTTTAAAGACCACATGTCACAGAAGCTCCCTGCTACTATTTTTTGTAAAGTAATTGGTACAGTGGGACTAAGACCGCAGCTGAGCTCAGTAGAAGTACAGTCCTTAACAGAAGACACAATGACAACAATGTTCTCATATTTAACAGAGGTAGGTAAATCTTAGAATCATAGAATCAGAAGACTGGAAGAGACCTTCAAGATCATTCAGTCAAACCTTTTGCTAGCCCTATCACCACCACTAAATGCTTTGTACTGCTGGAGAAAGTACAAAGGTTCTGCCCCATGACTGTGCCTTGCTGATAGCTCCCGAGTCACAGTGCTCAACTGCAGCACACTGAAACGCTCCAGAACTTCAGCGGAGCTGTTAACACATTGAAGTCTCCATTCAAAGCCACATGGGGAAATCCCCTCATGGGCTTCAATGGGCATTGATGTGAATTTGCTCTTAAAAGCTTTTACCCAGAGGAAAACCTAATAGAAATCAAGTAGAGTTCTTGGCACTTAAGATGAAATGCAGGTGTCTCGTATGTTTAGCTTTACTCAGCAGTATTCAGCACAAGTCAAACAAACTCTAGTACAAAGCATGTACACAAATTTCATGAGGAGGAATCACCAACCAAAATTGCTAAGTAAGACCAGGAAATGCATCAGATACATCCTCCTCACTGCAGAACTGCAAAGGCACCTAGTAAGAAAGTAAGTAAGAAAGACAAGTAGTAGCCTGAGCATCTGACAGACTTGGGCTGGACACAGTAGTTAGGTAAAACATTTATTTTGTCTCAAAGGAATAGTATGACCATGGTAGAACAGAGAGGGCTCTTTGAGGAGACATGAAGGAAAGAAAAATCCTGTCCTGCCCTGCCATAGCGCTGGGAATTATTACTGGTCTCCAAATATTTTGAATTTTGTCCTGTTCTTGTTTTTATTTTCAGTTTTACTCTGCGTTGAGTATGAAAACTGAATGTGGGGTATTTACACCTCATACTCTCTTCCTGGGTTCAGATACCATGTTGTCTCTCTGGTGCTCCAAAGGCAACAAGATCATACTACTTACCACAATGGAGCTATCTCAGAGCAGCCAGTGGTAGAGACTGCCAACACAACTGGAATCTAGGCAAGGATTCTCAGAGGAAGCAAAAGCTAAGCAAACAAAGCATATTGGTCTGTGAGGTACTCTGAGGCACTTTACTGGGACAGCAGAAAGGTGACAAGAAAGCTGTAAATCTGTCCTGATCTCAGTGATGGATAGAGATATCTCATGATCTGCCAGATAAAACTACTCTAGAAACACAAACACTGCACAGTAGTTGCTTCTGAAGTTACAAGGGTTTCCTTATTGGCAACCCTTGAAATGTTTTCCTGATTTACTCAAATCTTAGTGTTTATGGCAGCTGACAAGATAGTCACAGACTTGCCACAGGTTACCCTTGGTGACCAGGTGACCCGAGCAATCCACTTTTCTAGGCTCTGCAGGGTTCTCCTGTTGCAACAATACCTGCGTTTCATAACACCCGATCTTGGCGCTGCTTCAGACCCACAACTCTTGCTGCCAGGAGAAACACTGCCCCAGTGAGCACCTCAGCCACAAAGGAGATCCAGACCAGTGCCAGCGACCAGCCAAACCTAATGTCGACTTTCACCAGGAGATCCTTCCTCCTCAGGAGGCAAAGGGCTTCTTCAAAGGCAGCAGCTGAATATGCAATATAAACACTGATCCCAGTGAGTGTAACGAGAGCTGGAAAAGAACAACATATTCAGCCACTTAGCATCCACTGCAGAAATGAAAAATAACTGGATCTCTCTTAGGGCTTCTTTCCCACTCTTTGAAATCTAGTTGAGGTTGGCTTTGGGGAAGGGTAAGCGGGAAGTAAAGGGAGAGTTACATCTGTCTATTGAGTTTTATGTGTTCTCTCTGTTAAATACTGAATCGAAATGTGTAACAGCATGTCTCACTTAATAAAAATCGTATCTTTTATAGATATCTGATGCACATACTTCTCTTGTTTTCCATTCTGTATTATAATGTGACCTGATTTCTTATTGCTGTGCACCACATGCAGTTGTCAGTCTCTGCAAAGGGAAGCCCCTGGAGACAGAGATTGTTTTACTTCAGGTCACTGGCCTGAAATCAGGCCGTTTTTTAAGTAGAACAAATTCTCAACATTCAATGTAAATGTGTTGATCTGTAGTGTCACTTCCCACCAAGTATTGTGGAGTCTTGACTTAATAATTTCCAAATAACTGAGTCCTTGGGGCAGATTAAAAATCACTTAATAAAGGCACTCAAACAAGAAGCCAGGTACTCCTAGAATGAAAGGACTGTACAGCAGCCAGCTCAAGCACAGGCCACATCCTGGTACAACACTCAAAATTCATACTTGTACTCCTGATTTTAACCATGTTATGATACCTCTGCCTTATCCTAGTCCTTTGCAAGGTGGGAGAATCACTTTAACCAGTTCATCAGCAGAAATGGAAAGGCTGGGTTTGTTGGCACTTTCAACAAGGTACCCTGAGATCTGCAGTCACCCTTAAATGTGGCCACATTTGAAAAAATTGGGAAAGCACATAGGATGGGCTGGGCTGTGGCTGTGGCATTTTCCAAAAAACTCAGGATTCTGGGATTGCATCACAAAATATTTCTTGCTGCTGAGACAACGTATGAACGTTGGGAGCTGGGATACCCTATAAATGATGAGAGATTCTGCATCAGGCATCAAGGCCCAGTGCAGATGAGACAGCTGAACACCACCCGCAGAGCAGGAGGAGGGTGTGATCTAACACCAAAGGCCATCCTGTGGTCTGCTTGCACTGTCCTGGGAAGCAGCATGAGCTGCATCTTCAGAACATACTCAAGCACTCCTCTCCTGATACTGCCTTTGTGTTTGCTTTCCCTCTGTGCAACCCCAAGTGGTTTAGAAAGGTACAGAACTCCACTTCTCAGCAGGATAATCATGCTTTGCACTTCCCAGCTTTTCCTCATTCACTTCCTATTTGCAGCAGTTTTCCAATAGCCTAAGACTTCTTAGTTAGTGCAGCTTTCTGATGTTCTGAGGAAGCAGAACTTACTCTTCCTTTTTTCATTTTCCAGAAGAAAATCATAATGGGGGCTGGTTGGTCTTTGTAAGAGCATTTCAGACTAAAAAGGTCAGTCAAGACCCTGAGAGAGCAGCATTTGCTTCCATCAATCTCTTTCATTCTCTTCTTAGTAACAGCACTAGATAAATAAGTGAAGAGAGCCACTAGTTAGCATCCCCTTTTCTGTTGGGGAAAATTTCTGTTTCATTGTGAAACAGGACCAAAACCCTATTTGGAGAAGAAAATGAAGATGGATTTGAACCCAGTCTTCTGTCTTTGATGTTTTAGCTTCACTTTAGCAATTGCTTTCCAAAAAACAAAGGTTTTGATTACAGTAAAAGAAATAAAATGCAAAAGTAATCAAAAATAGCTTCAAATGGAAATGTTACACTCCAACTAAAATAACTTCACATTGACTAAGTCACTTCTCCATCACTCCATCCCCCTGCATACACAGAATTTGGGCAGGGTGCTGAGAAGCTGCTAGATCTCTGGTGTGAATGGGTACAGCAAATGCACAGTGCTCACAGCATGACTTGCTCTCCACAAGGACCTATGGTTGTGGGTGATTATTTGCTTTTCCTGACTCTCAGTGGCAACTCTCTATCCAAAACCCCATCAGGAGCTGAGCAGACACCAAGTACATAAGCGCCAAAATGACTGACTTAGTTAAGGTGGGCGGTTGGTACAGTACCTCCAAAAAGAAAAAGCAGTCCTGTAATTAGAAGCAGAGGGTAGGCCCTGGCAAGAATACTGATAAATCCAGTCATTCCTCCGAAGATCATCAGTACCAGGCTGAGGGGCATCAGGATCACAAACGTTCCATGCATGTCTGGAGAGAAATGAAGAATGTTAATATCTGAGTGTGGTGTCACTAGATGGACTAACAACTGTTGAGTGCAGACTCCTCAGCAGGACCAAAGTGTTGCTCTGTGCTGCATAAAGAAGGATTTGGACAATCTCATGGGTCATCAAGACAAGTGCACAGTGTGGAGAAGGTAACACACAGAGCAATCCCTTCACAGGACCACAGCCTGTGTTTCAAACATCACTGATTTTTTTTTCTGTTGCAGCTAACCATCAACTGGTTGCAAATTTCCCAATCCAGCTCGGATCCTGTGTCTACACTGTTTTCTACAGCAGCTTCACTAAGTGCATTAACCTATCCTGGTTGCTTCCTCCCATGCTAAACATTTTACATTAGTCTTTCTTGATCCCTATAACATTTTAATAACTGTGTAAACAAAAGGTTGCTATGTATTTTTTCATATCACACTGTTTTTTCCATCATTAACTATCTTTGTGTCATTGTTCCCTCTCATGCAATCTATCCACAATGTTCTACCCAACCTTTCCTAGAATAAGAACCATAAAAAAGTAATTCCAGCTTCCAATATCAATTTATTTCATACCAGAGTGAAGATTCACTGGGAAAGGAAAACTTTAAATCCATTTTCTGAAGGATGCTATGCTTCTGTGTCTCATTTCATTTTACAGAGGATCAGCAACATACCATCAGCTGGTTCCCAGGGAAAAGGAGTCAGTTAAGAGGTCTGTCTGTGTGTGATCAGATGGGTTTTTTAAGTCTCTATAACTGCTCACTGAATTGGAGGTACTTCACCTGCCACTGGTTAAGGGTCCAGTTTGTCCTCTTTCCCCATCATTCTAAAGACAAGACACCACAATGTTGTATCTCTATTCAGTTCCAAAACCTTGGAAGGTTACAAAGACCCTGTAGACACTGCTACCTTCTTCACCCAAGCAGAATGTCCTTTCAAGACATAATGATTTGGTTTGTGAAGTACAGAACATGTTCACCAAGGAAAATATGTCAAATGGCAAAGTTTGGAAAGACCATGGATTCGGTCTTTCATGCAAGATCTGAAAAGGCACTGAGGGAACAAAACCTGATGCAATTAACATTTTGAAAGTTAAGAGTGTAAGAATGGTGCTCCTCTACCCTCAGATTTGGCTTTGCTGTGAGAGACGCAGCATAAACTAGCTCAGCACTGAGACAGTGCTTTGTGATCTCTTAGATGTCCCTCACTAGTTAAAAGTAGCAGCTAACAAACTTGTATCTCAGGACAGCAGCACTAACAGCTGCTATTTCTCTGACTTCCCTTTTCATGGTGTGATTTCAGCTAGGACTGTCACCTCAGCCAGGACACGTGCAGGTGAAGGAGTGAATGCTCTGAACATAACACGTGAAGCAAATGGAAACCAGACCCATGGCACAGCTTTCAACTGGGGAGTGTCACAGATGACATGAATGATCTGTGACAGCTGCATGCAACGTCATAATAACAACTGTGAATTTTACACCCTCTTCGCTGAGAATACAGCTGAAACCCACAAACCCCACTGTGACAGAGCTTGATTCTTCCTGCACACAGCTGGGGTCATGTTTCTCATGAATCACCTGCAGCTTTTTTAAAATCAAGTATTTAATGGATTGTATGTGGTTAAAGATTACTTTCATCACCTCCAATGTTCAGGTTCGATACCTCGTACCCATTTGTCCTTCTTCTATGAAACCTGCAACAGCCTGGGAAACTTACTCTAAAATGCTGCCATGGAAACCGCTCAGGAATCTGAACCCACGCTGTCTGGCATACGATATTATGCCATTATAGCCCTTGATTAGAGGGACAGAATTAGTTTATAGAAGGACATGACTTAAAATATCTTTACTGTGTTTCTGTCTTCAATAATCATCTGTGAAACAAGAGAAAACATTGGCTTTGCAGCTGTTTTAGTGTATTTTAGATTAGGCTGAAATCCATGAGTATGCCTTGTCCAGATAACTGCTTTCATTTTGATGAAATTAATCTAGTATGAAAAAAATATACAAAACAACCAGAGCATTTTGCACAAGAAGAGATATGTGCACTTTCCTGTAAAACATAATTCAGCTTCCCACATCTCATGCTCAGTGCCTGAGCTCCCTGCCAGCCTAACACAAAAGATTCAATAGTTTAATCTTGAAACTACAAAACAGCTGATAAACATTAAAAAAACCACCTGGTTTTGCTAGTGGAAAAAACCCTGTTTCCTTCCTTAACTGTGTCAATAAAGTCTTACATCAGTTGGCCAAAGCTGCTTCTCCAGGGGTCTGACCTGAAGGGTGTAAGAACAACATTTGCAGCTTGTTGCCAGGTCTGTGAACTTGGCAGAAGTTTCTAAATTACCACCCAGCAGAGCTCTGGATGAGCTGTTTGTAACAGAATTCTGTGCAATGAACTGGAAAGATAGAACCAACTGCTGGCCTAGCACTTTGGTTAATCATCTCCCGTTAACATGCTGGAGCTTAACTGTTCCAAACTAACTCTGAATGTGTTTGCCCAGCTTACAACAGCAAATAGCCTCTAAAAAGCTGCAATAGCCACCTTGTCAGAAATGTTCCAAATTACAGTAGCTTAGAAGAGCTTTATTAAGGACTTGTCTATTTTCCCCAGTACTAACTGCATGACCAGTTAGAAAGGTGAAAACCTCTAGTTGAAACAGAATGCTGGCAGGAGCTAAAACCAGAGGGACAAACCAAAGCAGCTGTTATGTTAGAGCAAGTACCAGTAACTGTCCCTGCTGCAAAAACCATTTCCTTGCAAGAAGCACCAGCTTGTCCGCAGCCTCACACTTGCAGCTACAGTGATGTCTAAGAAAAATAAAAATGCTCTGGGGACAATAATTTAAGTAGTTGTGCACAGGCAGCAGCATACTCCACTCTTCCATTTCCTAGCAGGATAAACATTTTCTTCCAGCCATACAGAAGTGGAAACCACATCCATTACCTGAACATCTCTGGATGGCTCAGGACCAGAGGAGAGTACCAAAGGGTGATTTGTAACAGGAAATCAATCACTGGCCATGATGTTCATGTTGCTAAAAAAAAATCCCGATTGTCGAGGCTTAATCAGCCCTTGTAGGTACCTAACACAGCTGATTTGTGTACCATGAGCAGGCAAACCAGGCAGCCATGAAGAAGTAACAATGGCTCCTCTACATTATCTCATGCAATACCTGCCCCAGGTCTACAGCACAGGTGGGACACTGCAACAGCCTGGGGTGCAAAACCAGAAGTCAAGAGAAATAAACTAGTTTTAATTTTGCATCTGTTTGCAGGACCCCAATCGCCTCTTACATGTTAATCAAATACCACGTTACAGAAGTCACTCTGATGTGCCAAAAAATACAATAATAATCTTTATGACAATTTGGGTTTAAACTGTAAGAGGAAGGGGACGTTTTAAAAAGTTTCAACGTGCTTTGAAAAACCCTTAGCCACAGCTTTCTAGGATCGGCAAATCACAGAGCAATGAGCTCAGAAGGATGTAGATGGCAGCAATGTTTGTGTTACCAAGCAGGGGTCACTATCCAGCCATAACTGAGACACCTAAGAACAGTTACTTGAGTTTCCAGAGCTTACAGAATGGTTTTGAAAGGATAGTGTCCAGCAAAGACATCCCTGTCTTCTTTTGACAGGTCATCTGTCCTGCAACAAGTACTTGAAACAAGCACAGAGTACAAACTGATCTTGATCGAAATATTTATGAAATTGTTCATTTTGCAGGGACTACAGTGCTGCTTTCTTAGTTGAATCTATACAGGTATTTACTAACATTTGCCAAAGGGACCTGGCTTTCGGTTGGGTTTTCTTTCTTTGCTTTTAAGAAGTTCTTTCACAAAGCTACAACTCCTGAGGAAAAATTTTCAGATTCAATACTGTTGTTGCTTCTATGCAGCAATTTTCTTCCCTATATATGTGGTCCTCAATTATTAGATATGATTTTGAATGTTGTATTTCTTCTATAGGAAATGGCAACGCTGCTCAGAACCCCTGATCCAGCTTCCTTTGATGTCAGTGACAGCCTTCACTCACCTTTCAGTAGAGATGGATTCAGATTGTCAGGAAAAAACTTTTTCTCCTTGGGTCCCACAGCTGGCACAGGAGAACCCACAGCAAGACAAGGGATCTGGGGTGTCTTTGCTGACAGATTTCCATCTTAAGGGTGACTTTTGGAGAACTATCTTTAATGCTAGTGCTCACTAAGAGACCCTCATAACTGCTTAAACTGCAAAAAGTCACACTTAGCTTTTACTCCTGCTTGGGACAGAAGAAAACAGACACCTCCTGTAAAAAAGGTCTTTTTCTTTTAAGTGCAGGACTTTCAGAAACACTGGTCTTGGTGATCTGGAGATGTATTTATTTATAGAGAGTGACTGATGTTTAAATACATAACCATGCTACACAGTAATCTGTAGTTGGTAAATATTTCATAGGTTGAGAGTTTGAGGGAGAGAGAAGATAAATGCCATATATTCAGCTGGAGGGATGTTAAGAAAAGGAAGCCTAATGTACAGGAGGAAGTATATTGTGTCTAAGCCATTAGAGAAATTGCTCTGGAGTACTCCCACGATGTGAAACTGCACCAGGCTCCCAGGCTTAACAAGACCTGCACTGATTGCCTGGGTGATATTGCCGGTAGCACAGAACTTCAACTCGTTCACCCAATTATTTTAATTCACCAGGAGCTCTATGTGAAGTATGCAATAAGCCTAAAAGCATTCTGCTGGGGATGAATAGGAAAGAGAGACTGGAAACGTGGAGGGGGGAAGTGAAGGCTTTTCATTCTCTAATTATAAACATTTGTCTCCTGGCAGGGACTAGCAGTCCTGTTTGCACTGACACCAAGTTCTCAGCACTCAGGTATTGACTTTCTCACATCTTTTTAGCACCTTTCTCTAGTTAAGATGTGCCAGGAAGAGAGAACTGTGAAGAATGGGGGGACAAGATTCCTGATGTGTTACTTGAGTGCCTGCACCAGGAGACTCTTTCTTATAAATCTTTTAAGGAATAAGTGGCAAGAGAAACATTTGATGTTGCCAGAGCTTCTTAAATTTACTCTGCCAATCAAATGGTGAGAGATCCAAGTATTCAGCTCAACAGGGTGAGACTAAAGCCATGAGCATGTGCCTCACACAAGTATCTGTACCAGCATATACTGAGAAAAACATGATTTTTGGAAGCACTAATTGAGGCTGTGCAATTATCCTGTTTGCATCATACAACAGCATGGGAATAAATTATTGCAACTACAGTAAAACCCATGATTCCAATATTGTCCTCTAAAATTCCAGTTAAATGTGTTGCAGATGGAAGATGAAGAAAATTCTTTAGAGTGAGGGTGCTGAGGCCCTGGAACAGGTTGCCCAGGGAGGTTGTGGCTGCCCCACCATTGGAAGTGTTCAAGGCCACGTTGGACAGGGCTCTGGGCAGTCTGGTCTGGTGAGAGGTGTTGCAGGGGGTTGGAACTAGCTGATCTTTTCAAGGTCCTTTCCAACCTAGACCATTCTATGATTCTGTGATCTGCCTAAATATGATTCAGCAACCAATCAGAGAACCTTTAAGAAAGGAGTATAAGGGTGAAGTAGAAGGCAATATTTCTGTATTTAACAAACCTCAATGTCACTAAGAAATATCTGCATTCCTTAGAAGAAAGACTGACATGAATGACACTTCCCATGTCCAGCTGCTGTTGCTGTGGGTCTGGAGCCACACCAGACAGAAAATTGTGAACTCTAAATACCAGAAGGCACACTCTGTAGCACTTTCTAACCAAACCTAGTATAGTCTTTCACTTCAAGTATCTTATTATCTTATATTTTTAAGCAAACTACATTTTCAGGTGTATTTGCAGGCCTGAACTCTTTGAACAAACACCTAAAAATAGGACTTGAGATGAAAGCAAGAGAGAAATATATCTCAGAGTCTCCAAGGAGTCTGTAAATAGTTATCAATCCAAATTTTACTCATATTCACTTTGTTTTTACACTTCTTGAGTACAAGAACTGTCCACTGTTTTCCAACTAATATAATTTCTCTAATAAAAAAAGCTTTGTGTAGTCTCTGCTTTTGTTTTTGCAGAATTCAGTTCTCATCAAAAAGATGTAACCTAAAATTTCCTTTTCTGAGAAAAATCATAAATGAGTCTTCTGTAAATCTTAACACAACATCTGAATTGCTCATAATTCTATCCTGAAAAGTTAGTCTATCCCCAGCATAATACTTGAGGTGCCCACACATAAAACATGATCAGGCTGGTTGGGTTCAGTTAACTTTGAGCCCTCAGAGGCTTAAGTGATGCAGCAGACCATCAATGGTCACATTTACCATTTTAAGACACAGGACAAACACACATGCTCTTTTTGCAAGAGGAAAACAGCTAGAGTCAGACAGGAAAGGTAGGTACATTAGAAATTCTTTACAAGCCAAGCCAAATCACAGCAGTATAGGAGCAAAGCATTGTGCAGAACCTAAATCACAATTTTGGAGGAGCCTAAAAGTGTTTGAAAAAGTTTAGTTTGGACTTTCTGAAAACATTCTGATACTGACAAATGAATCTTAAAAAAAAAACACATGAGTATCAACCAATGCAGTTAGTTTTGAACATCATGTTCTTCCAAAACTTTGAACACTGTTCTTAGTCATTGATATATTTTCTCACATTTCCACTTATGGGTTTTTTCAGTGCCAGGAATAGGGTAGATGAACAGCTGTCATAAAGGTAAGGCTAAATAAAGTGTGTGCTCAAGCATTCTCAGAGAGCAAACCTTTTTGAGGGGATTTTGAACATTTAACAACCATGTACCTTCCTGAGCCTCTTCAGGCAGAAACACTTTGCTCCTGTGGAAGAAATGAGCTGAACCTGACATCAAATAGAGGGTTATTTCAAAAATAATCCCACTTAGAGACCACATGCAGTGACAGGTATTGGACAGAAGCAGACTCAAAACACTGTGTCAAAGAGCAGAGAAATGGGACCTTTCAAGTGGCCAGGGAGAGAGGAAGGGAAGTGTGATGGAAGTACAAGAATACAAAAGTTACTCACAGAGAAGCTGCCTGTGTGACTCTGTGATATTCGCATTCTCCTGCCCAAAGGGATTTATCAGAGGGTAACATTCACTCCTCACTAACAGAGAAAGAGAGAAAACAATGAGGAAAGAACTATCCTATAATATCTTATTGCTATAAATCCTCTTCTTTTTTGCATGCATACATAAGCCATAGTTTATGTGCTTTAAAAAGTACTTTTCTAGGCAGCCAAGGAAAGGAGGGGATTTTCAGCATCCAGCACTGGACAAATTCTGTTCCCAGGGGGTCTGGACCCTGAGAAGGAAGAGGGAAAATTTTGTTCATTTCAGTGGAGTGTGGGCTTCAGCATTCCTGCCAAAGGCAGTAATTCCTTTAACATGCTCCTTCTCCACCACTCCCGTGAAAGTCATGTCCTCCCTTGGCTGTGATGAACTTACTCCTTGCTTTTACTGGTGAGATCAAATGCCAGAACCACAGGACTGGCATTCAACTTAACCTAAATAGTGAAACCCTTACAACAGCCATATGGAGTTTATGGATCTTTCATCAAACCCCAGAACTGTGACACCAAGCTCACTACAAACACTTGGTGAACTTGCTGAGTCTTTAGTCACCTTTAGTTCATTTGGGATTAATTTTATTTGTATTATTTATAGCTCTATGTTGCAAAGTTAATAACATTCCTATTGCTATCATTGATATTCATATTAGTTACATTTTTTATGTCTGTAAGCAATGTATTGTCTAATATTATCTATATTACTGACGTTTTATTATTATTTGTCATTTTAACGGCTCTAACCCATAAGTTTCACCCCTTAATCCCCACCCCAAGTGAAATGAGTAATTCCTATTAACTCAGCTCCAGTTAGAATTTATAGCAAAATTAAGATTACTGCAGCAGAAAATTCGCTCTCCCCGAGCCTGCTTTGGCAGATGGTGAGAGAAGAAGTCTCCGCAGCCGGCAGCCCCGCAGAGGGCAGCCCGGCAGCTCCCCTCCAGCCCGCTCCCAGCCCCGCGTCGCGACCCACTCACGGCGGCAGGTCCGCCAGAGCCCCGAGTGCGAGCTGAGCCCGTCGGTGCCGTTGCGGGCCGCCTCCAGGCGGGAGGCGTCGATGATGTACCAGAAATCCGTGCCGATAGCCACCACGAGGAAGATGAAACTCGAAGCTCCCACAAGGGCCACGAAGAGGGAAAGAAAGCCCAGGCTCACCCGCATCCTGCTGCTGCTGCCTGCCCTGCCCCGCAGCCTCCAACCGCACGGAGCCCTCAGCCCAGAGCCCCCAGACCCGAGTCCAGAGCTCCCAGCACAGAGCCCCGCCCCGGCCGGGAAGGGCCTTACTGCGGGGAGCAGGCAATGCCGCGTCCGCCCAGCGCCTCAGACTTCCCGCACAGGTATCGGTCCCGCACAGCTTCTGTCCCGCCCCTTTCCCGCTCCCCCCGCAGGGGTCTGTGTATTCGGTGTGCGTTTCCTAGCGAGGGGAAGCTGCGATGAATTGGGTGGAGGGGGTTGACACCACAGCTCGGGCTGCTCCGAGGCGCCGGGACTGTCCCACCTGAGAAGCCTTTG
This sequence comes from Upupa epops, assembly GCA_013397515.1. Classification (NCBI taxonomy): domain Eukaryota; kingdom Metazoa; phylum Chordata; class Aves; order Bucerotiformes; family Upupidae; genus Upupa; species Upupa epops. The sequence goes on along the minus strand of VZRI01004248.1, from coordinate 232,345 downwards.
AGGGCCCTTAGAGCAGGCACCGCCCTCCACAGGAGCCGCGGCAGCAGCGCTCGTTCTCATCGCCCGTTTCTCACCGCCTTTCTGCCTTTGTACAAGAGGTTTCCTCTTGCTTTCTACCTTCCAGACACCGACCCCAAAAAAATCAGTGGTCGGTGTCTGATAGGAAAGGTGTTGTGAGAGAAGGCTGGAGCGTGGCCTTTGCTCCCTGATGCGGGTAACATCCATATCCTGCTCAGGACTAGTTACCTGTGAAAGAATCACTGATGGAGGGCAGGACACAAGCAGTTTTCCCTCTTCCAGGCACCTAAGGACACTGGTGTTGACTCCTAAGACAAACCTGGCCTCATCTCCTGCTGATCTGCACCCCACTGACACAGGGGAACTGTACTGACACAACCTTGGGTTTACACCTGCAGAGCATTCACTGTGGGGTTTTACTGTGTCACCTCATAGAGGACGGCAGGTAGGGTCAATAGGACATCTTGTTTTCTTTCTTGTCATTCACTTCAGGCCTTTCAGGTAATTGCTAAGCAACTCCAAATAATTAGGAAAAAAAAATCATTCTCATTTATCCTCTGGCATGGACACAGGTAATGTTGTATGACATCATTCCCCACCCATGGCAATGAGCTGTCATGAACTAGTAGTGTTTAGCTGTAGGCCCAGTTAAAAGGGAAATTTTCCTTGTGAGTGTTTGTTTAAACACATCATCTGCACTACAAACCACATTGTGCTCTGCAAAATCCCTGAAAGCTGTTTATGGCTGGGGCAGTAACAGCCCTTCCACACAGGAACACACTGCTGAGCAGCTAAGCACCAGCCTGGGCTCCTGCCAGCTCCTTCTTGCATCTCCAAGTTGTGTCTGTAATATATGGAACTGTCTGTGTTCTTCTATAAACTAATCAGCTCCTACCTCACTGTAGCTGTGATGGCCAGGTGACAGAAGCCACATGAGGTTTATAAAGCAAAATATTTCATTAGACCAACGCAGTCAGAATAAATAGCTGAGCTTTAAGGCACAGGAGGCTTAGCCCCAAGATTACTCGTTTTTTTCCAACTTGAAAATTGTACTTAGCCCCACAGACACCATGTATTGAGCATATGTTTTATGGAATGTCTTCTCATAAACTAGAGGCACTCACACTGCAGTGCTCAGCTGTTACCATCTCCCAGTTAGAACCAAGATAATGCAAAGGGGTGAAACTGCAGGTATCCAACCCAGTTGGATGCAAGTTGTTTACTGAAGTATTATATGAAATGCTTACCAATGAGGATCTGCATCCTGGAGAGCTCTTGTCCTAATCTTGGGGTCCACAATGAGCTCACATGCTCATTTTTAGAAACACTAATCAACAATTTGGTTTAGTCATCAAGAGGCTATGTGGAGGCCCTTGGAGAATGTCTGTCTAGACTGGCAGGAGATGCTCACAAAGTTGCATTATTGTACAGTATAATGCAGTGGATTTTGCAGACTTCCAGCCTGAGTGCAGCACAGCTTGGTGAAATAACTTTTCCCCTGCCCTTTCTGCTTGCACGATTATGTGGGTGCTGAAGGATTCAGAGTGTCATGCTTTGGACACCACCAGTGTGGCTTCCTGGGACTCTTCCTGGGGAAATCCATCTGTAATGCAGCAGAAGCCACAATCCAGCTATTTTTAATGATGGAGAGACAAGTCTAAATGAGATCCCTGAGGTAAAGCTTCTGTGGAAGCACTGGGCTAATTGTTAATACTGTAAGGGAGCAACTGAGAGTTGGAGAATGTGATCAGTCATTTCAAATGTTTTCCTGACTATCAGTGTTCAGCGTAAGAAAGAGCATGCGATTAACCCTGTTACAAACACATTGTTGGCGAAACAGCCACCTCCTCCCTGGACTTTACTGGTGTCTGGACTGAAAAAAGCAATTCCTCTCACAGATCCAGTGTTTGTCTCTTCAAAGTGCATGAGCAATCCACATAAGCTCAGAAAGCTTGTGTTGTTGTCTGAGATGTTTATCAAAACTGTCCTTTTAATCTCTTACAAGATTAAGTCCTCACTTTCCCCCAATGTTTCATTTATTTCCTTTTCCATTCTTTGTTTTCAATTGTGAAAGAGGTTGGTGAATTACTTTAAAGGTTACTGAAATATTTTTGTGGCAAATCTAACTTTTTTCTCTCGTTCTTTTATTTTTCTCATTGAAGCATTAAGCAGAACACCAAGTTATTATCACAGCCAACTCTGGAGTGTTTTTTTGTTGTAAAATGTTTAGATGGAGAACTACTTGGTGAGGTTACTCTCCTGAGACAGCTGGCTGTAGTTATATTCTATGACCTTTCTGCAACAAATCCTAGTCATTCATTCTAGTAAATTGTAGCAACAAAAGATTCTGTATCAGCAGCTCTCATTTCACTTCCTATTTACCAAGGAAGCATCTTCTGTGCACACTTATACAGCTACATCTGTTCCTAAGCATAGGTGAAACAGTAACATCTCTACAGTAATCCTTGCATGGTTAGTCCAGAATCCCAGGTCAGGGTTCAGTTTTCATTGGATGGTCTAGAATCTTTTCCACTGTGTTAAAAGTTTTCATCTTGGGTTTAGTTCCACTATGATACAGGAGTGGCTTTTATCTAAGGTCACTCAGCAGTGCCATGCACACTTCAGAAATCTTGTTTGAATCAAGTCATTGCTTTTAGATAAATATTACTAGGACATCCCAGAATCACAGAAATAAGAATTTAGGAATTGGAAGGGACTTCAAAAGATCATCTAGTCCAACCCTCCTTGCCAGGGCAGGACCACCTAGAGTAGATCACACAGGAATGTATCCAGGCAGGTTTTGAGTGTCTCCAGAGACCTCGCTGTAGAAAAATTAATCATAGAATCATAGAATTTTCTGGTTGGAAAATACTTCAAAAAATATTAAGTCTAATCCTTAACCCAACTGTCCCAACCCACTTTTAAGTCCTGTCCATAAGCTCCAGATCTCCATGACTGTGAAAGACATTCAGACATGCTGATTCAACCTCCTTCCTGGGCAGCCTGTTCTAAAGCCTGAGGACCCTTTCCATGGAGAAGTTTTTCCTCCTGTCCAGCCTAAACTTTGCCTGGTGCAGCTTGCGGCCATTTCCTCTTGCCCTGACACTTGTTCTTTGTGAGAAGATACCAACTCTTGGTTATATCAAACCTCCCTACTAGAGTCACAAAACCAGCAAGACTACTATATGCCATGTGCCATCATTGATCCAATGCTTTTCTGCTGGAAAGGCAGATCAGTCACACCTCATTCTTTTTAAAGTTCTTATTGAAAGAAAAAAATTAATCTATTTTTTAATCAAGCTTTTCTTTGAATAGGAAACTGGTAGCTCTAAAATATGCTCTGAACATGTGAAGTGTTAGCTCAAGAACATAAAAGACAAGTTCCTGGTTTAGGCACTCTGCTTCTACCCATACCTAATGACATCTGGAAATTATCTTGTATTGAATTGAATTGTATTGAATGTAAGGTTTCTTAACATTTTATTCCAGACTGGATCTCAATCTCTGTAAAACACACAAAGCTTAGTGCTGTTGTTCTCTGTTGCTTTTCCCCATCAATGATAAGGCCCCCAAGTCATCTGACCCCCAATGATAATAGCACTGGGTTTCACCATGGGGCATCCCAGGTCAAATACTGGAATAAAGATACACCCCAAAAAGATGCCTTAGCCTTCCATTCCACAGATCCTCTAGAAAGATGCCAGACAAAAAATAAATGAGTACTGAAAGTAAAAAGAGCAAAACTGTTTTCATTTTTCTTGAGAGTTTTGCACTCTGGTGATTGACTTACTGAGCATCAGGCTGAGTTCTGTCATGGCTATGCAGAAAGAATTGCATGAAAGTCTGAAGAGCATAATTTGATTTACTGGAAATTGCTGCAGGAAACACAAAATAAAGAAAGGAAGTTTGTGTTACTTCATCTTAGTCAAGCAAGTATTTATGTAGCAGGTCAGGCAGAAGAAGAGGAATAGCTAATCACTGAGTGCTGAGCAGGTGGAACAGATGCTGATAAGCTCAAACACTGCAAGGGATGGGTCTGACAGGGATAAAATGTTGTTCATGACAACTAAGGAGAAGTGGGAATAGCAGCACAAAAGCAGTGCAGGAGAAACAGAGAGGAACTAATCCACCCATAACAGAAATGTTCATGGCTGATGAAGAAATACGTGGTAAAAAAGAGCTTGAGAGGAATTCCATGTCATGTCTCAGCAGCCTGGCTCATAGGATGCATTAACTTTGGTCTTCAAGACCTCTCAAGGAAAAAAATGGGGCAAATGAGCTTTTAAAATAATGAAAACATGTTAAAATGCAGCACTCTTATTCTCCATCTTGCCCACATGTGCAGTGTAAGCCTTCTCCTTTTGCCTTGCCATGCAATCTTAAAGTGCCCTGCTACATACACCACTTGCATAGCCTTATCTAGATGCCTAGGTGATTCCTACTGGCCTTTTGGTCTCCAAAAATCTGGGGTCTCTTGCTTTTTCCCCAAGATCTAGTGTAGCAGGGAAAACTGGATCAACCTTCTTGGCTAGTGTCCAGACATTAATGATCCAGGCTTTTGTTGTTTTAAGATAATAAGACCTCAGGTGCACAGTATGTGCATGAAAACAGCCTGACTTGAACTCCCTAAACTGAACTACAGTTAAATTAACAATCTGCCTCTAAATCGAATCAATGGGTTGGGGAAGAAAGGAAGGAGGTGGATGTGAGACTAAAACTTTCCATAGCACCAAGGTTGTCTTGGGTTATGGAATCAAAAAGATTGTATTCTATTTTCATCTGTTGAAAGCAGTTGAGAAGCTGCATGGTTTTGGTTTTTTTGTAACTCCAGGGGGATGGGGGAGTGAATGCCTTTACTGACCCAATTGTTAAAACCAGGTAGGGCAATGTTTCTTGGGGTGGGGGAGTGAATGTCCTCTACTGACCCAGTTGTTAAAACCAGGTGGGGCAATATTTCTTAAGTATCTTCTGCTG
>VZRI01004248.1:185368-227101 GCA_013397515.1 Upupa epops | reverse complement strand
ATCCCTAGGACTTTCTTTTGTCTGGTTATTTGGGTGTACTGTTGGGTTTTCTTAGTGTTCTTAATAAAGAATTGCTGTTCCTTTTCCCAAATCTTTTGCCTGAAGGCCTTTAAATTGAAAGAATTTGGTACCTGTCTTCCCAAACCGAGACAAAGGTTCACAGGTGGTGTCAAAATGTCTGGTTTAATAAAAGTGTCTCATTTCCATTGCAGTTATGATTTGTTACGGAGTAAATGAAATACAGCCCACTTGAAGCAGATGACAAAAGTGATCTTGTCTGTATGACTTTGCTTCAGTGGGATTACAGGACACTCCTACAGTCTTAAAACCAGTCAACAAGATGGTGGATTGTATTAAACAGGACCAGCAGCATTTTCTGGCTGGCACAGACAGCTCAGAGGGGAATGTCTGCCCTGGTATGTGCAAGCAAACACAGAAGAGATGCAATGAGAGGGAGGTAAGAAGTGCAGGATGACAGAGAGCTGGTCAATGAGAATCTAAATTGAGATTAAATGATCTCTGATGATGATGTGAACAGTTTGTAATAAACTGTTGTTATCTAATACTCTGTTTTGGATAGACCTAGTTTAGCATAGACTACTTAGACTCAAGTCAAAAGATTAAATTGGCCCAATTCATCATTTAAAACAAGCAGTTAAAGCTCTGTAAAGCTGTTTATGAAATCTTTACCTTCCTCTTTTTCATCACTACAGGTCTGAGGCTGAGAAACGCCTAAGGCTGATTCCTGCTTGAAAAAGTAATGAAAAGTAAAGTTGAACACAATGGATGAATGGAACTTCCTGTTTCTGGAACACTAATTGATAACGGTGTTGCTAAGATTTTAAGAAAGTAACTATAAAATACTTTTATCCCTGATGGCTGTGGAAGAATCAGAGTGGTTTCTGTATTGTGTGGATTTGATGTGCTCAGGAGTGTTTTCATTTACCTTAATTTCACTCCTTTTCCTGACAAAAAAGAAATCTTTCTAGTGTTTGCAGTCGTGATCACTGGTTTGACACTGTTCTAAGAATCACCTCAGACTAAATCAGCTTGTGTTGGACATGAGAAGATATGATGAGGTGATGTCAAACATACGCAAAATACCATGCTATGGACCAGGATAAAAGTCCTTCCATCAAGGAGTGTGAACGTATCTGATAAACAACCACAAATCATAAAAAAGAAAACGCTGTGGGTTTTAGCTCTGTGCTGCTAATGTTAGCGCTGTGTAATTCAGTTTTCATGCTGGTGAGGCAGTACAGTTCTTAGCTTCCCCTGGGAAGGAGAAATGGATATTCAGGAAATGTGGAGACACAAAAGCTGACAGCCTGCAGTTGCCCTTTTTAATTATGTTTCAGTTATTTCTCTCATGCACTTTTCAAAAAAGACAAGAAGACAAGCAAAGAGTCAGTACAGTATGTACTGGGAAGATACCACAACCTGTTTTGGATATCCTACAGCACAGTACCACACTAAATGTGTGTTGCTGTATTCATCTGGTTATACCTGTCTGCCTGGAATCAGCTCTGTTCTCTTATCTATACCTAAGGAATTAGATTTTCCCTGTGATCCATATGTTTCAGGGTTGTCTGCATAATTTTCTTCTCTGAGCCTCCTGCAGTAGCACTGTCATTTTAGAAGGCACTTTGGAAGGGATTGTCCTAGCAATATCCTTTGAGCCATAAAAGGATGGGGCAAAAATCATGTGGGAAGCAGTAATTTCTTTTAAGTCCCCTGATTCCTGATGTGACATGTGGATCCCCAGGTTACTTTCTTCAGGTAAATTCCTAGTTTCCAAGTCTGTGAGGAAAACAAGAAATGTAACCGAGGTGCATCCTAAAGCCTTTAAAAAAAGAGACAGATACCAGGCATTTGCTGCCAAAGCTCTCTTGTGTGTAACAGAGAACCTGCATCTCCAGAACTAGACTGTCCCTAAACAACTACCATGTTATCACCAACATTATTTTGTCTGTGGCCACACTAGCTCCTTTAGGACCTTCTGTAGCCACAAGATACTTGGCTTTGCCTAATTATTAACTATATGGGAAACAAGGTAGTTGTTATTTTAAGAAACAATGTATAGCAGTTCTATTCCTCATCCGCTGTGTTTAACAGACCCTGCGTAGTGAAACACCAAACAGCTATTCCTCTATTATTGCTTGGCCTGTGTACCAGTGCCTCTTCTTGCAAACTGGTAAGACTTTGTGACAAACATAACCTGCTTTGCACGGCATTAGCACTTTATAGCAGTGGGGAACATGCCAGCAGAAAGACACTGCACTAACAATTTACATGGCAGCATATCCGCACAGGAAGTAAAATAATATTCTGCTCTTTCACAGGAGTCAGATAAAGGAAAACAAATTTCCAGGGCATTTTTGTCATGTTTGTCCAAGAGAATTCCCCACAGAAACTCCAGCAAGAGATCTTAACGGTCTGGTGTGTTTTCCACTTCATTACCACTCAACACTTAATGGTAAAAATTGGGAAAAATAACTTCTTTCTCTTACCAATTCTTAGCTGCTATAGAAGGATGCAGATGAGCAGTAACAGACATCTAGAAATAAAACACTGAGCATGGGATCAGTAGCCAGTTCTCAGCTGTAGATGAGCTCAGCCATGCAATGACTGCCCAAAGCCCTGAGATCCAAACCACGGACACTGTAAACTCAGCTGTCACATAAGTTAGTTATCATAAAATCACAGACTGGTTTAGCTTGGAAAGGACTGCAGAGACCATCTAGTCCCAACCCCCTGCCATGGGCAGTGACACCTCTCACCAGAACATGTTGTTCCAGAGCCCCATCCAACCAGGCCCTGAACACTCCCAGGGACTGAGCAGCCACAACCTCCCTGGTCAGCCTGTTCCAGTGCCTCAGCCCCCTCACAGAGAGGAACTTCTTTCTCAGATCTCATCCAAAATTCCCCTCTTTTAGCTTCAGCCAATCCTCCCCTTGTCCTATCCCTACAGTCCCTCATAAAAAGTCCCTCTCCAGCTTTCTCATAGCCTCTTCAGTACTGGAAGCTGCTATGAGGTTTTACTGCTAAACAACTACCTCTGTTTCCTGTTTATTTATTCATTTATATTCCTATGTAGTTAAAAGCTGCCGAATTAACCAGCCAACCGATCGCCCAGAACTGAGCTGACACCATTGTCGCTGCAGTCCGTCTCTCCATGGCGGCAGCTCTGACCAAACCCTGACAAGTACAAACACCCGCTGGCTCCACACGGGCTCTTCCTTCCTTTGTTTCGGAGCTGTCCGGATTTATGAGGCGTCAGAGGAGCCGAGGCCGGGTTGGTAACGTTGATACCACGGGATGAGGGAATGGGGTAGGGGAAGCCGGATCACGCCAAGCAGCAGCAGCAGCAACCACCTGCCCTGCCGTCCACGAGAACTCACCATGCCCACCCTTCCCACCCCACCCCGCCGTAGCAGCGTGAGGAAGGCAGTGGTCGGGCCCGGCCCAGCGACGTCAGCACAGCGCCGGAAGGAGCCGGCGCCTCCGAAATGGCGGCGGCAGGCGGCAGGTGCGGCTGGGGCTGGGCGGGCAGCTTGCGGGGGCTGTGGGGTCGCGGACTGTGCCCTGAGGGCGAAGCAGTGACCAGCGATTCCTGGCCTCACTACCTTGGTTGTGGAGGAGCGGCTGAGACTGTGATCGGGCTGAGCCGCTGGCCTGGTTGTTCGTTTGGCCAGGGGCAGATCTGGAGGCCGGGCTGGGCTTTGCAGTTAATAAAATTAATAACGGAAGGTCTGGAGGCTGCCTGTGACACTGGGAGCGGGTTAGTGTCGCTCAAGCACGAGCAGGGATTAGAAAATTTGGTTTGGTCTGTAAAGATTAAACACGGGAATTGGCATCAACGGGTTTTGCATCAGGAGAGTTGGGGGCGCTGGTGGCTGGGGACACTGGGTGTCCCTGTTCGCTAATTTGTATAGTGCCGGAAGGCTTGTGTGTGAGAGTTCATCTTCACAGCTCAATTTCTAAAGACATAATTTTTAAGATTTCTAAAGACATTTATTTTCAGACCCGTGGTTCAGCGGTGTTCCACAAAACGGCAACTTTTGCAGAGCAGCAGGGCACAGACGGCCTCATTGGTTTTGAGGTGCCTCATTCCTGCCTTAACGCAGAGAGACAGCCCAGCCTCAGGCACCACTTCAGGATGATTCCAGGCATTTAAGTGTTCTGTTTTTCTGGAGACGAGTACAAAGCACCAAAGATACTAACAGCCCAGTCAGTCGAGGTATATAAAAAGAGCCGATTTTTCCCTGAGAAGGGCAGGTAGCTCCTGTACAAAATTTGGGGACCAACCTGTGACAACATGCTCAGTACCTGCATCTGTCGTGAGAAAATTTAGGTTCTGTGAAGAGCAAAATCCCTTGAATTAGTGAGGTTGTGCTCACAAGGCATTGTGTGCCTCTGAAGACCTTGACACTGTAAGTCTCTGTGTAAGTGGTAAGATCTGGTTTATTTAAGGGAGGGTGTTTTTAACCACAGGTTAATTAGTAGCTCTTTGTAAAAATACACTATGTGTGCCAGTAAGCTTACTAGCAGTTCTGTATCTGATAATTCTTTGGAGCACTGCCACTTTATTGGATGATGTAATCTGATCTTTATCTTCTAAAGTACGGCTGGGAGAGATTTTCAAACAGGGTCAGAACATCACTAAAACCTGCCTCTCTTTGGTTTTAGGTTGAATAACCTGATGTGCAATTCATTAACTTACTGAAGCACGGTGGAGCTTGCATAATCACATAGGATTCATAGGATGTTAGGGGTTGGAAGGGACCCAAGAGATCATCGAGTCCAACCCCCCTGCCGGAGCAGGACAAAAGTGTCTAACACAGATCACAGAGGAACGCATCCAGGCGGGCCTTGAAAGTCCCCAGAGAAGGAGACTCCACAACCAGAAATGATGTCATGAGGTTGTTTTGCTGAGCAAAACTGTTACTTGATGCTTATTAATGGATGAGTAGCCAATCACTCTGTGGCAGCATGTCTGGGTGCTGTAGATGTTCCTCTCATGAGCACATGACAGTAGATGTAACTGAGAAGGAGATGGATAACATCACATTTAAAAGTGACACTGTACTTTCTGACGTTCACTTGCACTGTCCAAACAAAAGACATCTCATGGTACGACTGAATGCAGCGGGGCAACCAGGTATGTGTGTTTAGGCTGCCAGAGCTGTGTTTTAAGTGCATTTGTATCTTTGCAAACTCTGAATTCTCCTCTGAGCAGTTGATGTTAATCGTTACATATTTTATTCCAGCTAGAAGCAGAATCACTTCCTACTTGGTTTTACGGAAGAGCTGGATTCTCTTGATGAAATTAACTACAGCAATGAAAACTATTAATGCAGAATTTGTAGCTGGCCTATCTTAAAAAAGTAATTTAAAATTACTTTACTTTCTGAGAAGAAGTAACCAAATTAACTTGCCTGCAGTTTAATTTTATTTACTTATTTGTTCATTTAGCTATAATCTCAGTACAGCACTTGGGCAATCATGTTAAAAAGTTGTGATGCATCTGGCTTACAAGCAAAAGGTGAGAAGTCACTGTTTTCAGTAAACTAAAAATTATCAATAATGTATTAATTTTTACAAAACCTTTCTGTGACAATCTATTCCAGAGGAGATTGCCACAGCTTTGTTTGGATTGGTTTAATTTTATTTTTTTTAATTGGCATCAAGAAAGCTCAGAATAGCAGTGGCTTTGACTGATTTTGATTGAAGAGTCCAGACTGTAATGGAAATTAGTTGGTCAGTGTCTGGCTGATTGCCAGCTCCAAGGTTTCTGTAACATTGTTAGCTGTCACAGAAAATCCCCTTGAATCTGCTGTTGAGAAGTGGAGAGAGGTAGTGCTCTGCTGTGACTCAAGTGTTGTTTATTCAGACCCAGAGTAACTTTTACAGCTGTTCTAGCACATGGGACTGTAAAAAAATCATAAAAGTAGGCTTGGCAAAGAGTGAACAATAACCCTGACCCTGATCAGGTAAAGCCCAGGTAATTAATGCTGTGGTGTGTCTTCATGCTGTTGGAATATCATTTGCTATGATTCTGCTTGATGCAGAGAACCTTCAAACAGAATGAAATTACTGTGCCTGCTATGCATGTACTTGATCTGGGAAATTATTCAGACAAGAATTGAGTTGTAGTATGACAGCTCTTGCTCCAGTAAGTACAATGACAATCCACCACTGTCACTGCTTGTTTTCAGGGAACACTGCAGGGATTTGGTCTGTGCTGCTTTGGGTCAGTTTTACCTTCCAGCATTTGAAATAGAACATGCAGAGGATCAGAATGGATTTGGAGAACAAATGCTTTTAGCCCATTGATTAATTTGTTAAATATTCAAGCCAGTTTAATTTGGTTGTCATGCAAACAGAGGATTACTAAAATAATTTCTCATTGGTAGGATAGGAAACAAAGATTTTAATTAGATCCAGCTGAAAATGGTCTCCCTGGAGCAGAACTTCTCTCAGGTTACAACAGACCAACCTGCTTTCTGAAGATGCCGGATTAGAATCCCATGGATTATGAAACTTGATAGCAGTGGTGGCAGGCACTTCATCTCTTCTTTTCTAGTGTGAATTAACATAATTCTAAAATATTCTTCTTGGAATCCTGCCAGCATTGTGAAATATAGACTAAATGTTATGTGCTTGGGAGTTGCACATAGTGTCTGTTCTTACCTAGTGTTTCACTTTTCCTTCCCTGCTCTGTGTTCTTTACAGTATTCCTGTCGTATTTCAAACTCCTTGGCAACACAGAAGATTTGGCATCAGAGAAGTGTGTGAGGGAAGCTAGAACAGAAAGAGAAGACCAGTACAGAAGTGGAGATAAACTGTGTGATGAGGATGGGAATCATCTGAGAAAAGAAATAGAATTCAGTAACAAAGAAGTAGAAGCTCTGCTAGATGGTGATGGAGACTTGGATGTGGTCAGAAGACCTCAAAGTATCTCTGATTTAGAAGCGGAGGATCTTTTGCGGGATAGAGTATATCCTGTAATTCTGATGAAAGGGAAAGAAGATGCTTTTGAAGATGAAGGACAAGAATGCACTTGCAGTGATGTTGTTAGAATAGGTAAAAAGCAGGTTATAATGAAAGAGAAATCGAATAAATACGATTGTGTAAGACAAAAGAAAATCAGGCTTTAAAAATGGAGCAGCCATTGTGAAATGAAAGGAAATAACAAAGCAGACATAATACTGTGATGCTGTAAATATTTTCAGAAATTCACCTTTTCTCTCCAGAATTGATTTGAGCTATTATATACAGTGGGGAACTCATTGGTCCTTAGGCAGGGGTGAGGGGGTGGGGTGTCAGCATTATCCAGCACCATTAGATCGAGGGGAGTGTTTAGTTCTGTATTTGAAACAGCAGCTTGGCATGATTTTCAGATTGATCACAATGGAAGTTGGTTTGAACAGTATTTTGAGATAATTATCTCTGCTCTGCATTCATTTCCACAGAACATACTATGGCAACCCCCTTAGAAGATGTTGGTAAACAGGTGTGTATTCTGCATTGTGGAATCTTGCTACTCTTGGCTTGTGCCTCAGAATTCACTGAGGCACAAGTTTTAATTGCTTCTCCCCCCAGGTCTGGCGTGCTGCCTTTCTTCTTGCTGACTACATTCTGTTTAAACGAGACATGTTCAGGTGTTGCTCAGTGCTAGAGCTTGGAGGGGGCACTGGCATTACGAGCATTATCATGGGAACAGTTGCCCAGAGGGTTTACTGCACAGGTAAGGCAGCTATTTTCAGTTAAATATTTTCAGGGAACTTGACGAGGTGTTAGACACAGTTGCTCTGAATTTTCTGTAATCTCATCACCTTGAGAGAAATGATTAGTCTGAGAAGCGAGGGCTCACACATGGCCCATGCAAAATATTCTTGTATTGAATATCACTTTTTTCCAGATGTTGGTGAAGATCTTCTGGCTATGTGTGAGCAAAATGTTGCATTAAACAAACACCTGATGGAGCTGGGAGGTAAGTACTACACGGGCAGTGTTTGTGCAGCTACCTCATCAGGGTCATTGACTGCCTGGTGTATTTACAAAGGAAATCACACTTTGGTCTTGGTTAAGAGTGACTCATTTAAAAACAAAGGTGCAAGATACCTCTTTGTGGCCCATAATGGGACAGGTTCCTTTTGAGAAGTCCCTTTTTTCAGGACATGAATTAGGACCAGCTGTAACTTCTACACAGTTGTAGTGAGAGTTTCACTGAGGGGCATTGGAGGATCACAGACATCCAGGTGCCAGGGCTCACATAAACAAAATATACATGCCAGAGCTAGGACTCTGGAATGGTTGAGTTTTTAGCAGGTGAGACATGTAAAAGAATGTAGGTTGTCTTTTTGACTCTTCATCCTTTTCTTTTGTGAATGAGTAACTGGCCTCATACAGTACATGAGTTGATGCTGAGCTTTACTTATTGCACATGTCCTTATAAAAGACCTTCATCACTTGTGTCAGTCCAAATTTTGGCTCTTCAGTGTTATTAGATGCTGCCTGACAAGTCATTTGTGACTGATGAGATCTCTCTTCACCTGCAGGAGGGGAAATTAAAGTAAAAGAACTGGACTGGCTGAAAGATGAATTCTGCACTGGTAGGTGATTACAGTGGATCCTCTCAGATATGGTCTGGTGTTTGGGTTTGGGATGTTTTCCTTCAGAGCCATTAAGAAGAGGTTATTCCTCTGTTTATGTAGTAAGTCCTTGGTTACCGCCAGTTGAAAAAGCCTTGAAGTTTTTAGACTCAAAAAAATTTCTGTATTTTGACAAAGTCTAAACCGGAAAAGCATGATGAAGTAAGAATCTTCATAAAAAATAGTATGAAGAAGGTTTAAAAAACATTATCATTTAATGGGGTATTTATTTTCATGGATTCATATTTTAGTTTCATTAAATTCGTGATCTTGTACAGGGTAGCAATTTATTGGAACTTCTAAAGTCAAATAAAACATTTTCTTACCAGTCAGCCTTGGGACGATTTGACATAACAGAAGGAAAGCAGAGGGCTGGAGGAAGTTTCAGAAAATGACTAGAACCTGGTTTTACCTTTGGTCAGATGCTCTGTTTGCAGAGCAGCAGATGACCACGGGATTCAAGAAGCCTCCTTGTTCCAGCTGTCCATCACTAGAGATGTTTAAGCATGTACAGCAAAGCTATCCTCTTTGTTACAGATCCTGAGGCTCCTTACAGCTGGTCTGAAGAAGAGATTGATGATTTGCATCACCACTGTACTGTGATAATGGCGGCTGATGGTAGGAAAAAATAAACAGGGAGGTTTTAAATCAAGCAATTGGATCATTATGACTAATAATTTAAATGCTTGCTCTTGAAATCTAACAGGTTAGATTCTTACCTAATAACAATAATACCTAATAATCATAATAATAATCTAATGATACCTCACGGCTCTGCCTCGAGTGTTCCTGCCTCCATTATTTTTTTTAAGTGATTGTATTTACAGTCTGAATTAGCAATAGGAGACAGATATTGAAAAATACTACCTTTTTGTTTCCTTTGGTGTGGTAATGACTTGTGACTAAATAGATTACTCCAAAAGTATAATCACAAGTGATGAATTTGACTTTTTTGACTTTTATTTAAAACTTCTGAATTTTTTTTTGTAGTTTTCTATGATGATGGCCTGACAGATGCCTTGTTCAGGACACTGTACAGAATCACACACAGCTTGAGAAATTCTTGCACAGTTTACCTGGCATTAGAAAAGAGGTAACTAATGGTACAAACTTAAAAAGCACTAACAGCTTATCAAGGTCTCTTATTTTGGATAAATACCTGGTTTGACTAAAGGTTGGCTTCTGTTTTTCATTGTACTGGTTGGTCACAGGCTGAAGGTTTTGTTCACATCCACAGTTAATTTTTATAAGTTCAGAATATGACTTCCACAAGGGCTCAGCTTTTTTAGTCCTACTTACGTCTCACATCAGCTTCTTTGTAAATAAGAATAAAGAGGTGACAATACTGGTGTATCCTGTAATGCCTGACGGCATTTGATAGATGTTTCTGAGGTCGTGGAGCACAATAAACTGGCTCTTGTGGTCCCTTCATAAAGTAATACAGAAGTAGGCTCTGATTTAGTCTCTGGAGATAGGCAGCAATAGCTGTTCACATAATTTGTTGCCAAGGGTTTGTCCAGAAAGCCAAGTTGGACCAAAGTGCCTTAAAATCAAAGTAAAGATTCACCCATGAGTTACTGTATAGTGCTGCTTTTCAGGAATAGTGGGAGAGTTACTTTTTTTGGCTCTTGTTGTTAATGAATCACTCTGAGAAGCCCCACATGTTCCAATAGATGAGGACATAGCTATTAAGATACCACTGTAGGAGACACATTTGAAATGAATTATTCTCTTGCCAGGCTGAACTTCACATTAAGACATATGGATGTTACATGTGAAGCGTATAGTCATTTCAGAAATACTCTGCGTGATCTGGAGACCCTCCAGGATAGAAAAATTAAATATACTGCGGAGCCCATTAGACTTGATTTCTGCCAGTTTCTCATTTATGAACGAATTGAGCAGTTGGTAAGTGGCTTTCATTAAAATAAATGTAAAGAGTTGCGTTAAATGTCTCGAATTAGTTTTACTTAGCATGAAGCTAGAACAAGACAAACATTACCTTTGCATTTATTTCCATTTTGCTTTTTGTTGTTTTAATGTGGTTCTTGCTTGTGCTTCCATCGCCTGTAACAAAGTGACACAACACGCCCTGGCTGAGGTCACACTCATTTTGTCAGAAGTGAAGAAACCATCTCCAAATGAGACTCACTATTAAAGGGGAACAATATGTCTTGTCATTTATTTGCTTGTAGAAGAGATTTAATTTCATAGTTTTAGTAACTCCTTTCCCAGCCCAGGGTTCTGGAAATGGTGTTCTGGCATCTCTGAAGAAGTTGATCAGCTATAAACTTGTGTTTACAGAAACATGTCAGGTCTAACATTTGCATTATCTCATTACCTCCCAAGCACTTCTAGTTCTTCTCTATTTTGCTCCCAACTGTCTGCTGTTACAAATACTCTGCAGGGTAGCTAACAGCTTTCTCCTTCTACAGCAGTTCAGTCAGCTTGTTCTAAAGAACTTCCAAGTCTGGTACCGGTTTGCAAATTCATTACCAAGAAATGGCATTCCTGTGGCCAGCACTGCTGTGTCTGCTGCAGTGTGTGTTTCTTCATAATGTTACACGAGCCACAGTTACTTTTTGAGATTCATATTTCATAATGGAGTTACCTTCAGGCACAAAGCACATAGGTGAAACTTTAAAGCAAGTTTTACAAGTATATAAATGTAACCTGCATTGTGTAACCTAAATGTGTGATCTCATTACCCAGCATTTTTGCAGTAGGTCTCTGTAATATCTGCAGTTAGAAGACCTAAGGTTTTTATTTATCATGATGTGTATTGCCACAGTTCAAGAAGTCATGGTGAAGAGAAGGTGAGAGTCTGCTTAATACCGATTTGTACAGCAAACAAAGCAGATGCTAATTCATTCCACAGAAATAAATCCATCTGTTTTCCATTATCATTGTCCCACAGATTGAGGGGGCATGCTTGCGTAAAAAATGCATTTGAGACCTTTATTTATCAGTAAATTGAGGATTTTTTCAGTTTTATTATTGAAAGTGTTTGTCAGCACAGGCAAAGAGAAAGAGCAAGATCATCAGTCAAAATCCTGCAGAAGGTCATGCAGAACAATGAAATTATTTTAAAACAGATTCATTTGGATCATACTTACTTTTAGTTTCAAAAAGGCTGCTACAAGAATGAAGAAATCAATTCTGTTGCTCTTATCTCAAGGATAGTTTGGTGGTTCTTCTAGGAGATTACATAGTTGGGTTTAGGATCCATGCACAGATGGACCCTATCAGTAGATAGAGGTATAGGGTGTGTATTAAAACTTGTCTTCAAGTGGACAGGTTGAACTTCATAATTGCAGCACACTGATCTGAGAAAACCCTTGTATGTATTTTTCCACTCCTGCAGGAGCTGTGGAAGATCACTGCTGAACACCTACCATGACAGGGATGTGAAAAAATAGAAGATTATTATTTAACAGTAAAGCCCCCCTTCATGTCTTATTAAAAATGGATTTTTGTCCCAAGAAATGACATTTTCCTGCTGGAACTGTGTCCTGTGCAGGTTTGGTTTACTTCAGTAAGTTTTGGGGTTGACACTTTAGACCTTTTTTTTGTGATGTTTCTTTTGCGAACTGTTCAGTGTTGATCTTTAGAGTATGTACTGGATGCCCAGCAGTGCCAGTAACACAGTGACCTGCTCTTTGGGATGGATCACTTAGGTTTTAGGATGATAACGTGGCTCATTTGCAGATATCATGCGTTTTCCTTTTTAGCTTTCTGAACACGAACATGAATGTTCTCAGTTCTGCATTATTTGTATTGATGGACATAGAGTTCTGGGCAAGGCCTGCTGCCAGAGAATTGGTGACTGCTACTTTGGGATATGCTGTACATGGTAGTTGGTTTCAGAACTCATCGTGCTATTTATACCTTTGGCACTTCATTTGTGAAGATGATTAGAAGTAGGGAATACAGATTGCAACTGGAAATCAAGTTAGTGTCTCAAGCAATAAAGGTCTCAGCATGGTTTCTCTTTTTCTGTGATCCAGGAGGATGTTTCCTTGATAAAGCGTGATGCAAACCCAGTGTGCTCCTGTGGTGGTGTACCTCAGTTTTGCAGACGTGTAACAAGTAACAAACTTACATGGATTTATTATTTTTTGGCAGTCCTATTTCATACCTGTTTTGTCACTGTGTGTTAGACACAACTTGTTGCTCATTTTTGATAAAGGAGGTGTCACAGTCTCACTGGGAAGAGTGGTAATGGATGGACATGTGTTTGAGGAGGAAGACTGAAACAAGGTTATTGTAGTCACTCGTGTTTGATGAACTGAGCTGTCACTCCAGGTGAAGAACGCAGGGAGCTCTCTCCTGAGTTTACTTCCTCTCAGGAGGAACATGGGTGACATAACTGTCAGTACTGGTCAAAAGAGGAACTTGGGCTTTTATGTGACATTTGAACAAACACTGCAAGCTGATAATACTGACTCCAGTCATTATAGATGTGAAACACGGAGAGCTGCTTCACTGTGAACTTTTGTTCCCAAAAGTGAACTTGTGTGTCACTTTGCAGTAGAAAGAGAAGTTCCTCAAGGTAATCATCATGTGTGATGTGTGTTTATTGTCTCTGTGTGTTAGCACATGTAGGAGGCTATTCACAGACCATACTTGTAGCTCCATCTGCTGTACAACACTTTGTGTCAAAACATTCTGCAGTTTGTTAGACGCCCTGTTTCTTTCTGGTTTAACAATATTGTTTTTTGGAGTAACAGTTCTGCACTTCTTACCTCGTCTGGCAGATGTCTGTACTAAAGATGAAGTGACTATGACTGGACTTGTCTAAAGTGTTTAACTGTCCCACACAACATCCTAGTCACCAAACAGGAAAATCATGAACTTGATGAACACACCACTTGCTGGATAATGAACTGGCTGGATTGTCACAGAAAGTTGTGGCCAAGAGCTTGAGGTCCAAATGGAGAGCAGTGATGAGTGGCATCCCTCAGGGGTCAGTACTGGGACCAGTGCTGTTTAACGTCTCTGTCAGCAATGTGGACAGTGGCATTGAGTGCCCCCTCAGCAAGTTTGCCGATGACACCAAGCAGTGTGGTGTGGTGGACACACTGGAGGGGAGGGAGGCCATCTAGAGGGACCTGGACAGGCTGGAGAGGTGGGCCAGTGCCAGCCTTGTGAGATTCAACAGGGCCAAGTACAAGGTCCTGCACCTGGGTGGAGGCAATCCCAGGCACAAATACAGTCTGGGTGGGGAACAGATTGAGAGCAGCTTTGAGGTGAAGGACTTGGGGGTGTCGGGCAATGAAAAACTCAACATCAGCTGGCAATATTTGCTTGTGGCCCAGAAAGCCAACCGCATCCTGGGCTGCATCAGGAGATGCGTGACCAGTAAGTTGAGGGAGGTGATCCTCTCTTCTGCTCTCATGAGTCCCCATCTGGAGTACTGCGTCCAGTTCTGGAGCCGTCAACACAGGAAAGATACTGAACTGTTGGAATGTGTCCAGAGGAGGGCCACAAGAATGACTGGAGGGTGGGAGCACCTCTCCTATGGCTGTTCACTGGAGAAGAGGAGACTCTGGGGAGATCTTACAGTGGCCTTCCAGTCCTACAGGAAGGCTGGGGAGGGGATGTTTCCAAGGGCTTGTAGTGGTAGGACCAGGGGTAACGGCTTCAAGCTGGAAGAGGGGAGATTTAGACTGGAAGTCAAAAGGAAGTTCTTCATGATGAGGGTGATGAGACACTGGAACAGGTTGTCCAGGGAGGTTGTGGATGTCCCTTCCCTGGAAGTGTTTAAGGCAAGATTGGATGGTGCCTTGAGCAACCTGGTCTAGCAGGGGGTGTCCCTGCTCATGACAGGGAGATTTGAACTAGATGATCTTTAAGGTCCCTTCCAACCTGAACCATTCTATGAATCTATAGAAATAAGCTTGAAAATAAGTGCTGATTAATTACTAATCTTTAACAGTAGCTTTAGGATAATGGTATCTTTTGGAGGCTGCTTCCAGTCATTTTGGATTTTCAATAAACATTATTGGAATTTGTGAATGTAACTTTGTGTGTGGTAGGGTCTTCACATTCATTAGAAGATCAGGACTTACATTAGATCTCAGAGTTTTATAGCAGCTAAATCTCGTGGATTGGCTGTTCATTCAATTGGCTGTTCTTAGGAAACTCTGCAGACACCACTAGCTCCAGTCTGGTTTTGTTTTCACCAGAGAATTAAGGGCTTTATCCCTAATGGCTGCATTTCTGGAGTTTTGTTTGTTTGTCTTGTTTTTTTGATACTGGTGGACATCTGGAAACTTGAAGTAATTTTCTGTGTTTGAGATTTCCACCATGTGCCTGCTCAAGATCAATAAACCAATAGACTCCAGCATCTTTCATTAAGGAACCAATACAGCACTGGCCAGTCTCTAGTGGGGGTAACACAATGTGGTGCTTAAATAAATTATGAAATTTATTATTTCACAACCAGAGTGATTGGAGTCATTTTGGGAAAGACTTAAATGCCCTTTACCAATGACCTTGCAGTATCACATGATTTTACAAACATTCATTACACTGTTGCTGAAGCAGAGACTCACCTCATGCTAGAGGCCTTAAACACCGAGGGAGAAAGTGAATGTTAGTGTACATTTCCAGTGCTGTGCAAGCAAATCATATTAATTATAGAATACAGAAGAGGAAACCTGGACAGCATGCAGATCCACAGTGGTCCTAAAAAGCACCTGCTGTAGAAGTAAATATGCACCAAACTCTGTGTGCTCAGTGTTGGGTGTGGAAAACTAACAGCTGCTTCTGAAAAGTGGTGCTGGACTCCAGGTATCAGGAATAGCTGCCTGCCTCATAAACTTGTATTCATGTTTCAATCTGAAAGTAAATTATGAATGATTCACTTGTTAGCAATATGTCTTTACAATGCAATTAATTGCCAGATGGGTCATGGGTTAGTGGTGACGTAGCAGTGCTGGATTGAGGGCTGGACACCATGTTCCTAAAGGTCTCATCAAATTGATTCTGTGGCTGCTTGTAACCTGAAGAACACTGTTAGCATAAAAGGGCGTTCTTGTACATTTTGCGTTGAAAACTTTGTCAAGGTCCATGTGACAAGAAAATGGCAATGGAGTTCGAGAGGAAAAAATAATTCTGACTCGTTTCTTCCTGCATTCTGAAACCTGTTCTCATTGTCAGAGAGGAGCTAATTATCATCAACCAAAACCAGTTACGTTCCAGCCTTGAATGGGATCTGCTGCAGTTGCTGGGAGGAACTTACTGGTTCATCAGCTCACTGGACCTCACTCGGAACTGGGCTGCTCAGTGCTGTGGGGCAGGAAGGTCCATGGGCCACCGGCGGGTCACTGCACGAGTCTGGCATAGGGCTGTTTCAATCCGCCGCTGTCTGCGAGAGAAAGGTGTTTGTCCTAGGTCAGGATTAAACATTAGCGCAGCCTTGACGTTTAAATTAGGATTTCGACATCAATCCCAGGCTTAACTTGAATTCCTAATCATACCTACAAGCCCAAATGACTTTCCCAGTTGTTGCGTTTGTTACACTAAGACGCGCATTCCTATCGCTCCTTGCTCTGACGCGCAGGGCTCCTTCCCCCGCCAAGCTACTCGCTACCGACCGCGGCAAAGCTGCCCGAGAGTGCGGGCTGCCTGGGCTACTGGAGGGCTCGGCCACCTCGCGCACCGCCCCGCGGGCGGAGACCGACCTCCCCCTGGCCCTGCCGTGGGTCAGCCCGAGAGGCGCGTTCCCATTGGCCGCAGGGCTGAGGGCGGCTGCACTGATTGGCTACGGCGCGCCAAGCAGGGTGCCGAGCAGTGGCGGCGGGGCCGCGCAGGCAGCGGGAGCAGAGCGCCCGGCCTGTTGTGGTGCCTGCCCTGCACAGCCCAGCCCGGCCGGCTCGGCTCGGCTCGGCTCGGCCTAGCACAGCACAGCTCAGCTCAGCTCATCACGGTCCGGTCTGGTCCGGTCCGGTCCCACAGAGGAGACGCAGCCCCGCACCTCCCGGTGAGCGACCGAACCGCGCAAGGCCGGCGGCCAGTTAGCTAGCAGCTCGGGGCTTCCCGGGGGCTCCGGTGCGGAGCTGTTGGGGTCGGGCACAGGAGGGCACAAAGCTTGAGGAAATACCGCGGGGAGAGTGGGCTGACCCGTGTGCAGCCCTGCTCGCTGACAGGTACTGCAACCAGCCCAGCGCAGCCTTCAGCGGCGGGTCCTGACGGCCTCCTGTCCGCGCCCAGCAGCCCGGGTCCAGCAGCTACTCACGGTTTTCCAGCTGCTGTTTGTGATGCAAAACCCGAACCGCTGCCTTGGGGTTTGCCTTGAGACGTCCCCGGACTTCCTGTCCCTTCGTTTGGGGCTTTAAAGCACCGTGTGGCAGCTCAGCAGAGCTTTTGCCTCTGGTTCTCCTTTTCTGCTTCTAAAAGGTGGTGAAGGGAACAAGGCGCAGAGAACCCCAACTGCTGGGGGGGATTTCCAGGCTTCCAAAACACTGGATTTTGCCCCACAGTTCCCAGGCGAGGACGGCTTTCTTGGAAGAGCCTGCTCCTGGCGATGGAGAGAAGGGTAAAACTAAAGGCAGAGAGGCAGCTAATATAAAGGGAGGGTGCCTGTAGGTTTATGTTCTGGAAGCCCTACAGTAAGGGGCTGAGTCCCTTTATGCTCTGATGACTGCAATAGAAATTGAATTGAATTTTTGCGTTTGTTAAACCGTAATTAGTCTTTCCACACGCTTGAGCAACGCGCATCAGGCAAACTGTGTCTCTGGGGTCAGTTTGTCTCCCCTGACTGGAGTTATATTTGCAGACTTGGAGGTCAGTGATTCAAATGTGGGATCATAGTGGGGTACTAAATCCCAGCTTGAGCAAAGGAGGAAAACATCATCATGTCATGGTGTTTCTCATCTTTATTGTTTAAAATACTTCACAAACAAAACACAGCCCCAGGCTGACTGACTGTGTGGGTGGGGAAACAGGGTAGGAAAACTGCTGTTGCAGGTAATCTGCTGGGTGTCTTTTTGGTATCAGGATTAGTGTTCAGAACCACTGTATCTGCAGTCTGCTGTCTTTAGACCTTGTTGAACTGCTTGGACAATGTGGATTGCAGAAGGCTGACACACCATCCCCTGATAATGGAGACTCAGGTCTGTACATGTCCAGTGTCATTATCAAAGCAGAACAGATAGAAGATTCGTGGAGAAAAAATATGCAATAGAACTGCTTTGTCCAAAGGCCATCCTTGTGGGGCTCAGATCCAGGCAGTACAGTCCTGTGCTCCCAGATGTAGAGAGAACTGAAATAAGTGGATCAAATCGGGTGTTCATGCCCAGGAGGCACTAGGCAAACGCAGCATGAAAATAAACACCAAGCACAGCAGTAGGTATCCTGCTGGCAGCTCTGCTGCTGCTGGGAAAGGAACATGTCCTGGTCTGGATTCTTCCAGTGGCAGAGAGGAATGAAGATGTTTACAAGACATGTGTTTGTACATTCAAACCAGTTCTTGAATTTTTCTACTGCTGCTTCACTTCTTACCTTCAGTATTTGAATCATCAGGGTCTGCAGAATTGGGAAGAGGTCATGGCTGGTCTATGACAAACAGCAGCAGGCTCATGGCCACTCAGCTCTCTTCTGTTATTTCTAGGCTTGAGGGTCCATTCCAGAAACACTTTCCAAAGTTTTTATTTGTTCCAAGTACAGATTAAGATTCTTTTTCTTTCTTATCCAAATAGAAACAGCTTGTGGAAATGTCTTGGAGAAAAGGGTCATTCAGATGTGGGCTGTGTGACTTGTACAGCATTCACTGTCATGTCCCTGTTCAGATCCTGTTCTCTGTCTTAGTCTTCTTGTATTGGATGTACACCAGAAACTTTTAACCAAATAGTGACTCTGAACTTCGCTAAATCTCATCAACTCATAGAATGGTTTAGGTTGGGACCTTAAAATTTCATCCAGTCCCAAGCCCCTGCTATGAGCAGGGACACCTCTCACTAGGCCAGGGTGTCCAGAGCCCCATCCAGCCTTGTTTTGAATACCTCTGGGCAACCTATTCTGGTGCAAGCCTCAGCACCCTCACAGGGAGGAGTTTCTGCCTCAGATCTCATCTAAATCTCCCTTCTTTTAGCTTGAACCCATCCCCCTTGTCCTATCACAAGAGTCCCTTGTAAAAAGTCTCTCTCTAGCTGCCCTTCACATGCTGGAAGCTGCTATAAGGTTTCCCCAGAGCCGTCTCTTCTCCAAGCTAAACAGTCCAAATTCCCTCAACCTGTCCCCATAGCAGAGGGGCTCCATTCCTCTGATTATCCTTGCAGCTGCCTCTGGACTCGCTGCAACAGTTCCATATCCTTCTTATACTGGAGACTCCAGAAATGGATGTGGAACTCCTGGTGAGGTCTCACAAGAGCATAGTAGAGGGGAGAGTCACCTCCCTTGACCTCCTGGTGTTACTTTTGATCTAGCCCAAGACATGGTTGGTTTTCCACACTGCCATCACATGTTTCCAGCTCATGTTGAGCTTCTCTTTCACCAATACCCTCCACTTCTTCTCAGGGCTGATCACAATTCACCACCCAGCATGGATTTGTGCTTGGGATTACCCTCACCCAGATGCAGGATCTTTCCTCTTGGATTTGCCTTTGGGAGAAGGTGCTGGGAGAAGAAAGGGAAATGCTTACGTGCAGGGACTCTCAGATTTCTTGTGAGACTTTACTGTTTGTAAAGACCACTTGATTCCTTCTTGTTAGTTGTAAGCTGTCATACTATGTACACCACTTCTGCTCAAGCCAGCTTTCCCAGTAGCAACCACTCTTCTTTTACAGTTCTTCTGATGCTCTAACTGTTTTTCAGGGATAATGGTGAATGTGAATCAGTGAGGTATCCTCACCCGTTCAACAAAATAGTAGGAGAGAGCTGGATTCCATCTGGAGATCAGCTAGTGCTGGCGTGTAGGAAGCTGTGAAAGTACAGATAGGTGGTGCAGAAGTGACACATCAGGAGCACTGCAGCTCAGAGAACGCAAATAAACCGCACAGATAATTTATCAATGTGGGCCTGTCAGCTGCAGAAGATGGATGTGCCCTAAAACTTACTCAGGAGCCTGAAAACACCATGTTCTTGTTCCAAACTGATCTGCTTTCAAACAGGATCTGCTTCACAAATGGGATCTGCTTCAAAAATTTCCCTTAGGACTTGGAGCTGCTACCAACTTAAAATAGAGAATTCTACCAGCCACTGCTCTGAAAGCAATAGGATCATATACTGGTTTGGACTGGAGGGACCTCAGAGATCACCTAGTTCCACCTCCTTGCCATAGCCAGAGTCTCACTAGACCAGGTTGCCCAGAGGCACATCCATGCATATCTCCCCTAATTCCTTTCTGAATGTTGTGATCTGTTTGATCAGATCATAGAATCATTAGGGATAGGAAGGGAGATCAAAAGACCATCCAGTCCAATCCCCCTGCTACAGCAGGATCACCTACAACCAAGTCACACAGGAACATATCCAGGCAGGTCTTGAATGTCTGCAGGGAAGGAGACTCCACAATGCCCCTGGGCAGCTTGTTCCAATGCTCTGTTACCCTCACTGGGAAGAAGTTCCTTCTGATATTTAAGTAGAACCTCCTCTGTTCCAGCTTGCACCCATTGTCCCTTGTCCTATCATCAGATGACCTTAAGACAAGCCTGGCTCCATCCTCCTGACACCCACCCCTCACATATTTGTAGACATGAGTGAGGTCACCCCTCAGCCTCCTCCAACCTCAAGAGACCCAGCTCCCTCAGCCTTTCCTCGTAAGGGAGCTGTTCTACTTCCTTCAGCATCTCTGTTGCTCTATGCTGGACACCCTCCAGCAGCTCTGTGTCCTTCTTGAACTGAGGGGCCCAGAACTGGACACAATCTTGAAGTTGTGGTCTCACTAGCACAGAGCAGAGGGGGAGAAGAACCTCCATTGTTCTGCTAACCACCCCCCTTCTGATGCACCCCAGGATGCTGTTGGCCCTCTTAGCCACAAGAGCACATTGCTGGCTCATAGTCATCCTGCTGTCCACTAGGTTCCCCAGATCCTACACTGCTCTCCAACAGGTCAGTCCCCAACCTATGCAGGTACCTGGGGTTGTTCTTTCCCAGATGCAAGACCCTACCCTTACCCTTGTTGTGCCTCATTCAGTTTCTCTCTGCCCAGCTCTCCAGCCTGTCCAGATCTTGCTGAATGGCAGCACAGTCTGCTGGGGTGTCGGTGACACCACCCAGCTTTGTGTCATCAGCAAACTTGCTGACAGTGCACTCTAATCCATCATCCAAGTCATTAATGAATAGATTGAAGAGGACTGGTCCCAGTACTGATCCTTGGGGAACTCCACTAGATACAGGCCTCCAACTGAACTCTGTCCTATTGACCACTACTCTCTGGCTTCTGTCCTGCAGCCAGTTCAAAATCCACCCTACTACCCAATCATGCATCCTACACTGCCTTAGTTTGGCTGTGAGGATGCTATATGTGACTGTGTCAAATGCCTTACTGAGGTCAAGATAGACCACATCCACTGCTCTGCCATCATCTATCCTGTTTCCTGAAATGACAGCCATGGGCCAGGAAAAACAGAGGAAATGATATTTTCTCAGGCACATGGTGTTTGTGTAAAAATAAGAGTATTGAAAGGGGGCAGGGGGGTAAAGCATTGGGAGTGGGTCGAGCAGATAATATTGTCCTAAACTGTTTCTGTGGCTTTCAGATTCTCTTATCTGTGGGAGTAGAGTTCTGTACTGTGTTCTTGGACTACGTTTTTTGTCCATTTTGCAAATTATTTTTCCTCTTTGTTTCCTGCCCATTAATTAGGCAGACACCACACATCCAGCAGAAGAATCAGGTAGGAACCACGGCTGTGTGTTGCAATCCTTCGCTATATGAACAAGAAGGTTGTCTCTCTAACTGTCAGGGGGTGCTATGTCTAACAGAACATTTTCAGTGAGTCTGAATTTTGTTTTGAAAAGAAATCCCCTTTTGTGCAGCACAAAGTCTCTGTTCTTCAGTCTCACTTTGTGGAGCTGGAGTATTTTGTGCATGGCAGTTTCTACAGCTGTCCCTTCTGTTGAGGAAATGAGAACATGTCCTCGCTTGGGCTGGATAGACACTGAATTATTTTGGTGCAGCAGCCAGCAGCTGCCTCACCCACTGCTTTTGTGAAGGTCTCTTGCCATTGCTTCTGAAGCTGAAGTGCTGAAAGCTCAGCACCTGCAACATCAAGGACATGGGGCTGCCCTAGTGATGAACTTAACTTTTTAAAGCATGCTGCCGCTGCACTGTGCTGGCTGATGTGAGGAAACATTAAACCTACTCAGCTAAACATGGTGTCAGCCTGAGGAGGAGGAGGAGGGCCAGGAATGTGAACTTGGTTATTCAGACTGAAATGAGTCCTCTTTCTGTTGTCCACTCTGGTTATTGTAGTAAATCACCCTCAGTACCTTTCTGTGTAAAGCTGAAGTAAAACTTGAGACATGGTGAGTCTCCCATGTAGATGTTATGATATTGCTGAAACACAACATTCCAGGGAGCAGAGCTCTTGGAAGGAATGTGTACCTTCTTGTGACTTTTGCAAAACTCAGAAGTTTAAAATCCATTTGATGGTGTTTCTAGAGTAGTGCAGCTTGTGAGCTGTCTCAGGTGAAATCTCAGTGTCTCAGGTGAATTCCAACACCAAGTGCGAAGCTACTGGTTCAGCTGTAACAGTAAAACAGGTTCTGAACTTGTCTCCAGATTTCCTTCATACTCTCCATTCCAGATAGAAATTTCCTTGTCATCCTAAGTAAAGACAACTTTTAATTTCACAAGTGAAAAGGTGTTGCTTTGCAAGTGTTATATGTAATTCCATTTTACATAGAAATAGAATCATAGAATCATTAGGGATCAGAAGGGACATCAAAAGATCGTCTAGTCCAATCCCCCTGCCACAGCAGGATCACATACACTAAGTCACACAGTGACTTACTTTCAAAGTGACCACTTTCAAAGAAGTGGTCTTTGAATGATGACCAGCTCTCTTGGGCCCCTTTACTGGCCAGTACCCTGGCCCATGGGATTTGCCAGGGGAATTGTTTGAAATGGTCAAAGTTGGCCCTCCTGAAGTCCAGGGTTGTGATTTCTTTCTAGTTACGCAGTGAGGAGTGTGGGGTCTTTTTTGAGGAAAGGAGGTTTTCTTCATGCCCTTGTAACCTTGGTTCCATCACTGGTTTCTCACAGGACAACACAGTGGTGTTGGGAGAAGATATAAATTAATTATTATATTTTTTCTCATGTCCTATTTCTGATGCTTGGCTCAATTTTAAAGTAGCCAGCTTCCTTCTGTAAGCCTTGTACCAGGCAGCAAGACGTCTGTACCCTGGTGCTGCATGGTTCCATGCTTTCTTGCCTGAAATGTTGGTATTAAATTAGCCCTTCCTCTTCTTCCAACCCAGCAAGTGAACAGCCCTACAGAATGTCACACAGGAGCTGTCACCTCATTCCCTTCCAGCACTTTTTGCTTTCTGAATGAAGGAATGGAAGAATATAGGCTTGCAGGAGCTCTTGAGGAAAATGAGGAAGGAAAAGTATTTTTCATCAAAAGGACAGAATAATATCCCTCATTTGTATTTGTGTAGCATCAGGCTCAATCTTGATTCAAGTCTCTGAACATCCCAGCAGCATGCCAGCTCTGGCTTCCTCTTGTAGTGAGGGATAGACTGTGTGGAGGCTCTTGGCAGCGTTCCTTGCCAGCAAACACAACTGAAATCAACTTGTAGGTTTTAAATTGATCTGGCAATGTGAATAAGTGCCATAAATAACTTTTAAAAGTCTAATATTTTTAAATAAGTGTGCTGTACCTCATTAGCATCATATTTTCTGTTTGTATTAGGTTTCCTCCCAGTCTGCCTGTCAGATTTGCTTTTGTTAGATGGCAAAGAATGGGAACCAGCCCTGTTGCTCTTTTCTGTCACCTCTCCTTCCACATCTGGCATGAGCAATGAGTTCTTTGCCAATTGTTTGCGTGGTGTCAGTGCGCACCAAAATAAAAATGAGGATACTGGGAGTAGGATAGAGGGCACAAGTTTGTATGGAAGGATTTCTGATGGAATAAGGCTGATGGTATAAATTATTGCCTTGATGGGAACAGGCAAATACGGCAGATTAAGAAACTGTTTAGACATCAAACCAAACTGCTGTCATGGGACTGAACAAATTTTGGGTGTAAGATGTTTCCTGGCAACAGACTGGAGTGCAATCCTACCACACAATGCTGCAGACAACTGGGAGGCCATGATTTCTGAACCCGGACTGATTCCATCATTTTAGGAAGTGTACCAATGAGGGCTGGGTGTCACCTCTGCAGACCACACTGCCATCTACCTCAGAGCTCTCTCATCCTGACTCCACAATAAAGCAAACCTTGTGTTTTGCTCCACAGCTCTTGCTGCAATGCAGTTTCCTGGTGAGGGAAATAGGGTTACACAATCAGAATGTGCTGGTGTAGGTAGGGAAGCAGAGGATGAGCTGGGCTTATCTGGACTCCATGCTCTGGATTTGCAGTGCAGTTTACCGGGTAATGGCCTTACAGGGGTGAAAACTCTCAGGCTGTTGCATGGTTTGGGCAGTGGGTGTTTTAAGGGGCTGCTGGAACTGCTGTAAAGTGAGGGATCTGCCTTGGCTGTTGTAAAAAGCAGCTGAAGAAAACCATTAAAAACACTGGCTTGTGTTAGAGGCAAATGGAGACAGTGACCAGTTAGGCTAGGGGCTGAATTTACAAAGTTTTGGGTGCTTGACTGGGAGGAACTTTGATGATACCAGCAACATCCTGTAAAATGCAGTAGCTAGAACAAATGAACCTTGTGCTGCATTTTTTCTTCCAGCTGTGAAATCCAAAACACCAGTTCTTTTGAAGTGCTTCCTAGCAAGAAATCAGCAACTTCTTGTTTAAATTCTCCTCAGTAATCTTTGTATTTCCTTCCCAAGACAGTGATTGGCAAATACCTCTTCTGAAGCATCCTGGAGGATTCATGGTGTTAATTTATTTCTAAAAATAGGACCGTTGTGTGATTGTTAATTAATTCAGTTTGTTCTTTAACTTTTTGGGAGATTTTGGTGTCAAACTGTAAAACTGGTAGGACTAATGATGGGCTCATGGTTAACTGATGCTTCCACAGTGAACCAAATGTGGTGGCTGCTCTGGTTGGACCTTGTGTTCCTCGTCCTGCTATTGTTTCCTTTCCCTCTTTTCTCTGAGCTGATCACTGAATGCTGTGAAGGGTTTGGTGATGTCTGCAAACTGGGAATCTCTCTAGTGTGGATGTGGCTTGGTCACACAGGTGACAGGAGGGCTAGGTGAAAGTGGAGCTCTTGATGGCCAAGATGGATTGGGTAATCTTGCAGCCTCAGGGTTGGTCGGGTGACCCCATACATCATTTCTGGATGCAACGATTGCACAAAGTCAGGGGTTTTTTCTTCAGAAAATGCTCAGGGAAAACCATGTTCCAGAGTGATCTGATCAATGATAGGAAACCATTCCTGAGTTGTTTTATTGTTCTGAAAGGAAAAGAGAGGAGAAAGAAACTGGTCAAAGTCCATGTGCAGCCTTTTATAACTGCCCCTCTGCTCTGGCTGCTTGGGAAGCTTTGCAGGCTCAGAGCCATGTTCTCTCATACATTGCAAAACTTCAACCTCCTGTTATCTTTCAGATACTGTCACTAGTTAAGAGTGGAAAGGGAAAAGGGGCAGCTTGAGGAAATGCTGACCCTGTGCTTCTGAAGGCCAACAGAACAGTGAGTTAGCAGCTTCTGGGAGGAATTATCTGGTTACTCATAAATCCTGCAGTTACATCCATTTGGTGAAACCCTGACCCCAGTGTGGACCCTGCGTGTGGGTGCTGCTTGCAAGGTGTCAAAACCTGCATGGAATGTGGGGGCAAATAGATATCCCAGGAAAACTTTTCTCTCAAATCCTTACAAGCGAGTTGTTTTCCATTCCTGCTTTTAGTTTGTCTGTAATTCCAGTCCATCAGGCCCTTTGCTTTACAAAATGGGACAGTGGGTACTTTCTGGGATTCCAGAAGCAGTTAACACAGTACCCTGGGTTTGTGTCCCTCCCCTCATGTGCAGTGTCCCAGATACACAAAGATTGCTTCAACAGGGTCTTGATTCCAGGTCCCTCTTCTCTGATACCAGCAACCAAGCAGGACTTGCTCAGGTCACAATAGAAATATCTGTAAACATCTGCCCAGTGTTAGCAGCCTTACCCAGCACTTTGTCTACCTAAACATGACCTATGGGATCTTCATTCATGTGATTCACTGCTTGGATGTGTCAGACTGAAAAAACAGTATGGGTATCTGGATTATGAAGAGAGTCGAGGGTGCAGTGTGGATGTACCTTGACAAGACTTGCCAGTGAACTTAGCCATTAGCATGTTTAGTAAAGGCTGGAATCAATGGCTTGATCACCTCTCACACTGTATGAACGGGCCCTGCTCGAGGACTCTATCTCTTGCTGAATCAGACTTGCACTCAGTTCTTTGTCCATCTGGCGCCTAGAAGTAATTTTCGAAACACAGGAAGGAATTTAGCCACAGAGTCTATTGGTTAACACTTTGTATGGGTGTTCAGAAAACTGTCCAACTGCTCTTCTCTGTAACCCATGGCCTGCATAAATAGGCAATAACAGGGCTTTGGACTAATAGAAATTCACAGTAATGGTGCATAATTGCTGTCTCCTTTTCTTTCTGCTTCTGAGTGTGAAGTTCTTGTGGTTAATGGGAATTAAGGTAGTTGACATGTGAAGTACAGCAGGGTGTGATCCAAGTGTTTTCCAAGCACTTGGACACGATGTGGATTACCATGATGGGGCACAATGCTGGCTGCAGCATTTCACTGTGATTAATTACTTTTGTTTAGCCTCTTCCCATCATGTAAGGGAGCACTTTGAAGAGGCACAAGGATTCCTGTGTCATATCCTGATCTCCACAGAGTGCAGCCCTATTAGCTATCATCCTGACTTCACTAAGTGCTGTAGTAAATCACTGGTACAAAGCGCTGCGTTCAAACTCAACAGTTTGTATGTCCTGAAGGTAGATACCTACAACTTGTACTGTCTGGCAGCCAGTATGTCCAGTTCAATTATGTCATTTGCAGCATTTAAATTATGAAGAAGGTGATGATTCAGCTTCAGTGTTTAGTTTTTATCAAACCAACAGCTTGTTACTTAGGACTATTATGGTACCAGTCTTACAAATGCTCTATGAGGGACTATACTGACAGGACGAGGAGGAAGGGTTCAAGCTAAAAGAGGGGAGATGTATATGAGATCTGTGGAAGAAATTTCTCCCTGTGAGGGGGCTGAGGCAGTGTAACAGGTTGCCAGAGAGGTTGTGGCTATTCCATCCTGGAAGCATTCAAGACCAGGTTGGATGGGGTTGTGAGCAACCTGGTCTGGTGAGAGGTATTCCTGGGGTTGGGACTGAATGATCTCTGAGCTCCCTTCCAACCTAAACGAGTCTGTGATTCTGTAATAAACAATGACAATCTGGGCTCCTTTATGGACAGTCACTAGTGCTCCCCTGGGATCCCAGGCCACAGCTGATTTCCTTCCTTACTTCCTTACTTCCAACTTACTCGTTCATGGTGTTTTCATTAGCAGTTTGTCTGGATGGCGATCCACTGTCCATGTTGTATAGAGCTCGGGAGAACAACATGGTGAATGTAACCCCCATTCTGCTGCAATGGGTGTCAGTGGGCTGTGCAGGGGGTGCACTCACAGCGGCTGCTGTGTGCATTCTGTGTCAGGGTAAGGTGACAATGGAGAGAGACTGCAGAGGGTGTTTGTTATGCCTGAGCAACTTTCTGACCCTCATCATTCCTGTTAGCACAGAAATTACCACAGCATCCACCCTGACTAAATAAATCCTGCTGCTGTTGCTGCCCTGAGCAGAGGTGGAAGAAGTGAGCTTGGTGCTGCAACAGCCACACAGCTGCCAGGACCACCAGCTTCTTCCTGTCCTCACTGCACACCTTCTGTCTCTGGCACTTGCTCATGAGATCTGTCCTTCCCTCTGGTCTTAGCCCTTTCTTTACAACATGCTGTACTTGTGCTGAGCCAAGCAGTGCAAGTCTTGGGCTCAGTCTGGTCCCCCAAGAGCCTCAGCTGTTCCCTTAGCTTCTTCCTTGCTGCAGTGGGTGCAGGTGCCTTAGTCAAAGACCCTCAGGTCGGCATCAGACCCAGTGGGGTTGGGGAAAGACAGAACATTGCATCTCAGCTGGAGGCTACATGAGACAGAGCAGGTCCCAGCCAGGATCCAGCCCGTTTCCCCGCAGCCCTGAGCATGTGGGCACAGAGCAAGCCCCTCCTCTGCTCGAGTCCTTTTAATGCCCTGATTACTGAAGTGGGTAAGTCACCATCTCGCTCGTAATAATTACACATTTCCTCTGTGATTTTTCACTCCTTGGTTGCCACAGCAACTGTGCAGGGGCTCTGTTGAAGCAGTGTCACAGGGATTTAGTTCTGAAGTGGCTTAGCTTTTTCCTGCACTCTGGCACATCTTCCCTCTTGCCCCCCAGCACCATGGCAACCTGGCTGTGGGATTTCTGATGGCACCCTCGACATTGCCTCGTGTCCACGGGCCTGGAGGGATGCTGCTGGTGCTGTCTGTGCATATTGGTGGCTCTCCCATGCCCGATTCTGGCTGTGTATGACCTGAGGGAGCTGAACCCACCCAAGGGTGTTTGATGGCAGTTGTGTGCCTGTGTCACCCTCGGGGTATTGGCCAACCAGAGTGAAATGAAGGGTTTTAAGGACCAAACAAATTCTTCAGCTTCCACCGTCTGTGAAAGCTAATGTGAGATGCATTTCAGAAGTTAGTGCAGCCTGGCTCTGCATCTCAGCGATCTGTTGTCAGAAACCTGCTGGGAAGGTGAGCTTGGGCTCCTGGGGGTCAGAGCCAACGGGCTACACCCACATGCCAGAGGTGCTGGAGTAGCAGTGGGCAGATTCAGCGTACCTGAATTCCGGGCGGGTTGAATGCTACTCCCTGCTGGGTTTGGCCGAACTGGAGCTGCTTTCATTAACCTTCATTAACTGGGGCATTTCCCGAAGCCAAGCTGCAGGGTGGCAGCTCAGGGTTCCCTCTGGGTGATGCCCGTCTTCACTGCTGACAGTGGTGAGCGACTGCAGGAAGGAGCTGAGCCAGCGATGGCTTTTCTCACGGGTGCAGCTGAAAACAGCCATCTCTGAGGAGGAGGAGGGAGCAGCTTTTCATCTGGAGCCATCGCTTGGTTGTGTAAGTGCCTGTGCATGTGTCTGTGAAGGCTGCGCTGCCCTGCTCTCCCCTCGGAGGTGACTGCATGTCTGTGTGTGCCTATGTGGGGTATTAACGCGTACCTGCCAGGGCTGCGTGTGGTTGGCTGTTCCCTGGGTTGGTTGCTGGACCCCTTGTAAAAGAAACCCTCGGCATGCGTCTGTTTTGCTGTGTCCTCAGCCGAAATGGGGGTCACCTTGAGAAACCAGAGCACTCGCTCCCTTTTCAAGTCCTTTCCCTTGATTTAGTGCAGGCAGCCTCCAAGTGAGCTGGTCTGTGACTTGAGGAAGCAGAAGAATAAATTGTGCTTTTATGATTTGTTTTATTCAATGCTGAGTATCTGTTTTCCTGACTTGTGAGGAAGCAGCTGTAGGATGCTGAGGATTAAAGTCTTACTGGAAATATAACCAGTTTTCCTTGGACAAAGCCCTGCTTGGGGGTACTTTGTGATACTTTGATTTTTTCCAGAACTGCAGAAGGCTGTGGAGCAGGTAATCTGAACAGCATGACTGTGCCATGATCGAAGCTGTTTAACCCATTGAGAGCTTGACTGGTTTTCTGTGGGGAATGTGGGAATTAACATGCAAGGTTTGGATAGGTTGTTGTTACCTGCATTTAAAATCATGAGTTCAAAACGTCCTAGACTGAAGAGAGATTCTCACACTCACTGGTGAAGTTCACCAAAATATCCAAGGGCAGGTTTTTTCAGTGTGAGCTAGTAAGGAATGACAAACCAAAAATATTAGGTTTTCAGCTAATATTAGTTCAGCTCTGCATGTGCTTTACCAGCTTTTCTTTGCAGTTTTGCTATTTCCGCAGGTATTTTTAGCTGTTGAACTGGAACTTGCCCAGTTTCTAGCAGATGCTGGTTTTGAGCCTTTTTTTTTGCTTTTTCTGAGACTACATGTTTCTTTCCCGAGAAAGGTGTAGGCGCATCTCACCCCAGCTTAGTTCATCCAATACCTCTTGAATCAAATTGAGCTGCTCCAGAGCTTAGTGGGTCACCTGAATAGCCGTGGTACTGCTGTGTGATGGTGAAGACCGTACAGGCTATAGACTTGAGCGTTTTGTCTTGTGCGTTGCATCTCACTTTGGGCTTCTGCTGCGGATTTCAGTGCCAGATGGCAGCTATGCAAGTAGCCGGTTTGTAAGGGAAGACACCGTGTCATGTGCGGTATTTCCTGCTTTGTCAGGATTCGAAGGACATAACCTGTCTCCCCATTTCTGCTCTTGTGAAGCAGTGGTGGTGGGAGTATTTGATCCTGCTGGTGTCAATAAATAAATAAGCAACTGTGAACAACAGACACTTGAGCTTCACTTGTAACTATGACAACTGTGTCCTTGACAACTTAAGTACAATCATGGAGTTCCCAATTACCTCCTGTTTGACACAAAGCCATCAAGGTTATTAGAGGCAGAAACAGACAAAGCAAGTATTGGTTTGTCAAGAGTTTTCCAGCAAAGTCCATGTTGGTGGTGGGCACAAGTCTCCATTGACAGCCAGCTGTGGCTGGCACTGTCAGTGTTGCCTGCTGAGCTGTGCTGTCTGAGGGCAAATCCACCAGCCCTGTGTGAGAGCTGCTCTTGGCTCTGACCTTTTTGGCTGCTGCCTAGGAAATATGTAAACATTGAGCTTCAGAGTGCTTAGGGGCCCCTGCTGATGTGTGGGTTGTCCCATAGACCCAGCTCACAGGGCTCAGTCACAGTAGTGACCCTGGTAGGTAGCCTTGATGCTGTAAGCTGCAGCTTTTGATTGACCATGTTGGATGAGGAGCAGCTTGTTTCTCCTCTCAATGCTGTCTCATTTTTTGTGAGCACTGTTTGTGCTCTGTTTTGTGCTGGTTTTCCATAGCTGCTGGTTTTAAAATCTGCTGTTGCCCTTACAAGAACACAAGATGTAAATTTTCTTGCAACTTCCCTTTAGCACGACTTTCTTTTCCCACGATGATTTGAGTAGCCTTAGTCTAGCTGTTACTAGGAACTCCTGATGTCACTCTAACAAACCTTTGTTGCAAATGCTCTTGTAAGCTAATTCAGGTGTTTTTCAGAACTGTACCTTTGGAGAAAAGCAACCTGCAGAAGGACCTATTGTGTCTCATTGTGGGCACTGAGTCTTCTGTAACTGCAGACTACATTGAACTCCTGATGACTTCTGCGACCAAGTGAATTGCAGTTAAATACTGCAAGAAGCTGGCAGGCTCCTTCATTACTTTGTTGTTCACTACATTTAGGTGGATAAAGCAGTAAGATGGGACTTCTGATGTTACCCTGCCACTCTGTCAGTAACAGCTGGTTCAGCCATGCAGTCCTATCCAGCACTGGTTTTGGCAGCCTTTTTGTCTTCCCTTTCAGAGCAGTTTGTCTCATCTCTGACTTATCATATGGCGGTTGTTGCTTATGGAACATGGTCTGTGACTGCCTCTTCTTAGTGCCCAGCTCCTGGCCTCATTAGCCAAACTATTCCAAGCTTGCCTCTGATCTATTCTAGTCAGATTCTTTTCCAGAAAAGCAATTTGAAGAGCCATGGAATAGGAATGTAGGAATAGGAGCACTATAGGCCATTACAAAGTCAAGAGAAGGAAAAAACCCAGCAAAAAAAGAATTAATTTGCCTTTACTTCCCCAAATACAGGTTGTGGGGTAATCACACAGCTTGTGCTACTGCTTCTGAACCACTTAACTGTTCCTGGTTAAATGGATTTGGAGCAGCTGAGAGACAAATGAACATGCCCTCATGAATTTAAAACAGGCTTCTGTGTTTTTGGCATGAGTTGTCAGGAAAGAGCTGCAAGTCTGCAGTGCTGAATTCTCCTGAGTGTCTCTAGTTCTCTGTTTCACCTCTTTACCTCTGTCCTAAGGATGTTTTCCCAGGCACGGACCTGGAACACAGACTTCAGGCTGCATTAGCTTCTCTGCCTGCATGGCAGGAACTTCACACAAATTCCTTGCTTGCATGTTCTCGCTCTTGCATCTGATCAAGCTGCCCTGGAGATTGGAGTCCCTCAATAATTATTTTTTTTTATCCAGATGATCCCCTAAGAAATACAGTTTTGTCACTCACAGACTCAGCATGTTTTTGCATGGTCACAGCAGGCTGCAGCAGCCGAATAGCTGCTGTTGTTCCTGGTAACTCATTTTGCCTGTCAGAAATAATCACTCAATGCAGCATATTAAGAGCTGCTGTTTACAAGAGAACATTCCCTTTCACAGTGAGAGGTTAAAAAATCCACCTATCCTTATGCTTCATATGCTCAGTCCCCTGTGCTGAGCATCCTCTTTGGAAATAACTGTTCTTGCCAAAAGAATGTGACTGTGGTTTAATCTGCTATTGGTCAGGGCACACGGATGTGTAATGTCCAATTCCATATCAAAACACACCTGCACATGGATCTGTACCATGTGTCTATTGAACATTCACTTCAGAAGAGTTGTTCTGTATGGTTCTCCCTTAATGTTGCCCTTCTCCAGCTCAGACAGTTGCCATTAGAGGAAAAATAGGTTTAGAGAATATTTAAGTAGCTTTTTTGTGGAAGGTTCTTACTTCTTAGTCATGGGTCTGATGCAAACAGTGTCCTGTGGTTTGAGTTGTACTCACATGTAATATTACATGATTTATTCTGACTCCAGACTGGAAAATGATGGAACATTTTATGTAACAACTGTCAAGGAAAATTAGGGCTAAGCTACTTTAGTTTTAAATTTACCACAGTAATTTTTGCTACGAGTACTGGGTAGTCTGAAGAAAAGGAGGCTGAGGGGAGACCTTCTTGTTGTCTACAACTGAAGGGAGGGTGTAGAGAGGTGAGAGTTTGTCTGTTCTCCCAAGGAACAAGTGATAGGACAAGAGGAAATGGCCTCAAGCTGCACCAGGTGAAGTTTAGGCTGGACAGGAGGAAAAATTTCTCAATGTAAAGGGTCCTCAGGCCTTGGAACAGGCTGCCCAGGGAGGGGGTTGAATCGCAATCCCTGGATGTGTTTCACAGTCTGGTGATCTGGAGTTCAGGGACAGGGTTTAGCAGTGGGGGACAATTGGGTTCATGGTTGGACTCAATGAGCTTGAAGGTCTTTTCCAAACCAAACCATACCATGCCTGTATTTTAGAAAGCAGATACCATTTCTAAATATATTTTTTAGCCCTTTACAAACACTGTTGTAACCATTGAAGGAGCTGAGATAAACAGTAAATGTAAGTAAAAGATAAAATAACACTCTGAGAGCAATGACGTCAGGTGCTTCATCTGAGGAGGAAAATGCAGGTACCAACAGAGGGAAAGCTGGACACTGGTGGGTACAGCCACACACTGTGACTGGGAGTTAGGTTTGGTTTGTATATGAAGAGGCATCTCACCACTTGTAGGAGGTAGATTTGTTGACTGGTAGCAAAACATTCCCAGGAGGTGACTGAAAGGATTAGAACAACAAAGTGAACTGCAGTAGGTTGGTATTTCTGGCAAAGCTGGGTTCATATCAGCTTTGGACAGACTCCTAGAGACTTTTACAAAATAATACTCTGCAGAGCAAACTTAAGGAAGGAATTGTAGGTTGGGGAAGTACTGACTTGATAACTAGCTCAGAACACAGGACATCCATCAAGATGGTTAATGATTGTGATTGCTGCTGGTGGTGATTCGTCCTTCAGCTTTTTTCCACAGTGGTAGTTTCCTTGATGTGGACTCATGTTTGTGTTTTTACTAGAGGATGGCCATGAGATAAGAAATTAAGAAATGTACTTAATGTTGGGATATTTATGTGTTGATCATACAGAAGTTTGCACAACTAAAGAAGTGAGCTGAGAGTGACAAAATAGCGATTGAATGGAATTAATCTCATCTTCAAAGTGAAGTTACTCTCTTCTGAACAAAAATTAACTGGTTCCTTTTACACTGTCAACCCAAAACCTTACAAAGCTAATCCAGCTTTTTCCAGCATGTAGGCAAATGTTATGCAAGTGTTTGCTCACCTTGGGGGATTTCATAACACCTTGAATTTTCAATTGGACTCAGAGCAGATTAAGTGAAACCGAATGCTATGTTAATGGTCTGGGAAGGCACAGAATGCTCTTTATACCTCAGTATGAACAGGTCCATGAATTAATGGATTTCTGTAGGTGGGGAGTTCATTGGTTTCCCTTGCCAAAGCATGAAGGGAAGCAAATGGTATCTTGGCTAAACGCAATGCAGAAGTTCAATTTATGATAGATTAGTGTTGGGTAAGAAATGCTTCCTATTGTCGTACTAATAGATCAGCTGTTTCCCTGCATCTAGTCATCAGCATCTGCTTGTGCATTGTGTGGCTGGCACATCAGTGGTGTAAGCAGAAAGCTGTGATGTCTTTGTGCTGGAAGATCATCATCTCCATTCTCTGGGCACATTTGTTCCACAGAGATTTTTCCAGGAGGTTTTACTGCTAGTAGTGACATTTTGTTTGTACTGCAAGCCTTGACCCACTGCAGGTGGAGGAACATCCAGTGAGGTGGATGATGCCAGAAAATAAGTCTTCTGTTCTACACAGAAAACACAGAGTGCCACACAAGTTCATTTTTCTTTAACTAGCTGAGGTAATCACAGAACAGTTGAAATTGGAAGGGACTTCTGGAGATCATCTGGTCCAGCCATGTGCTCAAGAAGTGTCATCTAGAGCAGGCTGCTCATGACCATGTCCAGTTAGGTTTTGAGTATTTTCCTGGCGACTCCACACCCCTCTGGGTGACCTGTCTGTGTTCATATGGCACTTACTGTGTTTCAGTTTGTGCCCATTGCATCTTATCCAGTCACTGGACACCCCTGAGAAGAGCCTGACTCCTTCACTCCCTTTCATCAGGTATTTATTACTCACTGGTGGGATGCAACCTGAGCCTTCCTCAGGCTGAACAATTTCAGTTCTCACAGTATTTCTCCACAGAGATGTGATTAATTGGTAGAAACATTTTGTTCAGGGGACTAATGTTCTTTTCTTCCCTAACGCTTTTCCTGTTGCCTTTTGGTAGTAGATGACATTTTTCTCATAAGGCCAAGTCAAAATAACAGATTGGCTTGAGAGACAAAGACTGGAAACAATCCTCAATGTAGTTCACACACACAGAGAAAGTAAAGAAAAGCAAGGGAAAATAAGCAACGAACTTCACTCTCTGACCCCACTAAAGCAGGAACATGCAGATTTAGCCTAGAAGTCATTTGCCAGAACACAACCTTGCATCACACTTTGGTCTCGATGCAGAGACTACCCTGAACATCAGCACTGATTTGTCAATGCAGGCATTCAGCTTCTTGGGACTGAAATTAGTGAAAGGGAAGGTTAAAATGAACAGCAGAGGAATACAGGGTGCACCCCAATGGATGTGAATAAACATGTGCTCTTCTTGTTTTCAGAACTCAGCTGGAGAGTTTACTTTTTGAGTAAAGAGAAGAGAAGATGGTGTCCATGTTACTTAGTCGACAACTGACCTGTTGTCTGCAGCAACACTCCAGACTACTGGGATTTGGTAAGTGGACTTCTGGATTTCATTGGCTTATCATTGTTGTTTCTTTGGCTCGGCCTAGTGGTGTTGAGTCTTTCAAAGCTTAAAGAATAGGATAT
Organism: Upupa epops; assembly: GCA_013397515.1. Classification (NCBI taxonomy): domain Eukaryota; kingdom Metazoa; phylum Chordata; class Aves; order Bucerotiformes; family Upupidae; genus Upupa; species Upupa epops. Next base: position 191,585 of record VZRI01004248.1, on the reverse strand, counting down.
TCTGTACCTTATATAATGATGAGGTTGTAACTCAGAAGAGACCCACAAAGGTGCTGTGGGTTTGTTTGGGGTTCCTTGGGTTTTTTTTACTCTGCAAACAAGAACTCAGTTAATATTTTGTACTGTCAACATTCTGAGACAAAGCTCTTCAATCCTTGGAACTTCACTTTTACTCTCTGATACTACATAGTGCAGACACGAAACAACAGTATGTCAAAAACGGCTGGGTTTTGAGTTTGTGCTGTATCATGGGCCTCTTGTCCCATGTGGAGAGCCTTGGTGTGACTGCTGGAGTGTTTGTGCCTGCAGTTAACTCCAGTGAGAAATGAAAACCTACCACATGGCACTGAGCTACTTTCTCCTTCTCCCAAATTACAAATGATAGGATGAGGAGAAATAGCCTCAAGTTGCATCAGGGGAGGTTTACATTGGATACTAGGAAGAATTTCTTTGCTGAGAGTGATTGGGTACTGGACCAGGCTGCCTAGGAAAGTGGTGAAGTCACCATCCCTGAAGGTGTTTGAAAAACAAGTAGATAGAGCCATGGTCTAGGGGTTAGGGAGATCTTGAGACGAACGCTGGACTCGATGATCCTGGAAGTCCTTTCCAGCCATCATGACTCTGTGATTCTTAAGTGTATAACAGAAAGCTCTTGCGGATCGGCCCCCACTTGTGGTTTAGTATATGTCAGTGCACTTTAATCTTGCAAATCCTGTTGGCTTTGTTTAGACAAAGCACTAGAATCTGAGACCTGGCCTTCACTCCATGTACCGTTCTACTGAGCACACTATGACTGAAGGGTGTTTGCTGTGACCAAGTAAGTATTCCTGTTTCTTCTCTCCTCCAGCCCTTCTTCTATAGTGCCTCTGTAGAGCACAAGGCAAACACAGAAACCTTCCACTTGGTCTAAGCATGATCAGTCTTTTAAGTAACACACTTATGGGAGCAACTGACCTTTGGCTAAAGAGCACAAAGGCTGCTCCTGTAACTATTGGAAAAGTATTAGGTCAGTATTTCAGAGCAGGACCTACTGGTGTTTTTGGGATTCACTCACAGAGTACCTGCACCATGTATGAGCAGTCCTCATTCAATCAGTCATGGGCAATGGAAAGTGCTCACAGGAACTAGCCCTTTGATAGCTGTTAGACCTTGAACCGGTCTGTCAGCTGAGTATCCCGTCACGTTCCCTGTCTCTCCTGGTGTCTTGCACACTTCTGTGCTGCTTCCCAACCACAAGCAAATACTCCACAGTTGTGCAAGGTCATTGAGCTCACTGGCAAACAATGCACTCACTCACTCTTCCTTTCTAAACACTGCAGTGAGAGGCTGTAGATCTTCACAGGAAAGGAAAGCAGCTCCAGGATCCCCGATCCATCGTTGCTTTCAGGAAACTTGTAAGAGGGAAAGCAAATGATACAGGGGCTTGGCTGCAGGTTGTGTACCAGACCTGTGGCCTTTGGGACTAGATGCTTTTTGTGTGAGTTCAGAGTTGAGAAAGAATGGAGCAAGAGGGAGCCCCTCAGTGGGAAGATGTGTGTCCTGGGAGTTTTCTAGCCTCTCTAGGTGTTGGAACAGGCTGTTCAGGGAGGTGGTGGAGGGATTTTTGAATTCCTGGAGGGGTTCAAAAAAATGTGTACATGAGGCACTTGAAAACATGGTTTATATGGCTTGATGACATTGGGTTGGCAGTTGGACTAGATGATTTGAGATCTTTTCCAACCTTAGTGTTTCTATGATTCAATAATTCTATGAAGGTTCTGGCTGGCAGAGTAGGTAGGAGACTCTGACACTCATAGCAAAAATTGGAGCTTCAGGCCACTTTTCTGTTGAGCCCCTGCTAAGACTGAGATCTCTACTGCTTTTAGGGAGACCCTGATGATGATGTCCAGGAATTCTCTGCTCCTGAGTGCTCTCCTCCAGGGTATTTCTGAGCACTCAAGTTCAGAGCTTCACAGACTGGAAAAGAGACTTGTATCTTACGCCCACAACAATCCTGTGGTGCCATTTGTTCTGCTGCTTTTTTTTCAGGGTTTGCAGAAGGGGGTTGGAGGTGGAGAGGAGGAGGGAGTAGATTGCCTCTTGGTAGAAGTCTCCATGGCTGTAGGCTGCCATTTATCAGTTGTGTATAACAAACCTGTCTCATTTGAATCTACAGCAAGTTTATTTACAGAAAGAGATTTCTTTCATCCTTATTCCACATTTTTAAAGCACATGTGGGGAGCTAGCAGTGTGCTGGCCCTGAGTGTGGCATAAACTAGGTATTGACAGAAAAGGGGTGTCTGAAATGGAAGGATGGGGTCAAGTGTGCATTCACTGCAGCAGAGTTCCATGCACATTCTCTGTTGAAAAAATGTGGGAACAAAGGTATCAGTCAGAGTATTTCTAGGAACATCTTTTCTAATTGTATGTGGGCAATAACATTTTAATTTTAATTAGGATGGATTTCAAGCCCTTGGTCTTTCAAGGGACATGGTACAAGATATAAGGGTATGGTTGGAGAATCTTCCTGTCTTAGTGTTCTCATTACTAACATGGTGTTAGCCCCTGACTGGCTGACTGGAAAGGGAATAAAAATCATTTTAGTTGATCAAAATGCAAAAGCTAAGCAAAACATGACGGTAACATTCTCCTTATATCTTCCAAAAAAAAACATTAATTGTGTAAGTATTTGGAATCCTTAAGCCTTCACAGCATCCCTGGACATATTTCAAAGTCGTGGAGATCCGGAACTTAGGGACACGGTTTAGCATTGGCCTTGGGATAGCTGGGTTAGTGACTTGATCCTAATGGTCTTTTCCAAGCTACATGATACTATGATTTCGATGCTTTGGAGGGAAATGAAGATGCAGCTGGTTGTTAGTTGAACTGGCTTTACCTTTAAAACTTTTTTCTAATATTTAACCTGCATTTCAAAACAGGAAAACAATCAAATGCTTACTCTTTGTCCTGCCCTCAGAGGACCTGTAAGCGGCAATGTTTATTTTTTCTTTGCAGTAGACTTTTATATATTTGAACCCAATTATCTCCCTCAAGACCTCATACTTTTTTCCCAACTGGTCTAAACACTATTTCAGTCTCTCCTCATGAGTCCCTTTTTTCTCATCTGAATTATCTGCACTTTTATTGCAGTGTCCTAAATAGATTAACTTCAGTTGAGGCTGTACTTCACTTATCTCAGCCTGTTCCCTATCTCTCCACAGAGCATCACAATGTTTTATCTTACGTGTGTGCTGCAGTGAAGTGTGAGAGATGTTCATATTAATTGTATTGCCTTGTCCTCATCACAATTACCAGAAATAAGTTGGAAATCCATGAGAAAGATATACTATCAGTCCTGCTGTTGTCTCCAGCATGAATCCTTGTGAAGATTTGTAACTTTTTTTTTTGTACATTACGAGGTCCCCTAGGAAATCAGAGAGCACAGTCTAAATATTTGTGTGGGATGTATGGGAGAAGCAAGGATCAGTTCCCTTTTCTGGATTGCAGAGAACACAGGCTTGTGGGCAACTTCAGATCATGCTCAGGGAACTATTGCAGAATGCAGGATTTGCAAGTGTGAGCCTGGACTTCATTGCTAAGTTTCTTGAGAGAATGTAATGCAGATGACCTTCCAATGTTGTTTCTCTTCCTGTGGCTGTAGCAGTGCTGGCTGTCGATCCTTGTGGCTCCTAGAGACATCCTGATGAGCTCTTTCAGCTGTTACTCTATTGTGTTGCGAATGAGGATGCTCTGACTGATCCAGATCACAAAATCTACAAAAACACCAAGAGCTGGTTGCTCCTGTAGCTGCTGAAGAGTTGATATATGATTTGTGCCATGATGGGGAGGGGGATATTTTCTTATCATAAGAAAGATCTTATGAAATCTCTCACTTTGCTACAGTCTGTTCGGTATTAGGTGTTGTCTTTGTCCTTGGAGAATCCTGTTCCAATAAAATCTCCAGCGTGTCTGTGGGAGTAGTGAAACACAGACAGTCTCCTGTGGAAGAGCTGCTCATCTTACAGTGTAAGCACCCTGCAAATAGCAATCTCAGTTTTCACAATATTATGCAACAGCAGTGTTCATTTGCCAAACATCTCTAGCAAGCTTGGCCTTTTGCCATTCCCTCTCTGGATCTGTTAGTAACAGATTCTACTGCAGCACCTAAAAGAGGACTTGGGGGAGATTGCAGTCCTCCTACTTCTGGCTGTCAGGGCCTCCACACTCTAAAATTCTGTCTGAAAGGTAATTTGATAGACACTGTGGAGTGGAAGTGAAAGGCATGCAGGGACAATTGCCCTCTGTGCTTGCACACTGAAAAGGCCTTCTTGGGGACAGAGCGGGGCTTCCAGCATTTCTAGCCCGGTGTTGAACCTCATTCTTGTTAGTAGATCTCACTGCTTGGCACAGAGACCTACTGACAGGGTGCTCTTTGTGACTGCCAGCCTCACCCCATGGTATGGGGATACTTACATTAATAACATTGCCATGGCGATGCGGTCCTCAGATAAAAAATTGGCCAAGTGAGGCACGTGGTGAGGGTGGCATGGGAAAGAGAAATCGGGAAATGAGCTGCTCTGTCTGCTAGCAAGTGATGACATCCTGTGAGATGAAAAGGAAGGATGTGATAATTTGCTGACGTTTCTCAAGTATTTAGGAAGATTATGTGTGTTGCAAGGAGCTTTGAGAAGTCAACAAGCGAGAAATGGAGGATTCAGCTTAATAGTACTCACCCTCTTTAAATGGGATTGGGTAGAAAAATCTCAGCAAATCATTGAGGTGATGTGCTCTGATAATTAGGTTGTTAACAGTACATGTGTTTGGCTTTTGGCTTTGGCCAGGATGTGAAGAAATGGGTTTGTGCACCAGGGAAAAGAGGATGCTGCTGCCATGTTAGATCTCTGGCATTTTGGAGCTTTCCTAATGCTGCTTCAGAGCAGGAGCTCTAGCCCATTACATCTGCTTGCTTATAAAGATGAGAGCCAATGTCTTCTCATGTAGTCCTGTTCTGTGTCTAAAATGACACAAGGAAGTCATCATAACCATACACGCTGTGGAGATTTATTGGATGCATTCGAACCTCACTTGACCTTTGTAGCATTTTCTGTGTTCTGGGTTCTTTATTACAAAGGTAATGCTGTTAGTTCACCAAAGGACCAGCCACCAGGGATTCCCAGTTCTCAAAAAAGCCCTGCATGGATGTGATGCAAAACTAGGTTTTTATCTGCCCCGTCTCTGCTGTCTTTTGGAGAGGCAGAGTGCACTCTTCAAGACCTGCTGTGCAAACATCTGAACTCATAAGTATCAGACTGGAGTTGTCTGAGTTATGGGCTGACTTCAGGCTTTCCACTGCAGGGTAAGTGGATGTTAAAAAGTCAAACAGGAATAACTGTGCTAAGCTGTGAGGTACATTGGGTACTGTCAAGACAGAGCTGTCAGCTGGGCAGAGCATGCTCCTGCTTACTGGGGGATGAAACACCACAGTGAGCAATCTGCTTTACTTGCATTACATAGAATCATAGAATCATCAGGGATCAGAAGTGACCTCGAAAGATCATCTAGTCTAATCTCCCTGCCACAGCAGGACATCCTGACCAGGTCCAGATGGGTTTCAAATGTCTCCAGAAAAGGAGACTCCACAAACCCCCCCAGGTAGCCCCCTGCAGTGCCCTGTCACCCTCCCTGGGAAGAAGTCATAGAATCAATCAGTGTTGCAAGGGACCACAGGATCATCCAGTTCCAACCCCCCTGCCACAGACAGGGACACCCCACCCTAGATCAGGCTGGCCAGAGCCTCATCCGGCCTAGCCTTAAACACCTCCAGGGACGGGGCCCCAACCACTTCCCTGGGCAACACATTCCAGGCTCTCACCACTCTCACAGTGAAGAGCTTCCTCTTCACATAGAATCATTAGGGATCGGAAGGAATCCTGAAAGATCATCTAGTCCAATCCCCCTGCCACAGCAAGATCACCTAGACCAAGTCGCACAGGAACATATCCAGGCAGGTCTTGAACATTTCCAGAGAAGCAGACTCCACAACCCCCCTGGGCAGCCTGTTCCAATGCTCTGTTACCCTCACTGGGAAGAAGTTCCTTCTGATATTCATATGGAATCTCCCCTGTTCCAGCTTGTGCCCATTGCCCTTTGTCCTATCACTAGAAGACCTTGAGAAGAGCCTGGCTCCATCCTCCTGACACCCACCCCTCACATATTTATAGACATGAATGAGGTCACC
>VZRI01004248.1:33442-184944 GCA_013397515.1 Upupa epops | reverse complement strand
CAACACAGGCTCCAAGCTTGGTGTCATCCACAAATTTGGTCATGATGGATTCCAACCCATCATCAATATCATCAATGAAGATGTTGAACAGGACCAGACCTAACACTGACCCTTGGGGGACACCACTAGTAACAGGTCGCCAACTAGATGCTACACCATTTACCACCACTCTCTGGGCTCGTCCATCCAACCAGTTCCTGACCCAGCATAGAATATTCCTGTCAAAGCCCCTTGCTGCCATTTTGCCAGGAGTATAGCATGGGAGACCATGTCGAATGCCTTACTGAAATCCAGGTAAACCATATCCACAGCCTTCCTCTCATCGACCAGTTGAGTTACTTGATCATAAAAGGAGATCAGGTTAGTCAGGCAAGACCTACCCTGCCTAAACCCGTGCTGACTGGGCTTAATCCCTTGGCCATCATGCATTTGTTGCATGATAGCACTCAACACTAACCATTCCATAACTTTGCCCAGAACTGAGGTGAGGCTAACAGGTCTATAGTTTCCTGGATCATCCTTTCAACCCTTATCTTGACACTTGTGGAAAGCGAGAGAGACAGAGAAGGGCCTCCTCCAGGCAAGACAAAGCAGATATTGATGTGGCCACCCATCACTCAGTGTGCATGTGCCTGGAGAAGCGAGGCAGGAAGGTGAGTCATCTCCAGAGCTATGGTGTGTGCAACAGACTGCACCCTGCACTGAGTTTATTCAGAGCCCCCGTGTACTTGAGTAAGAGCAGAGGAAGAAAAAAATTAGTTAAATGGGGGGAACCAAAGGAACCAAGTTTCTGTGTTAAATTTTCTGTGGTTTTGTTTATTTTTAACCCACCCTGTGAGCAAGTCTGCTGAGCAGATAAGTAGTGAAGTGGGCTATTTGGACTAAATCTGCTTACCTTGCTAGAGACTGTGTGGGTCTGTGCCAGTCATTTCTGTTGTACCTTCAAGGGGAGAAGAGCTTAAAAAGTTTGAGCTTTAACTCTACTTTGGTGTTAGTTTTTGCTATCAAAGGCTTTGTTAGTATGTTGGTGTTTTGGGGAGTTTGGTCTAGCCTGTGTCCTTCATCCTCTGTCCAAGGGGTAATAAAACCCCACCTCAGTTTTCAGAATCTTTTGCTCTGGTAACACAGGACATTTTGTTAATGGCAAGCTGTTTCTTCAGATTCAAATCATAGCATTTGCCTGAGCCAGGAGGTGGAACTACTCCTTGGCAAGGGTAAGCATCAGTACATAGGTCTAGCTACTGTTATTAAAATGAGATACCCTGTGGGCTCCTGAAAACACATCTATAACATAAAATTTGTATCAGTGCATGAGCCTAGAAATCACCTGCCCGGAGAGCCTGATAGCACGTCTCACAAACTGTTTGGTTTTAATTGCTCCTACATACTTGTAGTGGATATCCAGTTCCCTGTTGTACAGCTCAGTAAACGTGTGTGGTGTTGTAGGGCAGACTGTGTCCTTTGGAGCAGCCACAGCGGAACTTTCTTAAGAGAAATAATTAAATGTGTTTAATTCTGAGTCCTCATCTGAAAGTATTTCACAGATTGGCCTTTGGGGATTAGGGAAAGTGTTATCTCCACCTCACAGGTGATGGCCAGGAGATCTTTGACTGTTGGTGTCAGTTTTGGAGCCTAGCAACTCACATGTTTTTTTCCAGTGATGGTCTTCCCCTTTAGCACACTGAGCAGCACCAAGAGCCCTGGGGGCAAGAAGAGAAGGCGGCACAGAAGGAGAAATGTTTGCATTGATCTTCATTGGCAAAAGAGCAGGGTGCACTAAAGGGTTACTTTGGTCCCTTTTCCTTTTCTAGACCTCACAGTGTGTACTATGCAGCTTTACTGACTATGAATTGTGTAGCTTTTGATCTTCTCTATGCAGCAGCTTTTTATTTCCAGAGGAGCAGTTGCTATGCAGTCTCTGATTTACACGAACGCCAAACAGAACGACATAAAGCCGAAGCGGTGTTGCTGTAAAGAAACCTATTAATAGCTTTGCGGAGAGGCACTGACGCATCTTACATAGAAGCACTTGGAATTAAAGCTGAGCAGAGCAATCAGCTTTTCAGACTAAGTTTTTCCTAAAGTGCTCAGGTAGAGGTGCTGCCAGAGGGCTGTGATTTTTCAGATGAAGTTTCTCCAAACCAGACTTGCCCAAGGCATCTCCACTTGGGTTGGCACAAACTGAGGCAAACATCTCTCAGCTCCACTGGAAATGCTGGCCAAAGGCTGTAACTGAAGCATTGCCCAACAGTGTCACAGTCCACCTTCTATTTCCCTTGATAAATACTTGTTTTTCCATGGTTTCTCTGTCATTGCACTTGATTTTTTTGGTATTAGTTTTAATGCCTGTTGAAGATGAGTTGTTTAGTGCCCTTCAGACTACAAATGTCACCAGTCGGGTAAGGTGTGGATGTTCGTTCTTGGACGAGAGCACAGAAAACAGGGTTTGTACTCAGGTTTTCATTGTTTCTTACAGGACACAGGTATATCAGTCAGGCTGCAGCTAAAATTGATGTGGATTTTGATTATGATGGACCACTAATGAAGACAGAGGTTCCTGGACCACGATCTAGAGTAAGTTCCCAAAGTCTAGTAGCTTTTTTTTAATTTTAGCTAGAAAACAAGTTACATTCCAAACCTTACATCTGATACAAATAAGCATCATTTCACAACAATCTCTGTCCACATCTGTCAAGATGCTGAGAATTAAAAGCTCTTGAGTGAAATGTCTCTCTCAGAGAGAGATATGAATCCCAACTGCCAGCTTCCTGTGTGATTATAGAAGAGCATCAGCCTGCTGAAACATCTCATCAGACTTGACTACTTGGCTGCACAAGCGCAGTTGACTTTTGATGATGTGAAATAACGCTCTGTCTGGTATTGCAGTGAAGTAAGAGCTGCAGTTTGCTGAACACTGATTCTTGGATGTTTGTTCTTCTGCAGGAACTGATGAAGCAACTGAATGGCATTCAGGTAATCTGTCAAATTTCCTGAGTTTGGAGTGTGATAATACTCTGATTTCAGAACTTGTTTGAAAATCCTCTTTTGTATGTAGGTATGTATGGAATATATGTGCACCAGGATAAAATCCTTGTTAGGCTGTTTCAGATACTGCAGAGTTATTTTGCTAAGATCAATGATTTTATTTTAAAAACTTGGTGCTTTTTCAGTTGTTGTGAAGTGGTAAGTGAAAACAGATATATTTGAGTGTGGTGTTAGAAGCCTGTCAGTGTAAGGGCACGCTGCCTTCCCAAGATGAGCAGTTCCTCAAAGTCTGTTTTATTTATGTAGAAAAAGTGCAGACTTGCCCTTTTAACAGTTCCCACTTTACAAAAGCAGCTCTAAACTTAATTCCAATGCACAGAATGTCTTTGTAACTTGGCACTGGGCATTTTGATCAGATTTTGCTGTAAAACCATTAGTTGCACTTTTGTACAACGCTGCTAGTTTTTAAAGCATTGTTTGTTCTCTCCTTTAAGAATGCAGAAGCTGTTCACTTCTTCTGCAATTATGAAGAGAGCCGAGGGAACTACCTAGTAGATGTAGATGGCAACCGCATGTTGGATCTCTACTCTCAGATTTCATCCATCCCAATAGGTATGATACAGTTGTACCAAACTGTCTTGCTTTGTCCTTAAGCTGTTGGATTTTTATTTCAGCAACTACCAGGGAAACTGGTTGATGAACTAAAAAAACACACGTGTGCCTTGGTGGGAACAGGGTACCTGTCGCTCCTGTCTGTGATGCAGTGGTGGTTTTGAATGGCAAAAGAAACTACAAATTCTATACTTCCAGCTCATTTGAAGTGGTTGGTGGTACCTGGAAGAAGCTCTAGTATTAATCTTTGTCTGAATATGTGTGTTGCAAAATTTAGGTTGTCTTGATTTGCTCAAGACAGCATTGATATTGTCTATATAGAACTGTGGTGCTGAGTGAAAGGCAAGGTTGGCAGGTCAGTTGGGCTGAGGGAGCAACCAGTGGATTTGGCAAGTGCTTCGGAAAGCCAGTAGATTTTTTTGTGAAGCATTTTAAGAAGACAACAAAAGCAGAGATGTTGGCCTGCAGTGCAAAGAATATGAGTTTCAGTAAGTGTGCAGTCCGTTTGTTCCTTATCCATGGTTTCCATCAGTTGCTTAACAGTACTTTCCTGCAAAGGCAAAAGGAGCAGAAATGCTGGGGTAACCTAAAAAATTCTGTGTTGTGTATGGAAACTGCCATGACTCTGAATCTTCCCTCCAGGCCTCTTCGATTAGTGAGGTTCAAGTCTTTGGCATCTAAGACCTTGTGACTGCAATGGGTTTTCGGTTACCACACTCATCCTTGCAGATAGTTAATAGTTTTGCTCTGGCATGGCACTGAAATATAATTGTTCTGGAACTTTGCAGCTTTTGTTGCTTGTTTTCATCAACTTAAGTTGTAGATATTTTTTATCTTAGAGGCCACACTGAGATGTCTCTGGCACTGCTGATGTGAAATGGCTTTTCTTGTCCTATAGGATGTGTTCCTCAGTCATAAAGGAAATACAGTACAGTGATAATGGTTCTAGGTGATGTATAGCAACACAAAGTAAAGGGAAATCCAGTATTTACAGGCTGACCTAAATCTAACTGAACATACTGCACTGATTTAATTTTTCAAGTTGTACTGAATGACAAGACTCTCTGAAGCTGCAGCAGTTGCTAATAGTGACCCTCTTGGAGGCTGAGTTAGATTCTAGGCTGAGGCACCAAAACAAGATCACAAGGTGTGTGCTAGTCATCTGTGCTTGTTTCTCTGTGAGTAAATCCAATAAAACCTTTATGAATCTGTCAGGACTCCCTAAGATTTAATAATGATCTGCTATACTAGAATATATTTATCAGCACAGGTTGAGAGATAATGAGTGCCTGTGTGGAGAGATAAGAATTAAGGTATAAAACTCCATTGGCAAGATGTTCTGGGCAGTTTCTTGCAGATAAATAAAAATCAAAATGATTTTTTACCACATGGAGAATCATAGCACTAGATAGTTCTCTAAACCTGTACCAAGTCTGGCTGATAGTCAGAAACTCCACGAGCCAAGTGCACAACAGGATTCTGTCACTGTGTTTGCTAGCACATGTCCTGGAACAGCAAAGGGAACAGTCTCCGTTTTCCCCTGTTGCAGACAGGCACATTCTTGAGCCTGGAGGACATGGACGTCCCTGTCACATTGTTCTAGACACACAGCAGGAGTGAGGAAGCAGGTGTCCTTCTCTTAGAGCCGGCTCTGTCATTTCTTGGAGGGGTGTGTCTGAAAGTGGATTCATAGAGCCACAAACCCTGACGTCGATCACAGCAATGAAACAAGTACTGTCTGGCATCTCAGCCAAGAGCTTTTTGACTTTGTCTACCATAGTTACATAACAGTTACTTAACTGTTTAGTACTGCCTGGAGTTGATTTTTACAGCTGTGAACCCACATACCAGTTCAGCATCTTCCTCTTCTCTCAGAAACAGTCAGACTTTAAGGATTCCCTTCTTTTACTTGGGCCTGTTTGAGGATACACCAGGAGAGTAGGTGGTGTCAGGAGGAAGACTCAGGTGCTTGGCTGGAAAAGAATAGGAGTGACATCCTGAGTGGGTGGGAAAGCGTAAGTTATGCGTAATGGAAAGCTTAAATTTGTATTATGTAAGAGAAGATGCAGAGATGCCTGCATTAACACCAGCAACAACAGTCCTTGCCATGACAGCAGCTGCAGTGTAGATTTAGTTGTCTGTTTCCACAGACCACTCGTATTATCTTGATAATGTTTTTAACAGATTCTTTGCAGCATAGTGCATATATAACAATCTGGATAATTCCTTGTTTTGAGCTAAGATACCTAAAGTGGAATTTATAATCGATTTGTTAACACAGTACCTTAATGCTCCATGGCTCAGTCAGGATAATCAGGGCTATTGTCATTCAACTCGAATGAGGAGTTCAGAGGCATGATGAGGTTTTGTAATAAAATTAGAGTGGTCTGCCTTCTTGAGCAGTAGGGAAGAGGAGGTTTCCAACTGTTTCTACAAGGGAATATAAAAGAGGATGTTAATCTCTGGCTTTGGCATTTCATACATTATAGAAATCAGGCTTAAAATGAAACTTTCTGGGCTCCTCTAGTGAAGACTTTTAAATTTGTGTTTTATATCAGAGATATTGGTTTACCTGCAAGCAAGTTACCCTGTAGAACATCAGTGATATAAGTAAAGCACCTCTGCTGTGTTAAACTTCAAGCAAAAGGACAAATTACTGCAGCGTTTTCCAACTAAAGGCTTGTCAAAGGAAGGAAATGAGAAGAAAAATAAAGCTGATCCTGAGAGAAGGTGAAAAGGGCAGAATCTTCTTTAATCTGAGACAGCAGTTTATCAAACAGGGTTTTTTGTGGTGCTGCCCAGCTGAGGAATGTAAATCTATGACTGACATGGAGAGATTTCCAGATGAGTGCCTTGGAATAGCTAATGGCTTGTGGCATGTTAGGGAATTGTGTGCTTGTTAGCCCATGAGTTTTCTTTGCATGACTGCCCGTGAACAGCCCCTTCCTTCTGGTGGGGTTGTTAGTGATGGTGCACAAGCATCTGCTGCGTGCAGGGGCAGGATGTGCATCCTCATGCGTGCTGAGATGGGAATATATATGGGAAAGCCCAGGTAATGTAGAGGCCAAGGGATGGCACATCTCAGCTCCATGTTTTGCTGTGTCTTGTGCAGAGCGAGTGTCTGGCATTTAGAGGACAGTGGTGATAGATGACATCCAGCTGTGACAGATGTCAAGAAGCTCTGTCAAGCCACTGGCAAAATCCTGATACATTCCAAGGCTCCTCCTGGCTGGGTCTGCTGTACTATGTGTTTATGGCTTGCATCTGCAATGACATCCTAGCTCCCAGAACAGCACTGCTCTGCTCCCAAGGTTACCCTGCACCACCCAGCTCTGACTGCTGGGGCAAAAAAGCCCTAGGTGTTTTGTCAGTGCCTTACAATGTGCTGAAATTACAACTGCTACAGGAATTTTCTCTGGGGGATCAGTAGATCTGTGGATTTTTGCTTATCTCTGTGTCACGGTTGGCTGCTGAAGACTGGGGAACTGCATGGAAGAACAGCAGAAAGAGGAGAGTGTGCATTTCTAAATTGGTTGTACAGTCAGGAAGAACGAACCCTGTGATGCTTCAATCGGACCCTGTCTGGCAGAAGATCCATGTCGTGTTCATTTGGTTTCGTGTTCAGTTTTTACCTTTCAGTACAAAAACACATTTTGCTGTTGCCTGGCACAAAATTTTTACCATAGTTCTGGGTAATTAATTCTTGTAAAAGAAGAAGAGGTTTGTCCTGCTTTGGAAAAAGTGCTATTACTCATAATTAAAACATCTTCAAGTCTCAGGCAAATGGTCAAGTGTTAAGATTGTTCTCTAGGTTACAGTTGACATTAGTTTACTGAAACCCTGTAGAAATAACTGGTTTGTGTCTTTGTTCTTTTTAATTAGGTTACAGCCATCCTTCTCTGATAAAGCTCCTACAGCAGCCACAGAACTTGGTAAGTGAATTAGAACATGAAGCACTTGAAAAACACCTCTCCCTTTTTGTGGTGATCTGTCTTACTGTTTCTTAAATTGATAATGCTTAATGATTCCAATTAAAGCATGACAAGGTCTGCTTGCTTTATGTCCCACTAGATAAAAAGAGCTTGGTGGTGTTAAAGACAATGCTGAAAGCTTTGTGAAGCTTTACAAGAAGCAAATGTTTGGGTGAGGAGAGCACTGGATCTGCAACCACTTGTAAACCCTAGTTCAAGCACAGTGTTTCTGTTTCAGCAGCATTGCTGAGTTGGGATGTTTGACCATGAAAAGCAAGTGCAGATCCTTGAAAGGGAGTGTAGTGTTATGAACATGGTGCCCTATATCTGGAATGCTCTGGGTGGTTTGGGGTGTGTTGAGCTTTGGGGGGTTTCTGTAGCTGGTTCCTGTCTCTTTAAGTACTTAGTTGACCAAACTTGTGACTTGTCCACTAGACTAGGGCAACAGGATTATTCAAACCAGAGTATCTGCTGCTTAAAATACCTTGGAAATTGTTGAAATGAACTTGGGTTCTATTTCAAGCTTCATTTTCTTCACTGCTTTTACTGAAGTTTCAGATTCCATAATNATCTGACTGCACATCCTTGGTTGTAACATCTTTGTCATCCACTGTCCCTGCAAGTCAGAATGGGGTGTCCACACTGTCTGCAAGGGCAGAGCTCAAGAGTGGATCAGTTCCTTCTCAAACTTGCACTTCCCTCCCAGAGGGGCCTGCAGGCTCACTCCAAGAGGGTGTAAATCCAGAGCTGTCAAAAGAAGGGCAGCAATTTGAATTCCTTGAGCTGATATGCTTAATGGAGTTCTTATTTCTTCAGGATGAGATTTGCCTTCCCTACAACTAAAATATTTGAGGTTTTTAAGAAATTAACATCAGAAGTGCTAGAAGTGCTGGGATTTGCAAAAGCAGTTTTGCAGTACCACAGCCACAGAGCCACCAAGAGCCACTTCTTTTTTTGAGTAATACAGTGAGGTAGGACCTTTGTTTAATGTTAATGATGGGATCAAACCTTTCTTGTAGGGACCTTTTGTTTGGGTTGTTTGTAATACTTCACAGCCAGCTCCGAAGAACAGAATCTGCATCTGTTCTTCTGAGCAGGGAGCAGCTTGATGTCAGTGGTCTGTTTTTCTCAGCACAAGTATCTATTAACCACAAAAGAAAAATATACTTTTCTCCTTAATGGCAAATGCTGTCAATTGACTGTGACAGCCCATAATCAAATTCACAGGAAATCTATGGTTTTAACTTTATATGGAAATTTGCATCTAAACTGGGAGAAAAAGTCAAGCACAATTTCTTGTAGAGCCTAAAGGAGCTTTGTGTTCTTCTGTCCGTAACATCCTTGATTAGTTGTTTTGTTTTTTCTAAAACAGAGTCTGTTGAAACAGACACTGCTTTGGAAGTCTCCCACTTGTGCAGGTTACAGAGTCCCAGCTCATCCCACAGGATGAAACTGAGGGTATTTGGTTTTCCCTAAGCGTTCTGAATGAAGTGCCCTCCCTGGGGCAGTGGAACCACTCCTTGCTGTGGTCCACATGTCTGGATACATGAGGACTTGTACAGAGGAAGGAGACTGAAGGATACTAATAAATGTGAAAGCTTGAGGTGCACTAAATATACAAAATCATAGAATCATAGAGTTGTTTAGATTGGAAAGCACCTTCAAAGTCAAATCCCAACCATTAACCCAACCCCACTCCTAAATAATGTCCCTAAGCTCCAGATCTACATGATGTTTTGAGGGAGGCAGTCTGTCTTCTATGGAGACTGAAATCATTGAAGCTCAGCCTTTTATTTCAATGACAACTTGTTCTAACAAGAAAAACAAGCAGCACAAAAAAATAAAAGGGCAAATGCTGCTGCTTTGCTGCCGGCAGATGTCCTGAGCTCGTCCTTTCCATAGAAAATGGAATGGAATATAAAAAGTAGCAAATTATGAATCAAATAAGATTAGTGGCAAAGACTAAGAGCGTCCATGAATCGATTTTAATCCATGACACTAAATTTACATTAATTGCATAAACATGACAAATTTGTCTCCATTAGTGATTAGACTGGGAAGACCAAAGGGTTTTCTCCAGAGCTGCTCTTGAGAAACACCTGTGTGGGCAACATGATAGCTTCCATCTGATGGGAAAACTTAACATTTCTCATCTTTTGTCTTTGCAGAGCACATTTATCAACAGACCTGCCCTAGGGATTTTACCTCCAGAGAACTTTGCAGAAAAACTGAAGGAATCTTTGTTATCGGTGAGTCTGCAATAGCAGTGATGAGTTACCATGGGCTGTGTAAGACATAGTGGAATAATGTTTGTCTTGACTGCAATGTGAAGATCCTCAGGACTGAGTTGAGCTGTCTTAATGGCAGCTGACACTGGTTTTTCTCATCCTAGGCACATTCCAGAGCTCACATGATGGGTATTATCGTCACTTTATACTAAACTTGTGCTTAATATTTTTGAGTGATTTCCTGCCTTTGCTGACAGGTGGCTCCTAAGGGCCTGCGACAGGTGATGACCATGGCTTGTGGATCCTGCTCCAATGAGAATGCCTTCAAAGCAATATTTATGTGGTACAGAGTGAGTACAACACTAAGATTTTATTTGATAGGTGTAGGTATATAAATGAGTATTTATTCACCATCAGAGCTGTTAAAACGAAGTAAGGCTTGGAGCTTCTCTTGTCTGTGATAAATTTATACTGAGCTTAGTTTGAAATCCTTAGAAAAAGTCATCTAAACTTTCACTTTATATTGACACAACTGTAAAGTATGTAAAGAAAATGCAAACCACAGGCAGTCTGTGAGAGCCCCAGGCAGTGCCTTCATATTTTCACTGGCTTTGGTGTGGAACACCAGCAGTACTTGTTTGTGGTTCAGCTGTAATTGCATTGGTTACAGCTACAGGAAAACTCTTGGAGGGTTTGGGTTTCTTTTACAGAACAAGGAGAGGGGCCATAATAACGTCACAAAAGAGGAACTGGAATCGTGCATGATTAACCAGGTAACATTTGCTCTTCGCCACACCTATAAATGTACCAGCAGTTTGGGCTTGCAGGGAAGATTTGAGAGAAATCGCCTTGCAATCTCTGAAGTCTCAGTTTTATAAAGGTATGAAATGGTGAAATACAAACTGTTCCAAACAAATACCAAGATCTACTGCTTCTATTCTTTTGCATCCTTCCCAGCTGTGAGTCTTAGGAAGAGCTCCCTTTTGTCCAAATACATCATTTGTTAGAGAGGGGCCTGTGTGATGGATGGGTGAGTCTTCTCACTGTCAGGATAAAACAGTAGCATAAAGACACATACTTCATATTCCTAGAGGGGCAGGAATTACCCAAGTATATCCTTTCATGAAGTCCCAGGCAGAATACAGTTTGTATGTCTTCTTTTATGGTTCCTTCTCATTTGGGGAGCCCCAGCCTGTCCTGACAGAACCCTGCAGCCCTCAATGCCAACCCTGGGCATAGCTACCCCATAACCATAAGCTCTTAGCTTGTAGGGAAAAGGGTTGGTTGTACTGAAAACCCATCCTTTGTGTGAGTTCATGTGTGAAGTGGCATTATGACACAGGATAAATTATGATACAGTATAAATTGCTAAGCATTCATTAGTGTTAACAAGGTATTGTAGGAGGTCAGGCAGTTTTGAGTGGATGACAAATGTCTTTGTTTAAATCGATAAAGATTTGCGGTGCCTGATGAAGCCACCCAACACCCTGTGAGAGGCAGCAGTTGCCCCACTGCGCTAAGGCAGTGGGGTTGTGTGGGGGCTGTGGCGGGGCCCCTGCCCAAGGCAGTATGCACTGACTGTTTGTTCTGCTTGCAGCCCCCTGGGTGCCCTGACTACGCCATGCTCTCCTTCATGGGTGGCTTCCATGGAAGGACCTTGGGTAAGAAAAGTCTCGTTGGAACCCTTGCCTCCTCTCCCTGTGCTGTTGAAGGTTGACCTGGAAGACCACCAGTCCCAAAAATGGGGAATTAATTCTAGATGTTTAAAAATTTCTTTCTAGAAAGTCTCCTAGTTTTCATTCTATGCTAGATTTTCTGTCTATGGTAGTAAAAACCTAACTCCTAGGGTAGAATCATCACAATATACAACCACTATGTCACTTGTTTTTACCATGTTATATCAGCTCAGTTCGTGTTCTGGATGTGTTACCCAAGTGCTACAGTTCTGAGCTTCAGGCAGGTGAAACCAGCTCATCTGAGAGACCTGTACAGGTTCTGCTGTTCTTCTGGAACACCACTGTGGGAACTGATGCTGAAAAGCTACTGCAGTCCACTAAATCCAGTTAGCCGACATTTCAGAAAATGAAGGAAAGCTACAGAGTAGTTAAGAGAATTCTGCACTCCCAGTGTCAGGCAATTTTTCATCTCTCAGTTTGTTTTTTCTTTATTGTTCCAGACAGGTGTTGGCTTGATTTTTGCTTTTCTGCATTTAGGTTGCTTAGCTACAACTCACTCTAAAGCCATTCACAAATTGGACATTCCATCACTGGACTGGCCTATTGCTCCATTTCCCAGGCTAAAATACCCTCTGGAAGACTTTGTGAAAGAGAATCAACAGGAAGAAGCCCGTTGTTTAGAGGAGGTAAAACATTCACTGGCAGGTTTCTGTTGCAGTTGTTTTGAAATAACAAATAGTTATTGAGAATAGTTAGTGAGATTAGCTGCTTTTCACTGCAAGAATGTTTGCAGGGAGTAGAACAGCATGTGATTGAACAGCATTCACTGTTGTTTACAGTCAGAAGTTTGTCCCTGCCCTTCAGACCAGCTTACTGGGGATTAGTGGTCTACAATAAACACCTCACATGCAGGAGTTTGTTATATCACAATGAACTTGTCTGCTATAGACTGAGATTGAGCACAGCATGACCACTCCTCTACAAAGAGAATTCCTAACAGTATTTCAGTTTTTTCAGCTTTTCTGTGGTGGCCACCTGGCATACACTCCCTGCAATCCTGCCTGTGGTGGCCACCTGGCATACACTCCCTGCAATCCTGCCTGTGGTGGCCACCTGGCATACATTCCCTGCAATCCTGCCTGTGGCTGCATGGAGTGTATGGGCAGGAACTTGGTTCTGTACCTAACCCAGGAGAAAGGGAATGTGTGCAGAGCAGAGGGTACTGAGGGAAAACCTTGTTTAGGTACTAGAACCCTGACATTGCCTGTTGGATCCAGGATCTGTTCACTCAGGTGGAGAACCAAGGCATGGTGTGCCCTATGAGTAGGGCTGAGATCAGGCACAAAATCGAGTGCAGAGGGGCCGTGGTGGTCTTGGCAGAGCACAGAGCACTGGGGATGCTCTGTGGAGCTGGCTGGAGACTTGCTGTTCAAACTTGCCTGACTGCAGACAAACAGCAGAGTAAATGGCTTCCCTGTGTTTGCTCCACAGTAACCTGGGGTGAGGGAATTATGATGCAAAAAATCCATAGACTTGAAGCTTAGGTGGAGTGACAGCAGCAACACAGCAAGCCACAGTGGCCTCCAGCATGCTGTGAGCTGCCCTCTGCTAGAGGTTTCACACCACTGTAGACCAAGTTATAGGGTATTTAGGATGTGGTTTGAACTAAAGCATTACTTGAGCAAGAGAGTAGTGTTCATGCAGGAGGAACTACATGTTAACTCCCTGTGCCTTCTGACACCTTTATGGCCACAAGTGTCTATGAAAAATTGAAATTCTGTTGCAGAGATTTGAGCTTTCTAGGAGGAAATGTGCTGAAAATATCCTGAAAGGAGAATGTACCATAAAATATTTGATTTACAGGTAGAAGACTTGATTGTAAAGTACAGGAAAAAGAAGAAGATTGTGGCTGGAATCATTGTAGAACCAATACAGTCAGAGGGTGGGGACAACCATGCTTCAGATGACTTCTTCAGGAAGCTTCGAGACATTGCCAGAAAGGTAGTGCAGTGTTTCGCTGTTCATTCAACAGTAGCTAAACAGATATTCTTCATGTCTCCAAAGGCCTTTCCCCTGGCCCAGGCACTTTGCAGGCCTCCTCATTAACAGTTGGGCTGGTCAAGTCCATGTGATTGGATAGGAGCCAGCCCGTGTCAACACAGGATTGACTCTCTATTTGATGCACACCTTGTGGTCCTCTTAGTCCAGTAAATTTAATATCTTCAGTGAGAGATGTGTGGTTTCCTCAACTGTGAGTTTCACAATGGTATTCTGAAAGCGATGAGGCCAATTTGTTGAGGGAATTCAATTTCAGAAGAGGCAAATTTGGAAAAGGGTCATTTATTTGTTGTTGACATCCTTGTTTCTAATTGAAAAAAGGGTGATGGACAAACTGTTTTTCTTAATGTCCATCCTAAGCTTCCTCCAGTGCAAGTTGAAGCCATTTCCTCTTGGTTTATCACTTGTTACTTGTGAGAAGAGACCGAAACCCACCTCTCTACAACCTCCTTTCAGGTAGTTGGGAGACTGAAAGTTGTCACCTCAGCCTCGTCTCACGTTAAATAGAACCGTTGAAGGCCATATAGAAGAGGTACTTTGTGAACTGAGGTAGAAAATAGATTTCTAGTGCCTTTGAAAAAAACAGCTAATTTTAAATCTTGAATCTCATGAGTGGCACTGAAATGGGGACTTAGAGGAGGGCCTGGAGCAGTAAAGGCAGAGGAAGGGGGTATGTTACATGCATTTGGTGTGGATTGGTGTTTACTGCAGGAAGTATTTTGTTTTGGAAACAACGGCCCTCATTTCCTGCCCTTGACTTCTCTCTGCAGCACGGCTGTGCCTTTCTGGTGGATGAGGTGCAGACAGGAGGTGGCTGCACAGGAAAATTCTGGGCGCATGAACATTGGGGCCTGGATGACCCAGCTGATGTGGTAACATTCAGTAAGAAGATGATGACAGGAGGATTTTTCCACAAAGAGGAGTTCAGGCCAAACGCTGTAAGATTCTTTCCGTTCACGAGAAACCGTAATGCCCACAGAAGATACAGGCTTTGATCCAATAATGCAGGCTCACCTAGATGGAGCTGCTGTTTCGCAGCAGTACTTGCTTTGTGCTTACACAAAGCTGTCTCTTCCCTCACTTTTGTTCCAACTGCTGTCAGACACAAAGGTCACAAAGCTGGTGGTAGGGAGCAGAGAACAGGGTTTAGCCTTATAGACTGACCCCCTAGAACAAAATCCTGCCATGGACTGACACTTTTTTCCTGTAGGGCAACTTAGTGTATTCAGAGTTTGTCTGGCAGCATCACAGATTCTGTCTACAGGGCATCTTCTTCACATTAATGCCAATTCACATGTAACAAATGGAAACAAAATTAAGAGGAAGATCATGCAGCTTAAATTTGATATGCCTGTGTCATCTATAGCCAAATCCCAATGAGGTGTTGAGCCGCAGGACAGAATGCAGAAGATTTGTAGTGTAAAGCAGCTGCCCTTTGTTTCTGCTATATTTTGCTTTTGAAGCCAAGCCCTGGGGGTTGGGGAGGTTAGTTAGTGTACGTTGTTTGCACTGCCAGTGTGATGACTTGCTTTTCTTCAAGTGATTTGCCTGTTAACATGTTCCACAACTCTCTTTCCACCCTTTCCTAAGCCCTATCGGATTTTTAATACCTGGCTTGGAGATCCATCCAAGAACCTTATGCTTGCTGAAGTCATTAAGGTTATTAAAACAGAAGACCTCCTGAACAATGCAACCCACGCTGGGAAAGCTCTGCTGACGGGGCTGCTGGATTTACAGGTAAATAAACAAGTTTATTATGGATAAAAAGGAGAAATTTGCTTATCGGGCAGGATCTGACTTCATCTGGTTCAGATGCTTTGAGTGAGGAACTCCAGCTGGGAACTAGCCCAGAATCCTAACTTGCTAGTTTAGGTACTTCCATAGAAGCCTAACTGTGACCCATTTGGAACTGAAGTAACCTTCCTTTCACTGACCGAAGAATGCTGGTTTGTACAGCATAATCTACAGCAAAAGGTGACACCCCCAAATTACCTGAAGGTATGAGCTGCAGCTAGTTACATTATTTTGCTAGAGGTCTCTGCTAGCACAGGAGTTTTCCATTGTCCACAAACTCCTTTTTAAAGGAAGCTGGCTTCATAATTTGTTACAGTTCCACTGGCCTATTGAAACAAGAAAAGCTTTCCCTCAACTGACTCAGGGAAATTCATTCACAGCCCTGGAGTCCCATGTGAGGAGACGACTCCCACAGACGTTTCAGGGTGGGTTTGCAAATGCTCAACTCCCAGAAGGCACTTTGCACAGAAGAAAGCCAAATACAGTCTCTGCTCCCCCTGCATCGAAGTGTACAAGGCAGAAAAACACAAAGATTTATCATCTTCATATGTAGAAGACCAGAATACAGAAACCAAAAAGGTTTCTCTTACCAAGGCTGAGGAGTGGAATTGCTACTACAGTCCATGGCAGCAGCTGCCCCTTGTGCTTTTCTTGCAGGCTCGTTACCCCCATCTGATCAGCAGAGTGAGAGGAAGAGGAACATTCTGTTCATTTGACACTCCAAACGATGCCACTAGAAACAAGTTAATTACAATAGCCAGAAATAAAGGTAAGGAAATTTCTCTGTGTGGCTTAGCTTCAACTGGCAACCAGCAGCACATGTCATGTGTTCATGTTTCCTTTCTCATACAGTGTTACGTCTCAGCTCAGCACTACAGATTTTCATTTGCCACAAACATTTTAAAGAGCTGTTGATGGGTTTAGGAAAAAGTACCATGTATTGAAAGAAGTTTGCTTGAACTAAGATGTATTTTTAATTTTGTGTCATTGAAGCTGAAATACAGAATTGTAGAATTGTTTAGGTTGGAAAACCCTTCAAGATCATCAAATCCAGCCATTAACCCAACTGTCCCAAGGCCACCACTAAACCCTGTCCCTGAGCTCCAGATCTCCAGGACTTGTGAAACTCATCCAGGGATGGCAATTCAAACCCTCCCCGGGCAGCCTGTGCCAAGGCCTGAGGACCCTTCCCATTACTAAGTTTTTCCTCCTGTCCAATCTAAACTTCCTCTGGTGCAGCATGAGACCATTTCCTCCTGTCCTGTCACTTGTTCCTTAGGTAGGAATTAGTCTCTTCTCCCCGCTGCACAGTCCTTTCAGGTCATTGTACACAGCAGTAAGGTCTCCCTTCAGCCTCCTCTTCAGACCTGAAGTAATTTAAAAACAAAACTGCAAAGAAACTCACTGTGTCCTGGCATAAAGGTATTTAACCAGTAAAGTACTGCAGATTGCAGTCTCAGATGCTGTTTGTTCCAGTGGTGCTGGGATTAGACCAAACGTGCCAGGTGTTCTCAGCACAGCTGCAGGCAGCCACCTGTTGTGTTTTGGTACCATTGCCTAGGTGCTGTATCACTATGTGGTTTGCAGGGCCTTGACGAGCTGCTGTTGGCCCTCCACACTGAGGTGAACCTCATTCAGAGATTTGTTTTCTGAACACCTGGCAAAGATAGGACTGACAAGGGCCTGTTCTGTTCTCATTTCAGGTGTAGTGCTGGGAGGCTGTGGTGACAGATCGATTCGTTTCCGTCCAACACTGATCTTCAAGGATCACCACGCGCACCTCTTTCTGAATATTTTCAGTGACATCTTAGCAAACTTCAAGTAAAAGCAGTTCCCTTGCACTGAACAGCTGATTATGAAATTAGTTTGCATTAATTCATGTCTTCTCTACTTACAAGATAAGTGTAAAGTCATAAACTAAGGTTTGTGTTCTGTCTGTAATCCTGCCTAAGGTGAGCTGCTCCATGCAAACCGGACCCAGGCAGAGCACTGGTACTGGTCACCAGCAGGTACCTCCAGCTGTCCCACACTGTTTGTAGAAGCTGTGGCCCTCCACCTTCTGGCTTGGGTCATACTAATTGTAGAGTCCTCTCTACATTCATGATCCTGACTGTCTGATCATCTAAATGATCAGGTACAGTCCATTTGCACAGGGAATCCCAGTAGATTTGCATCCAGCAGTAGCAACAACTATGGCACAGCCCCTAAAGCCACATGCCTGCCATACAGAAAGTGCCATTTTCCAATAGCAGCTGGAATAAAATCAGTGTTTTCATGGAAAGCTTTGCTTTCCACCACTGCCAAGTACAGTATTTTACAGAACAGTTTCCAGCTCCATTCCCATGCCAACTGGATCAGGACCATTGGGTACCCCATGTCCAGCCTCGTGCTGCATGGTAAGAGGAACTCAAATACTTCTTTCCTCATCCTGGGGTTTACAACTTCTGACTCCTTTTACAACCAGACTTACAGAGAGGAAACTATACCCTGAATATGTGATTTGACAAAGGTTAGAGAATCATATTATTTCCACTTCTGTCAGCAATCCAGAATGATTTGAGATGGTTTTCCCATCTGCCCATTAACACACAATAGCTGTTAATTTACCTACTACAAGTTCTACGCAAATACTTGAGGTACGTCATAAAACTACAGCAGAATTGCTCAACCTTACCCATTACCTGACATCAGAGCTGCTGCAGTGAAGGCTGGAGCCCTAACTGCACATTTATAATGCAAAGTAATTCTATTTTTGTTCTGATAATTTCTTCTAAGTCATTGATACTTCAGAGATCTTCTAGAAAGCCACAGGATCAAAAAGCATCAGCAGATCAGTCACTGTTTCTGTTCAGAGAACTGTCTGGATGTCTCTGTACTGTGTGTCCGTTGCTGTTTGCTTAAAATAGGTCTGGTGCCTTTTTTTTCCTCTTGGCTAGCAAGCAGCTCAATTTCGCTTATTTAGCTTTCTGTTGTGCACCAGAAAACAGGGACCACAGCAGACTTTACAGTTGCCCTGTTAGGATCTGACTACAATTTTTAAGTACATAGAACAGGAAACAGAATGGTTAAAAGATCTACATACCTTTAATGTAACTACCAACACGTGCAAGGTTTCTTACCTGCTTTGAAAAGTGTTAATTGTGGGCTTCCTATTTCATTTTTTGAGTGCTGGTATTGGGAAACTCAAGTACACTGGCTTTGGCCAGCTTAAAAACAATGGGATTTCTGTCAACCTCACTGCAGAAACCCAAATTCTGGTACCAGCTGGTCAGAATCAGAGCAGGGTTTGGAGCAGAGGTTGTAGAAGTCTAGGGGAAGGACTGGAAAAGTGGTGTTCAACAAAACCTCACTGTCATCGCTGTCCTTGTGAGTGTCTTATCAGCAAGAGGAAAGTCAAACTGAGAGTTGTATTTGACAGTATTTTGGGAATTAGTTTGTCTAACATATCAGTGCAGTAGTTCTAGTAAATGTCTCTAGCAAAGTCTTGTACTTTTACAGAAGCAAAGGTCCAGTAACTCAAAGTCTTACCACATCTTCACTTTTACTATGATGAATACTCTAGGTGTTTTTATAATTTTTACTGACACTCAGTAACTGTATAATTGTGTACAACACATTGATGAAATCTTGTTAGAGCACACGTAGGACGCACTGCAGCTGAAGCATATACAGTTAATATTGTTTACAGCATCCTGTGGACAGTGCCAAATCAATGTTTAAACCAATACTACACTTCATGGTGTAACTAAGGAGTAACTGTACACAGATTCAGAACAAATCACATCTCATGTGTAATCAATATTCTTAAATAAAATATTTATAATGGAACCTCTCCAGGGGTTTTTATTTCACACCTAGTATATGCACAAGCTGATACTAAGTGTATTGTGATGAAAACCCATGCTGCATATGTAGAGTTCACTGTGTTTTTCTACCATGGTGTTTAAGTCAAGGACCATTTCTCTTTTCCATTTGATGTTGGTAGAGCAGCCAAAATGTACAATAAAGGAAAAGCCCAGCGTGAATAAAGAGTAAATGAGGGTTTACCCTATGCACTGAAATGCACTTTTTTCTTACCTGCATCTGCCGTTCCATGAAAGAATTCTCAGTGTACACAAGGAAGTGGACCAGGAACTCCAACTTTGTCTGTCAGTGAAGGTCACTTTATTTGCCAGTTCAAAATGCAGTAACAGCTAGAAAAGTAGCATGAGAGTTAACTTCCTTCAAAGATGAGAGTTTTACATATTACTAGTGATTAGGTTTGATTCTCTCTTGGGTCTGAGTCGCACTCCTCGTTCCCACTGGTGTTTTGGATCTGCCAAAGGAAGGACCACATTAACATCAGACTAGGACCACTGTTCTTCGCAGACACAGGGGCTGGGGAGACCAGCCCAGTACAAAATGTGGACAGCTGTAATTCAACACAGCTTTCAAGCACCTTACCGTTTTTTATTTCACTTTAGGTAAATCCAAGTTAGGGGAATGGAATGGATATCTGGCAATGGCACTTCTGATGTTAAAATATGCCCAAATTAGTGAACAGGTCAAGGACTCCAGCCCACTCGTTTCCCAGGCTATGCAGTTATCCTCACAGACCACTTCATCACTCACAGAGATCATTTGGTGACATTTCCTGAAGGATTTGTAACTCAAGTATTACAGCACTGACTGTTGTTCATACAAACCACACAATCACAAATATATGCCAAGGACAGGAAGTTCCCAATTTCCAGATTATCACTAGGACCCAAACTGAACAAAGGATCACAGAGTGTCCCTGACCCTCAAAGCATCACTACATTTCTACCTTTGTTTTGCCCAGTTACATCCACATCCTGGAAGACCTTGCCAAGAGACCCCACACACCTTACAAATCATTATACTGGAGAGCCGCTGCTCTCCAGTGACCTCAATTTCATTAAAGCTTGAGCATGTGTCTCTCTGACATCCAACATTATTTATTACATTGTACATAGGAGACAAGTTTTAATTTTATGACTTTTAATTTCATTTCCCAGTCAACCTAAAATTTACCAAAACAAACAAGTTAGAAGCGAGGATGCTCCAGGAGTTAACTGCACATCACTGCAAAAGAGTTGTACAAGTATGAGATGGCCATGGAGATACTGAAAGAGCCGTAGGAGCCACAATTGCTTCTCCAAGTTGTTCTTCTGCCGCTTACGGTCTGTTTTCACTGTTGTTGGCTACGGTCTCATCCTCCTCCTGGATCTTGGAAGCCATGTTGGACGGATTGTCCAAGCACCTGATCTCACAGAGAATAGCCCAAGAGCCCACCTCAAACTGTCAGGGTCAGCATCAGTAATTAGGCCTGTGCCACCATGTTCCTAGTAGAATAGTTTAGACTTAGGACTACTGGTGACAGCACATCACGCATTGATACCAAAAGATGCTGCTCACACCTCAAACAAGCTGCACAGATGTTTAATCCAGTGGGTAACTTCTGCTGTCTTACACTGAGTGCACTTATCAGTGAGCTTTGCACAGGAAAAGCAAACAAGTACATCAGTTTGTCAAACCTATTAAACTTCACAGGGGAATAAGCACAACAAACATGCAACAAGGAATATCACTGGTAACTAGCTGCTCCATCACTTGAGTTCTCCAAATATTTGAAGGAACTTCTCTCTGTCTACAATCTGGCCATATCTAACCGTGAAATATAAAACATCAGTACTATTATATTGTTTGAACTGCAGAAGCATCTCCCCTTTTTTGTCTCCAACTTCATCCAATGGAATCACTGCCTCTTTGCGACAGTAAATGTCACGTCGTTTTCCCCAGAATGTCAAGTGGGCCACTCTGACAGTGTGGCCGCTTTTACTTAAGTAGATGAATCCAATAATTCGTCTGAAAAAGTAGCTCATTCCATACAACATGGCACCAGCAAATAATGCAATGCCAGTGGTGTACAAGAGGGCGTTCTGTGTAACCTGTTCTTGGAG
Source organism: Upupa epops (assembly GCA_013397515.1). Lineage (NCBI taxonomy): Eukaryota > Metazoa > Chordata > Aves > Bucerotiformes > Upupidae > Upupa > Upupa epops. The sequence continues at coordinate 163,657 of VZRI01004248.1, read as the reverse complement.
GTAGAGGTAGACAACAGGAGGCAGCATGACCATGGTGGTGGCAGTCTGCACCAGCTTCAGTCTGGACAGCACCCTGCAGTACTTAATCCCTGGAAATCTGTAGACCAGTTTGAACTCTTCTGTTTTTGGATCCACAGCCTTCTGTTGGACCATGGCAGCAGGAACCGAATGGCACAGCCCCACACATGGCTCTCGCTGTCTCACAAGATAATTAAGATAATCAACTCGCTGGTTTTGTGACTGCAAACACTCCCATGTACCTAAAAGCCAGGGTGGGCAGCCATCTTCCTTTTTCCATGACCTTATCCAGAGCTTGGTGTGTAGACATCTCCCAAAAGATGGTGCCATGCAGATGTTAGTCCTGATCCTGCAGAGTGCAGCCTGCAAGGAAACATTCCCACAGGTGACTGAGTCTGCTGTACAACCAAATCCAACCAAATCACCGTGATCTTATGCTTAAACCACTATTTTACTGGAGAACCAGGATTCATGTCCACATCCCACCCCAAAGATGATGAGAGAAAACTCTTCCACTAATCTTACTGACACCACAATGTCCAGAACAACATACCCTCACCCATCCCCTGCCTCTCACTTTCTTTGAACAGCATCAAAAGTGCCAGTTGTTTGTATGCAAAGAAGGTGACAAATCTCAAGGCTGCCAGCAGAACTGGAACATGTTAAATGATAAACACGTAAACAACAATGTTACGGAGACAGGAAATAAAGATTAAGAACAAACAACAGCGAGAGAGCAACTGGACAGGCCGTGGAGGGCTGAAGGGAGGGAGCTCGGTGTTGCCCTCACGGTGCCGCCCATGCGCCACACAGCCCAGCGAGCACCAGCGGCAGCGTAAGTACCTCACGGTACGGGTGTTGAGGCACTGGAACAGGCTGCTCCATCCCTGGAAGTGTTCAAGGCCAGATCGGATGGAGCTCTGGGCGACCTGGTCTGGTGAGGAGTGTCGCTGCCCATGGCAGGAGGCTGGACGATCTCCCTTGCAACTTAAGCCATTCTGTGAAAGTATAATGCCTCCCTACGTCGCCTGGCCCGTTCCCCGGCCGCGGGGGTCCTTCCTGAGACCGTTTGTCCCTTCCCGGGGTCGTTCCCGCCCGTGAGCGGCAGCGCGCGGACACCCCTCCCTCTCTCCCTCCCTGTCTGAGGGGCCCAGGCGCTCTGCCGAGCCCGTGGGGGACCCTGCGCCCCGCCGAGACGCCTCAGAGAAGGAAGGGGAAAAGGAGAAGAGAGGGAGAAAAAGAGGAGGGAAGAAGAGAGGGAGAAAGAAGGGGTAAGGAGGGCGGGAAGCACAGGCGGCTGCAGACCACTGACCCCCGCCATGGCTCCTTGGCCGCCACAGCCCCGCGCGCACACGGAACCCCCAGCCGCTGGCGCTGCTCCTTCTGCTTCCGCCCGTTTCCCGTCGTGCCCAGCGGCACCGCGCGCTGCAGCTTCCGTGTCGGCTTTGCTGCTGCTGCCGCTGGGGAGCAATGGGCCCTGCTCGGGCACCCACGCTCTGTCTCTTCGATGTGGACGGGACCCTCACGGCGCCCCGGCAGGCTAGTGCGGACCCGCGGCTGGGCGGGGGGAGTGGAGTGAGGATTTGTGGGATGGAGGCACTGACAGATCTCCCCTTTCCTATCCGAATGCAGAGGATCACCGCAGAGATGGCGGCGTTCCTGCAGCAGCTGCGGCAGAAGGTGAAGGTTGGGGTCGTGGGTGGCTCCGATTTGGAAAAGCTGAAGGAACAGCTGGGTCATGACGGTAAGAACTCGCCCTGAACTGCTGCGGGCAGGTCCTGAAGGTTAACTCTAGGTTACGCCCTGCGTAGAGAGTCACAGAATCCCAGACCAGTAGGGAATGGAAGGGGATTGGAGATCATGCAGCCCACGGCCTGCTAAAGCAGGATCACCCAGGGCAGATCCCACAGGAACAGTCCAAACAAGTGGACTTGGGATCTTTACAGAGCAGAGAGTCTGCAACCTCACTGGGCAGCATGGACCAGGGCTCTGATTCCTTTACCATGAAAGCCTTTCCTTATGTTTAGATGCAACCTCCTGTGTTCCAGTTTGTGCCCACTGCCCCTGTTTGTGCCCCCAAGTGGTCACTGGGGACCACTGAGAAAAGCTTGGTCCCTCCTGCTGACACCTTTTAGATATTGGTATATCCCATTCAGCTGGTTTCCTGGATTTGTTGTGGCACAGTCTAAGAAGAGCCACATCCAGGCACTTAGAAACTGCAGTCTGGTTGCATTTCAGAGAGACCTCTGTATCTCACAAAGGGAATTACTGGTGGTGAGATCCCAAGTGTGTGACAGTACCAAGAGTGAGTGATTTAACATTAGTGATTAACCATTTAATTACATCTGTAACACAGAGGCACAGACTCTGCTTTTGTTCACTGTAGCCTTACAACTGCATAGAGACAGACTCTTGCTTTAGTTCTTTCAAAGGCATTTTCTCACATTAAATGCACAGAGACACATTTGTAGGAGAGGAAGAGCCTTTAAGCAAACCCACAAGTAACTTTAAGCCTTCCTGTGATTGTGTGTTTATCTTGGAGAGGAACGATGGCAGCTTTCATTTTGTGCTTGATGTTACACTGCCAAATCTTTCATACTTTACAGTGTTACATTTGTCACAGTTTAAATTATTTAATGTGTAAACAAATTATGTATTAGGTTTGCAGGGGAAATTACTAATTATCCTTCTGTTTGCTTGTAGTGATTGAAAAATTTGACTACGTTTTTCCAGAAAATGGTCTTGTAGCATACAAAGATGGGAAGTTCTTGAGCAAGCAGGCAAGTGTGAGATTTCCAGTGGTGTGAAAGAGAAATGTTTCAAAGATGTTGCATTGTTGCTGCATTGGAGTCCTCTATAGTCTCCCTTCTAAGGCCACAGCTGCTGCTGTTTTCATGTGTCACTCTGTAGCAGATCGTTCATTTGATGCTCTGACTTGGGTAATAACAATTTGCACCTGAAGGTTAGATTGTAGACATCAGCAACTTTTTGTTGAGGTCTACACTGTTTCCTTCTAAAGCAGGTGCTAGTCGGGAGCATGTGAGAGTTTGGTGTTCTGGTTTACAAACCAGGGTAAATGAACAGAACAATGGCAGTCCTGAGGCAGCACCAAGTGTGCATCAGCTGAGAGGTACTCAGTGAATCATAGAATCATTAGGGATCAGAAGGAACCCTGAAAGATCATCTCGTCCAATCCCCCTGCCATAGCAAGATCACCTAGACCAAGTCGCGCAGGAACATATCCAGGCAGGTCTTGAATGTCTCCAGAGAAGGAGACTCCACAGCCTCACTGGGCAGCCTGTTCTAATGCTTCATCACTCGCACTGTGAAGAAGTTTCTTCTGATATTTGTATGGAACCTCCTCTGTTCCAGCTTGCACTCACTGCCCCTTGTCTTATCACCAGATTAGCTTGAGATCCTCCTGACACCCACCTCTCACATATTTATAGACATGAATGAGGTCCCCAGCTCAGCCTCCTGTTCTCCAAGCTAAAGAGACCCAGGTCCCTCAAGGCACTTTGCTCCATGGCATTACCCATGCCTGATTATCCAGCATCTGTTTGCCTTGTCTTTAGAATCTCCAATGCTGGATCCTTGGTTGAAGGGTATTTATTTTGTTAGAACATTCAGGGTCACCTGGGTGAGGATGTACTTCAGGACCTAATCAACTACTGCCTGAGTTACATTGCGAAGATCAAACTGCCCAAGAAAAGGTATGTCCATACACACATCTCAGCATCACTGTATTCTCCGTTTTGAGCCACAATGTGCAAAGCAGGCAGCTCAGTGAACAATGCACTGCATGCATTTCAGGAACACTGAAAGACATGAAACAGCTCAGTCTATATGTACAACTGAATTTGAAGTCCTGATTCAGCATTTTTATTGAGGGGAGGCAGTTCAGTATTGAAGGAGGAGTTATTTCCTTGACGAGTCTGGAACTAAGCAGCGTAACATCTTCCAGAGAGCAAAAGTGAGCAGTAAGCTCAGTTCTGTGTGACACACAAGGCTACAGCTGCTCCAAATATTTTTACAGGTACCACATGGATTGAGCTAGAGACACTGCCAGGATTGCCCTAAGTGCTCCTGCTTCATCTCAGAACTGTCAGACTGGCCTGTCCTGGCCTGAGAATCAGGACAGGATACTCCAGACATACATCTAAAACCAAGCCAGCTTTTTAATGTCAGCAAGGATGAAGCTGAGGCTGCCAGATTCAGATAAAAGTCCCAAAGACTTTATACCAGAGGTGTTGGTTCCTGCATGTTTGGGATTTAATGCCTATGAAGAAGAGGCTGAGGTAGATGTCTGACGCCTGTTGCCTTTAGAATAAAGTCAAAAGTTCATTCTGATATTCAGCATTTTGAGCAATTCTTCATCTGTTACCCATCTCTTTTTTTTCAGGGGCACTTTCATTGAGTTCCGAAATGGGATGATAAATGTCTCCCCCATCGGAAGAAGCTGCAGCCAGGAAGAACGAGTTGAGTTCTATGAACTTGATAAAGTGAGTTACAGATCTTGAAAAACATCCAACTCTTCTGGAAGAGGCAGTTACGGCCAGGTTATGATTTTCAAAAAGCTTGTAGCCTTTGTGCTTTTTTGAATCCTTCGTGCTTCATTTGAATCCTTTCCATGTGGGTTTAATTAACTTTTTGGTTCAGACTTCAGGAAATAAACAACAGGGGTTTGTTGGAGTAGTTAACAGTGATTGCTCACAGAAGGGGTGGTTTGGCTCATGCTCCCTTAATCCTACATCCAAATCACTGAACATTCTGTATATCTCAACCTAAGGCAAGCAAAAATAGAGCATGTGGTATCAGAGGAGTGATACTGGCTTTGAGAGTCTGTCTTCCCATTCCCTCAGCCTCCCCATTTATAAAACTGAATTTTACTGGGAGTTGAGGCATATGAGATTTCTCAGCAAATATCACAGCATGGATGTGAAGGGTTTGCTCTTTATTTACAAGTTGGTAACAGATGGAAGTGGAAACATTTTCCACAGGCTTTCAGAAATAACAAAATGCAGCATCACTCAAGTCTTGCTTTTCAAACCTTGGGGTATTTTTGGGGTGGTTTGGGGGCAAGTGGGTTAGCTTTGTGCCGATGAATTTACAAAGCATGTAACTGACATTTGGTTTTGTTTGGCTGTTTTTAACAGAAGGAGCATATAAGAGAGAAATTCGTAGCAGATTTACGAAGAGAATTTGCAGGAAAAGGCCTCACATTTTCTATAGGTATCAAATGAATTTCAGTTTAAACATCATTTACTTGAGTCACATCTTCAATGGCTGTGACATTTGTGTGACAATTATCTCTGGTGATGGGTGCAGGCGTTGCACACAAGAGTAAACCTCTTTTTCCTGTCAAGTTTTCATTTGGAACATTTTAACTGAAATCCATCAACAGAGAAAACTTCATTGCTTGTCATCAGTTCATTGTCTTTTAATGTCAGTTGTGTGACTGATTCTGCTCATTGTGAAGCATGTTCCGTCCTTCTGATTAGTCAGAGTTTTCTGCAAATCAATTTGGATCAGCAATACTACAGTGGTGCTGGTCCACTAGTCCTGCATTCTTCAGCTTTGTAGCTGCATTGTGTGGAAGGAAGGGAAGTAAAACCAAAAGCAAGTACAAGCTTAAACAGAAGAGGGGGAATTTATTTTCCATTTATTTTTGATTTCTCTCTCTCTGTTAATAAGTCTACCAGATTTTTGCCTTTTATTTTTAAGAAGGTATTGTCAACAAGGAATTAGAAACACTAAGGCAGACCTGAACTAAGCTGTAGTTCTCCTAAGCATGTTGTAAATACCTTTGTGACACGCACTTCAGCAGGGAATCTGACTTCTTTCTACTGGCAGAGTTCAAAGATTTGGAATTGGAGGAGTTGTCCTATTTGTTTAGTTGGTTTCCTCCCTTTTCCTGCTCTGAAAGTCTTTTGCATGAGACTACAGCTGTACATACTCCAGCAGCTGCATTCATTCATGCACTTTCTTTCTAAAAGTAAGAAAATAAATTTGTTTCTTAAAAGGTTCTGTTAGAGGGCAGTGAGTGTTTAGAACATGCTAACACTTTTGTATTTGTTTTCTGGGTAAATAAAGTCTTACTTCACAAGTGTAATAACTAATGCTTCTTAGGAGTAGAGAAAACATTGTATAGGGTTAACTCCAGAATCTCATCATTGCTTAGCCAATTTCAGTGTACCTACACTCAACCATAGTTTACTTTGGCTTCTGTCTCTCCTAGGAGGCCAGATAAGCTTTGATGTGTTCCCAGAGGGCTGGGATAAGAGGTACTGCTTGGGAATTGTTGCGGATGATGGATACAAGACAATTTATTTCTTCGGAGATAAGACTATGCCAGTGAGTAGACTGTACAATCAGAGCTTCTCTTTAAAAGCACAGGCACTGTAGGATCTAAGCTGTTCCTTAAACCTGGCAATTCAAGTCAGAATCTGAATCTAAGCTGGTGTTTCACTGGATGGTCAGTCTAACACTGGGAGACAGCCAGGAGCAGATTTTCCTTCTGTTTCCCAAACTGAACACAACATTCCTGAGCGATTAACACTAGGTTTTAAAATTGAACTTGTGTAGTTACCTTGAGGTGACACCACAGTGTAAAACTGATTATGCTGTTTGATTATTGGAGATCAATGCTTCGTGGTAGCTGGTGTTTATTAAATGTATTTATTTCCCATTCAATTTAATACTGTTCCTTCACTGACTGCTCTGTCAGCCTCTGCATTGAGGAACTGAAACAACACTTGGATGGAATTAAAACTGTCTTTTACAGAAAAAATCTGGTTTTTGGAGCTTTCTTTGCTCTCCTGTGATTAGAAACTAGTTGCAAATGTCATGTCAGACCAGTAGGTAGCAAGGCCAGAAAATAGCAATGAAACACAAGCTTCATGATTTAACTAAAAGAAAACCCAAGCTGGTTAGCAGAGGCTAATACAAATATGCAGGGATTTTGCTTTCTAGAAGACACCTCAGACATAACTATGTTCTGTCCCTTCTTTCCCTATTTCCTTTGTGTCTCAATGTATAGTCAGTTTGGGGGTGGAAAATGAAGTTCAATAAAACTAAATTCTATTTTGCTTTTTTCTCTTGTTTTCAGGGAGGGAATGACTATGAAATTTTCACAGACTCCAGAACAGAAGGCCACAGCGTCACTTCCCCACAGGATACAAGAAGAATCTGTGAAGAGCTATTTTTTAAATAAGAGACTTTCAGAATTCACCCTGACAAAACGGTTAAGACAGCTTAAGAACCCAAACTGTATTCTGTACTGTTTTTGGTAACTGGTCATGAATGGCAGCTACTCTTCAGGTCGGTTGAGAGATCCCTGCTGACCAATGAAATACAGCAGAGCTCACCGAGCACCTTCCTTTTGCTCCCTGTTATTTCTATTGTTTAAATCAACTTCATCTAATTAACCTCACCCCCAAATGTAATTAATCTGCCTGCAGTTGAGTTATGGTCTCCAAATTGTCCTCCTGCAGGGCTCTTGTTTCCCCAGTTTTTATTTTGAAGCTGCTATTTAAAAGATTTTTGCAGTTTTTAAAAAATACTACCTTGTCCTGTAAGGACATGAATTACAAAACAGTTGAGATTTTCTTGTTGAAAACTGGAAGATGAGTAATGGAGAGCCATTTCATCTTTTCTAAGGGCAGCAAAGTAAATCAGGGACAGGAGTCCCTGATGCCGTGCGTGTTCCAGTGCCTGGTCAAAAAGTGTATCAAGTCCACCAGTTTCCAGAAAGGCTAGACCAGCTGGTACAGAAGGTACCCCCTCAGTACAGCTGCAGTGCCAATGCAGTGTCTATGGTCCCTATGCTTTTTAAATCTAGAAAGTAAAAAACCCATAAACTTAAAACTCTTGATGATATTTCTGTCACTAATTACATTTCTGATAATGCATTAATAGTAAATGGGATTTTAATACCAAGAAAAATTACCTACACTCTTTCTATTAAAATTGAAGCTGAAGCATGACAATCAGTATGGCAGTGAGTATCACTTTCCTCATTTGGCATTGGGGAAATAATGTTGCTGATGAACAGTTTAATTTAGTGCAGGAGAATAAAATCTCATTTTATCATGAAACATTTAATATTGCTTCTATTTGTCATTTTGCCAAGTAAAATAGGTAAAGCAGCCCTGTCTGTACACAGAAAGGACTGACTTGAATCTCTGTGTAGGTACAGGTGCTGTATTTGATTATTTGGTCACTGAACTGAGATTGTTTCCTCTATTTGCAGAAAGTTACCCATACCAAACCCAACACAGGTTTGTTCTCAGCCTCACACTCTCATCTGTGCATATGCCTGCTGCTCAGCCTCACATAGCCACTTCCCACAGCCAACCTCTGTCTCCTGCCTCTTGTGTCAGGAGATGGAGGTAAAATTTTTTCTCTGAGGAAAGAAAAAAAATGCAAACCAAAGCAGCCCACAGTCCCTTCCTTCTACTCTGCTCAGGTTCCATACCCTGGAACCTGGCCTAAGCTTTGCTGCAACATTTCCAACTACTAGCTGCTGTGAAATGTTCTGGCCTTCCTGAACTAAGATGCAGATCAAAACTGTTCTCCCCTACTACAGATTTACAAATCATGGCTAATATATAATGAAAATCAATGTATTTACAGAAGTAGCACTATAGAAAACTCATTAAATTACTCCCTAATTATTCTGGTTCTAATAAATCTTACATTTAATAAGTAAACAAAACCTGAAGCCCTGCTCAGGCTGACTGTTACCACTGTTACCATACACCATGATGTTTACAGTTACAACCACACTAAAACAAGCCACCACAGCAGTTCCCAACCTCCACAGCTCTGCACCTTCCCCAGTCAGACCTTAGAACAGATCATCTGCTGCTAAAGGCTTACTTCACAGCAGCGAGCACCTGTTAAAAGTGCACATGGGCAATTGAAGTCACACTGTTCCACAGCCAACAGAGCACTGAGCTGTATTTTTTATTCTTATTTTTTATTTGCAAAGTCAATAAAAATACACTGTAAGGAACACAGAAAAATGCATCATTTGAAAAAAAGATATGTTGAGGGCAAATAGGAACAAACTAATTCAGTTGCACTACAACTACATGAAATCCTGCAGGCAAAGAGTCAGGGCAAGCATGACTGTTGCACATCCTACCAAGCAAGTTCTCCAGCTAAACAGCTCCAGAACTGACCTTGCCAAGACAGGTAAGCCTGTTTTGTAACACCAGTATTATATACACTGTCACCCGAACAGCACAGAACTTCTCTTCAGAAGTTCAGCCCTTCTGTCTGCCCAGTGGAACACCACAGCAAACACAAGACTGTATGTGATGGAGAAGGTGATCTCCAGCTTTGTCTAAATACAGATGCAGACATAGGCTATGAAGCATCCACTACTCCACAGTTTTCTACCTCTAACCTTGATGCATTAAGTATGTGTTTTTATAGGGTTTTGTTTGGGTTTTTTTAATACTGGCCTATGAAATCTGTTGCAAACCAACCATCAAGGCACCTAAATAAATTTACAAACAAGCCAGGCTTTATGCCACAATATCCCACACAAATGCCAGTGGCACATCTGAAGAGCCTCCAGCTGCAGCCATCACAGCAGGACCATTACATGGAGATTCCCCACCCTGTTTGTGAATCTCTTTTCATGAGGAAAACAAACTGCAGCAATGAACACCCCTCCAAACTCTCTCAGTCTCCCTTACCAAGGCATTGCAGCAGGGTTACCAGTAGATGTGCTCCAGCAGTCCAAGGGAAGAAAGGCAGGGCATTTGCAAGGCTCTGCTGTGGCTGAAAGTTTTTGCCTTCAAACCTCTCCCTGATCACCTGGGCACCTCCTGGAATCAGTTCACAAGAGAAAAGAAAAACCAAACCTTCCCTCCTCCACCAAGCACAGAAAGTAGATCTCATTAAAATAGACATTTGGTAAACAAGTTACACTAGATTATTTTTTCATTAGCATTTGGAATTGTCTTTTTTTTCTTAGGCCAGCTGTAAAAATGGTCATTTTGGCCCGCTTCTGCTTTATTGACAATGCGGTATTTCTTCTCACATGATACATAACATATTCTTAGGACAGGTCCCCTGCAGCCAGGAGTTGAGCAGTGACCACAAGGCAGCACCCACTCTGCCTTTGGGACCCCTCAGGAGCTGATGACATGCCCTGACCAGGTCTCGTGCTTGGTTCCGGGAGCTAGATGGGTAATGACCACCTCCACCGCTTGGAGCTTCTCATTCTTGGGAGGGATGGTGCACATCTTGTAAGTGACCTCGTCGCCTGCCACAGGAACGTACTCGCCTTCGATGCTGCGGAGGAGAAGGTTCAGTGAATCATAAATCGCATTAAGCCACAAAAGAGTCAGAGCATTGTTTACATTTCTATCATAACAATCATCTTGGCTGCTCAGGGTATTCAGGTTAGAGACCATCATCCACCAAAGCTTGAGCCTGACTGTGTGTTCAGAGCAAAGTCCTATGAAGACACCATAAACACCCACCCCCCCCTAAATAGGAACCCAAAAGAATAAAATCCCAAAACATAAAACCCCTACTCTAATATGCCTTAAAAGTAAACCGGTGAGGCTGGCCTGGGACAAAACATCCCGTGCACCACACAGCAACCTCTTCTTACTCACTGGCAGCACTAGAGGGCAGGGCTGACTCTGTCTGAGACTTCCTTTGGGTGTTTGGCTTTTAAAACTATAGGAAATTGATTATTCTATTTTACATGAGGGCCCTCGCACTGAAACACTTTATGTTTGGGTTGCACAATGTCAGTCACCAATTTATGTTTAGGTTACTCTACCACAATAGTTGGTGCTACGAAAAGATTTTTAATTCAAATGCCAGCATGTGCCAAGGAAGACCAGCAGAGACACGCTCTAACCGGCATTACCGTACTTGGGGGTACTAGTGGACAGCAAACTTAGCATGAGACAGCAGTGTGCCCAGGCAGCCAAGAGGGCTAATGGCATCCTGGCCTGCATCAAGGATGGTGTCGCCAGCAGGGAGAGGGAGGTTATCCTCTCCCTGTATTCGGCTTTGGTTANCTCCCCCTATATTCGGCTTTGGTTAGACTGCACCTGGAGCATTGTGTTCAGTTCTGGGCCCCTCAGTTTAGGAAGGATGTCGAGGTGCTGGAACGAGTCCAGAGAAGAGCAACTAGAATGGTAAAGGGCCTGGAAATAAGCCCTATGAGGAGAGGTTGATGGAGCTGGGTCTGTTTAGCCTGGAGAAGAGGAGGCTCAGAGGTGACCTTATCACTGCCTATAACTACCTAAAAGGTGGTTATGGTCAGGCGATGGTCGGTCTTTTCTCAACGGACACTGGAGACAGGACAGGGGGTCATAGTCTTAAGCGCCATTGGGGGAGGTTTAGACTTGACATTAGGAAGTGTTTTTTTACTGAAAGACTGATCCAGTTTTGGAACGGGCTGCCCACAGTGGTGGTAGAGTCACTGTCTCTGGAGGTGTTCAAGGTTAGGCTGGATGAAGTGCTAAGTGGCATGATCTAGATGTTAGATGTTAGGTTTACATGGTTTATTTGGATTTAGGTTGGAGTGTATGATCTTTAAGGCCTTTTCCAACCTTATCATTACTGTGATACTGTGATACCATGATTCTGTGACAGGAGAGAGAAGTCTCTTAACTTCTTGTGTTGTACCTACACAATCCCATGTGCAAGTTCCACTTCTCTGTCAAGCCAGGTTCTGTGTTGCTTGTTTCCATTATTTTCCATATCAGCATTTGTATTTGTGAACAGATAGACTCTGTTAGTTGTACTGGGTGCCTACTTGCTATGACTTGCACTTGTGTACTCGTGTTACACTGGGTATTAAAGAAAAACACACAGAGTCTTCTAGGTGAGAAATGTGACCCCTTCACTCATACCACCCAGAAATTCTATCCCACAGTGTTAATTGCAGAGATCTAGGAGGGCCCTTTTTATCTGCTCTTGTCTTGTGGCCCATTATTGTCATGACTTTTGTACTGCAGAAAAGACTGGCAGGACTGATAGGAGGTAAATAGACTGGCCCCTACTGCCAGGCTTAACCTCACATCCCACTTCACAGACCTGCAAAGCTTGTTCCGTTTCATCTCCTGCACTGCCTCATCCCTGTCCTTCTCCCTTCAAGGGTTTTCTCAGCTCCCCAAGTGCTGCATGGGGCAATGGTGGGCAGAAACAGCTGGCACACAGAGATGAGATGGGGTAAGCGGGCATGTATGAGGGCACCCTACATTGACCCATAGATTTTAAATTCTCCCACAGGAAATCTGGAAAATTCAGGGTTTGTCACTGATTGGATCAGCATGATATTGAAAGGCTCTCTCCTCCTAAATATGGATCCAAAACCTGCTACAGGGAGTGAACTGCAGCTCCAGCCTGTGGTTTGGAAGACACGTCCTGCAGTCTGTCTGCAGTTTACCTCGACTTTCAAAGTTTAGCTAGTCCACAGACTTTTTTGAACGAGGATGAGCAGATACTTCTCAGAGCCTGACAAGCAGACAAAGATCCAAGAACAGACAGAGGAGAGGGCTGAACCACAGTGAGAATGAGAACACCAAGACACACAATCTGTACTCCCCCGATCTCTTGAATGATTCCTTGTTGTAAACAAAATGAGTAACTGTTGCTGTTGAGCTCAAGTCACATTGTCATGAGCAGTAACTTAGCACACAACCCATGTAGGATGTCAGTACACCTACACAGGGTAACCAGCACAAAGCAGTACAGCACAGACATTTCATCATGGAATCATTTAGGTTGGAGTAGACTTTCAGAAACATCAAGTCTAACCATTAACTCAACTGCCCCAAGGCCACCCTACCCTTGAGCTCCAGATCTCCACAGCTGTTAAACACATCTAGGGATGGTGATTCAACCCCCTCCCTGGGCAGCCTGTGCCAAGTTCTGATGACCCTTTCCAGGAAGACATTTTAGCTAATGTCTAACCTTATTGGTATGAAAAAACATGGAACTAGCAAAACACAGCAAGCAGAAACCTTCCCCAGCTCAGATGTAACCTGCTTAAACAAAGAAAGTCAAAGCAGGAAAGTCTACACTGGCTCAAGCCCCTGAAACAAATTGTAATTAATCATTTCTCCATGTTTCAAGCACCAGGGCCAGCCATGGACAGTGCTTCAAGGGAGCACAGAGCAGTTCCACAGGGCTGGAACTACAGCAGCGTCTCCTTTTGACACTACAACCACCCAATTCCACTGCTCCAGGTACTGCTTTTGGTTCTTATGATGACTAAATACATGCAGTGAGCAGTGAGCTCAGTCACCACTTCAGAGGCATCAAATGAAACAGATGCCCTGCCCAGGAAGAAATCTCATGCTTGGCTGAACAGTTTGGGGTTTTTATTAACAAACAGGAACCTTAAAACGTTCATTAAAAACTCCTGTAAAACAGGATGAGACAGTTAGCAAGACATTTGAAGTCTGCAAAAGATACCAGTAAGTGTGATTAATGTAGAAGAAAAGCGGATTGCAACTGCCTCCTGAAGCGCCAACGTGCCAATACCCAAAGGCAGCATTTAAGCTCCTGAGAAACAAAAGACAAATTAGATATCACCTAAATCTTTAAATGAGGTGAAGGGGAAAACATGCTAAAGATGGGTATTTCACTGTTTGAGTGCCAAAGACAGGTGTTTAATTTGGTTCAAACCTGAAATATGAATTTGTACTGGCAGGCTTCTGGCAAGAAAAGGGTTGTAGGGTTGTATGGGGTAACCAGTGTGGTCCTGTGTTTCCAAGAAATTAGGTACAGGTGAATCACAGTGTAACTTCCAAAGCTGCAGTCAGGATGAAGAGAAGCAAAAGGGCCATCCCAAACCAGAGAACACTCAGTATTCACCAGCAGCACTTGTTAAGACACCTCTGAGGCACTGTCTACAGCCTCCGCCTTGCACCAGCAACAACCACCACCAAAACATTTACTAACCCAAATTCTTTTACCTTCAGTCATAACTACTCCTGTTCCCCCTGCTAAATAGATCACATTGCACTCCAAACCCAGGATGACATTTTTCTCTACTCCTTCCATAGCTGACTGACAGTATTGGATCATTTCTTGCTTTCTTACCTTATCCAAACTGACACTGCAAGAGACTGAGGGTTGTGATGAAACTTGATTCAGCTCCAACATGGCTTTTTCTTGATCTCTAGTTTGTCTTATTTGTCACCTCAACAAGCACAGGGATTTCACCTCCTCAAGACCAGCCCTGTCCTTGCACAGCTGTGTGGAAAGACTGCAGCCACAAACAGCCTGAGTTTTATTTTCTGCTTTTGGCCATTAAACTTTTCCTCCCACAGACCAGAGTCTCTTTTATTTATAGAGTCATGGAATGATTTTGGTTAGAAGGGAGATCTAGTCCAACCAGTTTTCTGATTATCAGTTATATTCTTGGCATCTACCCAATATCAAATTGTTAACTCATTGTCCCAGTGCCCATGAAAAGCTCAAGGACAAAGGTCTTCGTTTGCAGCCTGAGTAAACCTGTTCGTGAAGAACGTCCCCAGCTTAGCATTTGCTCTTCAAATGCTGCTTCAGGGACAGAGGCAGTCTCACTCCAGCATGGTTATCACTGTTTAGATGCTTGGAAGCAGGAACAAACAACATCCACACTGTGCAGAACTTGGTGGTGTCAAGAAAGATCATTATTAGTGTCACTTGAAAAGGAATGAGGCAGTGTGGTGATGTGACACTGGAAGCACAGCCCTACACAAAGCTGCTGGAAGATCCTCCATCTGAAAGGAATTGCCTGTAGCACTGGGAGGGAAATGAACCTGAAAAAAATCAAAGAAAGTAAAGAGCTCTTGGAACAGGTTCAGCCTAAACAGCCACTCTAGGCACCTGGATAATTTGCGAGAGGAAGATCAACATGGACCCTTTTGACGCATGTTTTGATGAAATATTTTTAGATCCCCATTTTTTTACTTCTACCCTAAGTCTACGTTAAACGTTGATCTAGAGGAAAGTGGAGATTTTTCACTGCTAGTTAAGAGATTGGTATGCACATTCTCCTCAAAATCTGTGTGTCAAGATAGGCTTTCAAATACTTCAAGCTAAAGCTAGAATCAGGAAATGCTTTCCTGATGTTACCATCAGAGTACAACACAATAGAGAGAATTTTAGATTATCCAGCAACTCCTATTTCCCAGGTCAGCGACAGTCTGGCATGGTGGAGCTTTTCATCCTGCACTATTTTTAGGGAACTGGGACGTTATTAGGAAATTACCTAAATAAGGAATGTTCTAGTTCTTCCTTCTCACAGCTGCTATTCATATTCCAGAGCTCTAGTTAAACCCCTTGGGATACAGACAAAGTCACATGAAAACACTTTGGAACAAGAGTTTGCAGTGATCTCTAAGCCTTGCTAGTCAACAAGGCAGCCAGGGATCCCAGCACACCACCAACTCCTGTGGATCTTGAGGACTTCTTAAAGCACCAGTAGAAACTGAGGCACAATAGTAGAATGGTCCACAACTGGGATCCCGGTCCTGTTCCATGCAGTACTCCTAAGTTATGGGCCCTATAGGCAAAATGTCCCGAGATCACACCATGATGCACAGCAAACTGCAGGGACCCATGGCTCCTGGGGAAGTACAGGGTCAGCTCTCCCAAGCCACCATTAAGCAGGTATTAGAGCCCTGCCTAAAGGCCTCTCTGCAATGCAGCATTTTCCCCTTCACAGCCAAGTGATAGCAAACTGCAGAAAACCCGCAGGCACTGCAATTGGCCTTCTCCTGTTCCACTACATCAGCTGCTTTTGCAAAATAAAGTCTTTTAAAAAGCCAGGAGTGTGGTCACTCATCCGTCACCAGATGAGGAGGTGGTGAGCTACCTCCTTGCTTTGTCCTTGCAGCTACTCAGCATCAGGCCAAACCCCCATCCTAAATCATTCTATGATTCTGTGTTTGAAGGGGTTTCAGAGATCCTCCAATTCCATCATCCCGAGGAGGAAAGATCTTGGCACTGATGCTACAATGACACTACCAGTTTGGTGACAGGCTGGTGAAGAGAAATGCAGCAGCAGTAAATGCCGCTATTGGCAGTACAGCTAAGGGCTTACAATTGTCACAGCAGGAACATTAATTTGCTTTTGATTCCAGCTTTCCAGAGACACTACAAGGAATCACCATCTCAGCATCTCCTCCACCTACCTGCTTGCCAGGTGCCACCACCTGCAGTGACTGTCCCTGAAACTGCTGCTATGCCTCTACCTGTCACAGATGCCCTTTGAAGACACTTCAGAAGGTAAAGTTAGCACCTTCAGTGAGAAGTTCCAGCCACCCTGGTTAATTGGGTTGTGTCAGCAAAAGCCAAACCAAATCTTCTCTGTAGTCTTCAGAGCCACATAAAAAAACCTCCACACATCTAAAACCTGCGTTTCAAACTGGCTTTCCTTACACTGTGCATCTACCCACACCTGACATGTGCCACTTCACAGTGAGGCAGCTTTGCTGCAGGTTCCACTTGTAAAACACAGCCACCCTCACCTTAAACTCTTACACAGACATCAACATGTAAAGTTTTGCAGCTGCCAAAGGAAGGTGTTTGAACGCCACATGTATTGGACATGATTTTTAGGCTACTGCTCACATATGGAGAATGTCACGCTAAGTGTTACTATCTTACAAAAATAAATTGAAAGCTCTGGGAAGAAGAAATCCCATTTTACAGAAGACATTTGCACTGGAGTGCAATCTTACAGCTCCCTGAAACTCAGGGGAAGAAGAAAGATTAATTCTCCACATTACATTTTGATATTTCAAAGTACATATTAATCTGCAAGATAATCAGCTGGCCCAATACTTAGAATCACAGCTCAGTGACGAAACACCGAGGAACTGTCTACCTTGCTGAATCCAAACTAGTGCAGCCTTATCCACGGCTCCTGAAATTCCAGTGTTCAGGCAGAACTGGTTGAGGAGAACCAGTCCCCTTTCATTTCACAGGGGCATGCCTGTATGACACTGGAACATCAAACAGACTGCTCTCTCTCTCACAGGTTTAACTGAATAAAATGGACAGAAAAGAATCACATGACAAAGCCCAGCAACCTCAAACTCACCCTGTGCAACCTGGAGCCCCCAGGCCCTGTGGACAGTCACAGAACACAGTTGCAATAAGCAGTTACTATTAATAAAGAGCAGGATTTCTAATTCACTGTGAAATAAACTGAAATGAAAGGTATTATTAATTTGTCTTTGCACCTCTGCCTCATGTCTGAATTAAGACGGTGATACCATCACCCTCCAGCACTGAAAGTTGCTTCCTATTCAACTATTCAAATACACTCAGTGTAATTAAAGAACACAATGTGCTGAAGCCTTCAGCTTTTCAATAATGGCCCTTTTTTCAGCTATTTTTGAATTTCACTTCTGAGTCAGTACCTCCAGAAGAAGCATTTAAAACAGTGGCCCAGTTTACCGTTTTTTGAACCTGTTGGCTTCAAAGGAGCTGAACTGAGCCTAGAGAAGTTGCACGAAGCACTTCCTCTGATCCTCCAGAATTCCTGTACACTGACCTTGCTAAGGTGTGCAAGGAAAACAGCCTGTGAACACATCATTAATGGGCTTAAAGAGGAGGGGAAGCCTTTACCTGCTCCAGGGGGCTCTGTACCCTGAATCCAGTGCTGGGGTTTGGGCCCGCAGAGAACACTGCGCTGGGCCACAGGACAACAACCGGGGACACTCGAAAGATTAAGTCACATTTTGCATAAACAAACAAAGGACAACCCCGATCAAAACATCCCCTCTGGGGCTTCAAAAGGGTTAATTTCACATAGCTGGAGAAACGTTACTGAACTAATTGGAAGAGAAAGTATAAAGGAAAGAACACAAGACTGGAAACAGTTCTTTAAAAAGAATTAATTAGAGGATGGAGAATTTATGTTCCTGGGAATGGGCTGGTTTAGCAAAGCCCTTGCTGATCAGCAGCTGTAGACGTCAGACCAGACAAGCATGGCAAGATCTTTTAATTGTGATTTAAGATATGTTAATTTTCTAGTTATTCAGGAAATAAGGAGAACGTGTGCACTTCTATTAAATGAAAGAAAAAGAAAATGCTGAATAACATTTCCTTGAGTCAAACACCTAAGTCAGACCACCCAGCCCATTTGCACCTAAAAAAAGCTTTGGCTTTCCCATTGCCCTCCCACTGACGCTAGAGGCAGCCAAAAGTGCTCCAACCCCTCATGCTACACATGGAAACAGTAACTCCAGTAAAGCTTTTGTTGATTTATTACTGGGTAGGATCCTCCTAAGGATTACACAGCTTCCACACTGTAAACACCACAGACTGCAAACTGGTGATAGACCTAGAGAACGTTATTGGGGAATAAACACGAAGCATTAAATTTTATTGCACTTCCTCAGAAATAAGTACAGCCCCAGCAATGGTTGATGCCTCAAGCTAGGAGCAAATACAAAACAGTCCATCGAGCCGTGCAGATCAACCAAGCAAAAGGTGATGAAGAGAGTGCCAAAGCCAGAGCAGATGAGCAACTCAGCACACAACTGGGGATGAGAGGGCTGATGGGAGATGGGATAGAATCGGAGAAACAGAGCAGGGGTCTGCAGGAGATTTTTATCTCCATACGCAGAATATGTGTGCAGTCTCTTGATTCAGAATGACATTGGAATACTACACCCATCCTAGAAAAAAGACTGGAAAGACTAGTTCTGACTAGAGACAAAATTTTCAGTAAGGGACGTTAAAAGCTCAGTCTATCAAAAGTTAGATTCAGGTGATGGTTCTCTGTGCTCGAGGCAAAAATTGCAGGTACCAATGAACCTTTTGACAGAGAAAGTTCTAGCTATTAACTGCTCCAAACTGAAGCTCAGTAAATTCAAAGGAGAAATAAAATATTACTTTCTTAACAGTAAAGATAATTAACCTTTAGTTTCACAACAATGTAGGCAGCACAAAGTAAAAGCAGTGAATTTTCAGTATTCTAAATCTTTAAATTAGAACTGGGTGCTGCACAGACAATTTGTTTCAGGTAAATGAGAGTTCCTGGGTCTGGGTGAAACTGCACAGCTTATTGTAAGAGATTTGACAGGATTATCTTCCAGTTTAACTCCACAGATTTACAGCAACAGAGCAAAAGAACAGCCTAAGCTATTGCTGCCAGTAGCATCTGCACAGCTTCTCTGTGCTGGTGTAAGGGATTAACAACTGCTCTTGTATCTGAAACAGCTGCAGAGCTCAGTAATTCAGGCAAACCCAAGTTCTTGACGACTTACTCAGAGATGTGCACAAAGATGTCGGACCCTCCGTCTGCAGGGGTGATGAAACCGTGGCCTTTGGAGCGACAGAAGCACTTACAGACACCTTTGTAAATGGGACCCTCTGATGCTCTCACGGTTCTGCAGAAGAAAGCAAAGAGGGGGTCACTTCTGAGAGCTTTGAATCCATCTGCTGCATCACCCTGCCAAGT
Organism: Upupa epops; assembly: GCA_013397515.1. NCBI lineage: Eukaryota > Metazoa > Chordata > Aves > Bucerotiformes > Upupidae > Upupa > Upupa epops. Next base: position 144,189 of record VZRI01004248.1, on the reverse strand, counting down.
TTTCTTTTAGCCACTAGATTTAACACAAGCATCCTGCACCTTTCACGAGTCCAGGGATACCAGTGCTCACTGAGGTCTCAAAAATTGACCACCAAGTATGCGCATGTAGTATCAGGAGAATGCAGTGTATGAAACTGTAGGTAAGTGTGCACATGTGTAGGTATGGACATACACACACACACCCCCTCTCGCAGGTCTCTCTAACACTGCCCTGCCAGAATAGACTCCAGTCAGTATTTCACCCCCAAAATGACTCTAGCAGCTACAAAGCCTAAGTGGTATGTGTAACACCAAGACTCAAGACTGATCTCCTTCTCCACTGTAATTTCAAATCTTAAAATGAGACAGACTTAAAAAGACAGACCTTCAGACTAGGCTGGATGTGGCTCTGGGCAACCTGGTCTAGTGAGATGCCAACCCCCATGGCAGGGAATTGGAAATGGGTGATCTCTGAGGCCCCTTTCAACCTAAACTAGTCAATGATTCTATTATTCTATGACTTGCTGCTCTAAAAAAAACCCCCAAAAACCCAAATGAGTCCATGAAAATACATTTAATCCCAAAAAGTGCATGATAAAGTGTGCAATTACATTTTTTTCCCCTACATCAGATGCGGCCAGTTGAATCTCTAGGGATGCTGAAATAACTCAGCAGCTTTCATTCATGCAGCCAATTGTTCTAGACGTCTTATAGGGTTTACAAACACAGAGAAGTTACTAGATCACAGCCTTCTCATTCCACCACTATCCAGAAGGTGGACTCTGTGTTAGAAGAGATTTTGGAGTGATCCTGCAAACCCCGTGACTGTGCTGCCATTTGGTTATACGTACCATGGCAATTCTGACAGCACTTTGCCAAGCGTTTAGTTTGCTGAAGTCTAAATAAAATAGTTTTCAAAAGGTGGTTACAGCTCTGATCCTGAAGTGAGATGAACACTTAAGAAACACAGTCAAATTGTTAAAGAAATCTCCATTAAATCATTTAGTTTCTAGCTTTAGGAAGCTGTCGACATGTCTGAGTCCACAAGTCCTTGCCAAACAGAAAAGCCTTCATTGTCTGAATAAGCCATTAAAGTTCACTTGCATCTTTCATGGAGATAAAGTGCTGCAGGGAATAAAGCCCCACACTTGGAAGGAACCAAAATTAAATAATCCTGCTGGATAGTAAGCCACTGCCTGTCACTTCTATCCAGAAAAAAAAAGCTCACCTAGGGCTCCTCTTGTTTAAAGAGGATAATAAAAATCATAAAAAATGTTGATTTCTCAGGGTAAACAAGGTTCCTACATCAATTAATAATTCAAGAACTATGGAATCCAAATAAATTCTCCAGTTTGCAAGCACCAACTAGAATGAACTGCTGAGGAGACTTACAAAGAGTTCATTATGAGCACAGCACTGAGACAAGCTGGCTCAGAATTGCTTTTCAAGGGCAATCCCAATTATCAGGTCAATTATCTTCCTTTTAGCAATCTGCTTCCATTAGGAGCTTTAAGGCATTTAAAGTCTTTTAGAAGCGACAGTATAATTTTTTTCTGTGGCTGCTGTTCTTTTTCACCCATTCTGGATACAGAAGGAACAATACAAAGCATCGCTGAGTACAAGCATCGCTTATTACAATAAAAGCACCTCTGAGGGTGGTGCTGTTTAAATCTAGGAGCCCCATCACAGGGAATGTTTTGGAAAGGCCAAACCTTGCCAGACCATCCTCTGCTGCTGCACTGTGGAGGAGGCCCCTTTGGCCAGGGGGTCCCAGGAACCTGCACTGAACCATGAGGCCACAGGAGAGCTTGGGGAACACAAATTCTGCTGTAGAATCACTCCCTCAAGTAACTCCGAATAGCAACAAATTCACCTCATTTTATGGAAAACCTCATATAACCTGAAGAAATTGAAAAGCGGGTTCACAGCCTGAAGATGAACGTACTTTTACAGGACTGTTTGAGCAACCTTAAGATGAAGATGGGAAAGCTGAAGAGGAAAAGGAAATATACCCTTTGCAAAGCGACAGGATCATGGACCATTCCTAAATACAACCTGGCCGATACCACAGGAGTCAGTGAAGTCTGGCCCAGTGCATCAGGGTGGTGAGAAGTCATACCTAAAGAGGTGAAGTTGAAGAAGAAACTCTGCTTTGAAAAAATCTCCATCCTTGCAAAACTCTGATGCTTTAAGAGTGGGGAAAATGTTTGAACATCTTCAGGCAAGCAGCACTGAAAAACCAGAGGTGATCTGAACCAAAAGTCCAGTGGTATCAGAATTTATCAGATAACTGCAAAACACCAGAGGACCTCCCAGACACAGCCACCCCTCAACTTCCTTCGCCTTGACAGGGGCCAATCATTGTGCCCAAATGCCATGGTTTGGCTGTGCCTGTGAAGTGCAGCTCTCCAGTACTCACGCTGAAAAGGTCCTGGTGCGCCGGGTGGGCAGCGGGCTGGGGATAAGGTATCCTCTCATGGGGGATGGGGAGCGATCCCTCACCCTGCGGGTTTCAGGCAGATGAAGAGAACTGGGTGAGGGTGGAGAAGTGGGGGACTGCTGCGAGGCAGATGAAGCAGGCTCCGAAGACATTCCCGATGCCTGAGAAAAGCCTAGAGAGAGGAAGAGAGGAGACCTTAAACCAAAACAGAAACGGCCATTAAGAGTCACAAATTCTTCAGCTCCCCATTTTGTAAGAGTACAAGGCACTGCCTCAGGTACAGTTGCACCAAAGGCTCCTGCTCTGTCAGTGAGGCCTTTTTTTAAAAGTTCCATTATTTTTAAACCTCACAGATTTTCTAAGTTGCACTAGGAAGCTCCACTGGAAACAGACTGCTCCACGGATAACATGTATTTGCTTGCTCCTGCCTCTCTCCCAGGATCCTGAAGCAGAGCTCAGCCCTAACACCAGGTATCCCTGTGCCCCATGCAGCTCCCAGACAGGTGGGGTTTGGCCACTGGCAGTACAGAGGAGCCTCCTGTGCCTACACATAAAGACATTACAGGAAAGAAGCACCTCCACTGCTAGAGGTTAGTTTTGTGGTACAACCACCAACACCAACTTTGTTATTGCCACCCGGCTATGGGCACTGCTCTGACAGAGCTCCCAGCACCTTCAGCTTGACTGCAAGGAGAAAAATCCCATGTGTGCTCCTTAATTCACTCCAGAGTCAGAACATTCATTTACTCTGCCTAAAACAGGCACATGGACAAGCTGGGAGGCAGTGACTGACTGCAAGGAGGTGGCCCCTGCAGCCTGTAGGGACCTGGAAGACCCAGTGGTACCCTTTGGTAGGTCTGAGTCTGCATCAATCTTCCAGCAACAGTCCACAGTTGCACCAGACCCACAGCAGCCCAACTCAGATTTGGTCTCGTTCATTATTTATAGCAGAAGGAGGGAAGAGATCCCCTTCTCAGCACAACAGCACCCACCACTCATCACACAACAAGCAAAACTCACAGAACCCCTGGCAAAAGGAAGACTGAGAATTAAAAGCAGCACCTGTACATGACTGCACAGCTCACGGGTACAGAGACAAAAAGAAATCAGTTAGCACTGCTCTGGTGTCACTGTACAAGTCCCTGTCTGCAGTGGAAGAGGAATACGTGGTACAAAAATAATGAATAACCCACCACAACATTATCAATATCTCAATACCAGGATGTGTATTCAAGTATCATGAAGGCAAGAAAAGGTGCCTGTAAGAGCTTTAGTTCCATTGAACTGAAAGGTCTTCTATCAGAACTCTCCTTGACACCCACACTCCCCAGCTCATGAATTATGGAGTGGATCCTTCACACAACACTAGTGAGATGACAAATTCACATTATTTCTTCCCTAAACTAAAGGACTAAATTGGCCTCTCAAGAATGAGGACATCAGGGAACAAAAGCTTTTGTGTTTAACGGACAGAGGTGCTGCTGGGAAGGTAGAAGCCCTCCTCAGGATCCAGCCCGAGCTTTCCACATTGTTCTCCAGAGCTGCAACTCAGCTGAAAACAAACCCACAGCTTTATGGATGGTGTTTGCCATCCACAAGCTAACAGCTCATGTCACAGAGCTCAGCTGAGACAGAAACTGTCCAAAGTTCCTGTGAAGAGACTTGGTGTGCTGGCTGGTCCTGAAGAAACTTCCTGTGATTTCCAAAGCAGTCTCCTCGCTTTCAGGGAACGTGTGTTAGTCTTGGCAGGACTGTAACACTAGTAAATTGCAGGGAAAACAAGAGCAAACAATTAAAAGCTCATTCTGATAACTCAGTACACACAGCCTGGCCTCTGCACAAGCCAAAGCAGAGCTTTCAGACCCCCACACGTTCTTCATCTAAATATAAGCCATATATAAATATAAAGCCTGTCAGGTGACAGCAGAATGCAGAGCTGTACACCAGCCCCAACAGCACAAGAAAACCAACCACAATATACTGCTCATCCTCTTCCTCAAACGAGGGTAAAGAACCAGGCGACTTCTCCCTCCTTTCTTTGAAACCACAGTAATATTTACAAATAAAGGAGCCTAAATGGAGTCTGAAGCTGCTAACGCACACTGCTGTCCCCATTTCTGTTCTTTCTGTGCCCTCTGCTCTGAAGACAAAATAAAACAGTGATGGTGAACCTCCAGTGCCATTTCACTTCAGTGCCACTTCAATACACTTTTTGTTCAATGCCCGCGGCCTCGACTCTCACAGTTTCTATTACTGAAAGTCCTAAATTGTGATCAGAGCTCGGTGAGAGCAGAAACAAACGCAGGAAGCTAGAGCAGCCAGGAGCTGCTGTGATTGACCTCACACCCACAGCAGCAAGCCCAGCTCAGAAGATGACAGGACACAAACCAGCAGCAAAGGGAAGCCTGTGGCTACCCCACGGCTCAGCAGCAGTCTGTACAGCCCAGATGCTGTATCAAATCTGGCACATCCAGGGCTTCTTTGAGAGTCATGAAAAGGGCTGGACACTGAATTACCAAGCTGTACTGTGGGCACTGCATGCACCGAGATGACAGCAGGGGTATGCAAGTGCCACTGTTGTGTCCTCTACCTATACACTGTTTTGTAGTCTACTCCACACTTCTAAAAATACCACAAAGCTGTTGCTTTTAGGGAAGTTACCCAACTAAGCAGCACAACGCCACCAGGGAAATCCAGTCTCAGCGTAACTGGAGGAAATGCCTTGAAAACTAAAGTCAGACTGGACAGGGCAGGGTGACAGACTCCAGGAAACCTCTGGAAATGTGTTTATGGGGTTTTCCTTGGGTTTAGAAACAAATTCTTCTTCAGCAATTTCAATGTGCTGGATTCCAGATGTTTCTGATACTCCTGCTCTAAGGAAGCTGTGATAAAAAACCAACCCTGAGCTGTGCCTGCTCCTTTGCTGGCAGCAGCCAGCTATTCCTAGCAAGAGAAAACACCCGGCTTGATGGCACCTAGTGAGCACAACAGACCAATTCTGTCCCAGGGGTCCCTTCCCAGCAGTTTGTCCATTCCTCTCACCTACTCAAAAGTCTGAGAGCACCAGAGCCTCTCTGCTTCCTGCACTCCCCTGCCCTGATGAAGGGGTTTTACTCCCAAGGGTGTCCCTAGTTCTTCCAACACAGCTCCCTGGCACCTATCTGAGGCTCCTGAGCATTTCTGTTTCCCAGAGTCCAGTTCTCACAAGACACAATTACCAAGCAGCTGGTTCAAAAAGCTTCCCAGTCCAGCTTGGTCCACATGACTAACTTTCCACAATTAATACTGCTGCAACTCGCAGGCATTGCGACATACATGCGACATGTCAACACTAAGGACTATGGTGTAAACACCACGCTCTCAGAGGCTGTGAAGAAGCGAACACATATTGCAGTGATTTGGAGGTTAATGGAGACAGGAAGTTGCCCAAATGCCCTCACCGCCAGTAAAAGCCTAATTACAAGGTAATCAGCGAGTACTGGGTTCAGCTACAGGGACCTCAATACAAGGACACTGAGGTGCTGAAGTGGGTCCAGAGAAGGGCAACATGGTGAGGGTAGGGTCTGGAGAACAAAGCTTGTGAGGAGCAGCTGAGGGAACTGGAGAGGTTAGTCTGGGTGAGGCTGAGGGGAGACCTTATTGGTCTTTACAGCTACCTGAGAGGAGCTTGGAGAGACATGGGGGTTGGTCTCAACTCACAAGTGAGAAGGGATAAGACAAGAGGAAATGGCCTCAAGTTGCACCAGGGGAAGTTTAGGTTGGACATGAGAAAAAGCATCTTCGTGGAAAGGGTCATCAGGCCTTGGAACAGACCGCCCAGGGAGGGGGCTGAATCACAGCAGGAGCTGTTTGTGCGGTAGCACAGGACACCACATCACAGCAGGGCCCAGCTGCCTGCAAAAATCACTGCCAGCAACACCCACGGTGCCAGAACCGGCAGCAGAAGCCACACATGAAACTGCCAGAGCCCCACTCCAAGCACTTTCCTTGGAGCCAAGCACACAACACAACACCTCCAGCTGCAAGGGTTGGGCTCCCCAGATAGAAGTTTGTTAAGATGAGCTGTAAGGAAGTATTGGGGCAGGGATCACAAAAGGACTTTTGCAGTAAAATGAGTAAAGTCATCATGTTCCACCAGTTTGAAGCTGGTAGCCACATGTGACTGCCGAGGTCAGAGTTAAGCTAAGGTGAGTGCACACTGCTTACCTGCAACACCCTGGATGTAAGGATTATATAAATGCAATACTAAGAGGTTGCACAGTGTTACTTCCTAACCTCTCACGAGCTCATTCAGGCCCTTCCTGAGCTCAGTGTCTTTTAGAAGCCACAATATCCTGCAGGAAAGAGTGCCACAGTTTAGCTGGTGTGAAAAAAAAACAAGCATCTCCTTTTGGTGATCAGTGACCCTTTGTACAGAGAAATTAAGAAAGGACAGAGGGCAAAAGACAGTATAGCAAATAAGAAAAGCAAAGGGCATAATATCCAAGGGACCAAGTGGGACTGAAGCACTAGCTCAGAGGAGCACACTGGGAAGGGTGAAGGGTTATTTGTAAGTCAAACCTTCAACTTCCCACCAGGAGCAGCATCAATGAGACAGAGCAAGAATTGCCTGGAGGCTTCTTTCTGGTGCCCCACCTTTTAAATTTCCAAGTGTAAAAAGGAAAACCTCATGGTCCTTCTAAAACCCATCTTAGTGTTTTTGTTTGAAATTGCTCCCCTGGTTTGTCACTTGAGCGGCGGCCACTGCTGTTTTCTTAGACAATAAACCCTGCTAGCATTGAATATTTCTGAAGTGTTCGCTTGTCAACATCTACCTGGTTTGGCTGAAAACCAGCGATTGCAGTGCAGCAGAGAAACGTTTATGGATCCCTCCAGATTCATCATACCTCTGGTAGCCAGGGCTGGGAACTTCGTTCTTGGAGAAAAAAGGCACCACTGAATACACCTCATCCTATTCTTGCTAAGCACAATCACAGCAAGCTTAGGCGTTTCCCAGACGGAAAACGCTGCACCGGAACAGGTTCTCCTTTCCAGCACTTTCTCCCCAGCCCTGCAACTGCCTTCCTAAGCCTGATGTTCTCCTCTGCCATGGTTTCCATTCCTGCTGGCACATCCCATGCAAATGTATTCCAGCATTTATTTTACTTTGGCAGAGTGTGTTTCTCCTAAAACATGAGGAATCTCGTGGGTCTTGTGTCTAAGTATCTTAGGGCTCATCTACAAGGCAAATGGGCTGGTAGTGTCACACTGCTGGAGAGACTAGGCATACATATGGAAATCCTGAGGCACTTTGCTAAAGTTCTCCCTTTTTCAGACTCACAGAAGAGCCACAATTATGGTAAGTTGGTTCATGTGCAACTTTGAGCCTTTTAAGGCTACTGAAATCCCCTGAAATATTTATATGGCTCAAGTGTTACTCGGAACAATTAATTCACTGTGTTTCCTCCCTAATCAACATTTTCAATAGAGGAAAACAGGTCCCACAGCAGAGATCTGTAACGGTGGAAATTCATGAGGTGTACAATGATTGGCAAAGGGAAAAATTATCCCCTGAGGATATTTCATCTGCCAGTGTTACTAAGAGACGTAGATGGCAGGAGGCAGAGTCTGAAACCCCTCAGGAACCACTTGATCCTCACACCAGTACCCCAAGGGACCCACAGATCCCACACTCCTTTTTGCCAAAGGAAAAAGAATGGTTTTAGAGACACACACACACACACACACACAAAGACAGGAGACAGCCCGAATTTTAGTGGAGAAAGTTCATCTATATGACATGCGCATGTATGTATATAAGTGACTGGCCTATTTAACAGTTGCATTTCTCCACTACATTTCTTATCCCAATTTACAGTAGGTCTCATCAGGCTGTAGACAAGCTTGTGCTTATGACCTTAGACCCTGCCCTCAGTGTTCTCAACCACCTCCTTTGCAGTGGCACAGTGAGAAACAGCTGCATCCATAGTTTCAGGTACAAATATCCAAGTGAGCTGCAGAGCATCACGAGGCTACCATCAGCTAGCTCCCTGTTAACTCTGGAGTTGGTCTCACTCCAGTCTAGATCATCATACTGGATAAGAACAAGACCTGAAAAGAGACAGCTTGTAAACCAGCTGAGCAGAGGGAGGAGACGCTTCTCCACTTTCTTCTGCCAGCATCTCAGTCATGGCAAGGCTTCTCTCCTACTGAGCCCAGCCCAGGGCTGATAACTCTGTCCCACAGCAGTGAACAGAACAGTGTTGTGTCTGTCCCAAGACCAAATAAACCTCCCTGCAAGAAGTTCCACTCTGCTATGGTGAAAAAGAGACTGAGGCAAAGGATCTCCACACTCTGCACTCATGAATGCTGCTCACAAGCAGATGTGCTGCTCACCCTTCACCAGGATGCAAGTGCTGCCTCAGCTCTATAAATCAGATACACAGCCACTCTACTTCCAAAACAGAAAATGTATGAGCAAACATACTCAACCAAACCATCCTCAAAGCAGAACACAGTGTCCATTTAACTCCTGGCTCAGCCCTCTCTCCAGTTCAGCCACAAGAGCACAACTATGTCACTGTGAGCTGCTGCTCTGGACAGACCTGCAGTCCCAACGTGGTGTAATCAATCTCTGATTTTGTGAACAAGAGAGCCAAAGCACACACCCACAGCTCAGGGCCTCCGCAACTGCTTCAGGGATAGCAGTCTCTTCTATAAACACCCTGAACTCTATGGACACTGCACATCCCCTTGGATGACAGGTTGAAAATACATCACTGACAATAAACTTTAGATTTCTAGGGAAAAAAAACAGCTTTGAGTACCAAGAGTCTAGAAAATCCACTTTAGGTAACACTTACCCCTTACCAGACTAATGAGAAAATGGACCTCCAGGGAGTTTGATTCCCACCCCCACCCCCATTTCCCTGTGTACACAAACTAGTCATTCTTGCTCAGCACTCCCCATGCTCAGAGCTGGCTGAATGGCAAAAGAAGTCATATTGTGGTTTAGTGCCAGCAGAGGCACGCGTGTGGGGCTGGAGTTTGTGCCTACATACACGTCAACAAAACTATTCACCATGCTGCAATTTCAGGAGCCATGGCCCCAGCAATGTGCTGGAAGTGCAGGGAACAGGACAGAGCTCTCCAGAATTAGTTGCTGCTGCAGTGCTTTGTGTACACTGTGTTTCTGCTCAAAAGGCAACACACACTGTAGCCAGGGAACAGGCAACACGAGCTTTTCACAGGAAAGATAAAACACAACTTCTAGAGCTGATAAAAAGGCAAAAAACTCCTGGGGCAGGTATGTTCTTCGGGTATAAAACTCATCAATACAGAAGCACATGCTCAATAGAAAATTGTACTAAGCGATGCATTAGCAGTCACTGCCCCACAGAGCTGCAGCAAACAGAGGGAGCAGGGCACACACACTGAGAGCAAACACTGGCAGCAGCAGGTGCTTTTCTAAAAGATTACTCTGATTCAGTGTACCTGTTTGGCCACGTGCTCATGGTTCCATGACCTTAAGAAGTTCAGGTTTGCCAGATTTGCTCACTGGGAGCTGATAGCAGCCTCCCACACGCATGGAGCCACCCACCAGCAGCACAGCAGAGTAAGCAGTCCTACCTGCTAGCAGCAAGCCCAAGGGAAGGTGCCAAGAAAATGGGCAAACCTAGAAACCCACATGTATGAAGGGGCAGGGTGTGGGCAAGTAGGGGGCACTGGCAGCCTGCTTAAGTCCTGATAGGGATGGATGGAACCCAGAAGAAAATTGCCACACACCTCCCCTAAGTGCAAGGCAAGGATCCCACCTGGAATCCAGCCACAGGACACACATCTTCAACACACTGTCACTGTCTTTCCACATTCAAAACACCCCACACCCTGCAAGCTGTGACTCACAGGCTCTCCCTCCCAAAGCACACAGGAGGAAAGGGCTGCTGGGGTGCTCTTTCCTAGAGCTCTACATCAATTCTAGCCAGAGTTCATTCTCAGGGTCTTTGCCAGGTAAAAGGCAACACCACAGCCCAGCCACGCTAAACAATTGAAGTACAAACCCCATTAGGACCCCAATTACAGAAGCCCAGCAAGTGTCCAGTGAAACCATTTTCTCCTCACAGGGTTGTGATAAATGATAATTATCAAGACAGCTCTGCACCATCTTTGATTCCTGTTTTACTCCTCTGGGAGAATTTTGAAGATTCAGAACCATAGAGTCAACCTACAGAGCCGAGTAAATGCTGCCTTTGCAGGCTTCTGTCAGTAGAGCTCCGGGTCATGCAGTGGCATGTGCAGACAGGCACTGCATTTGCCTAGCTCAGTAAAAGGATTCCAAATAATTTATTGACATCTCAGTGAAGAGATGCAAATATTATACACAGGAAAGTCTACGTTTCTTTTGGGCAGTTTTATTTACTCCTTGCAGTAATTGTGAAGAAATTGCAGTGGTGACCATGGTTTAATTAACTGACGTAAGTAACTGAAAACACGCAAAAAGCCTCTGACCAGCCTTGTGAAATCACCTCAGGAAAAGAAAAGCCACCAGACAACCAGCACCAAGAAGGAAGAAGCTCATAAAACAATCTAGCCCAAATGGCTGGAAGGCCTGGGTTGGCCTGACTGACTACACAATGCAAACAAACAATAAACAAGCACAAACATAAAAATTTCTCCCCAGCTGGACAAGCAGGAGTAAATATTTATTTCCTGGGCAGAGACTACTCTTGTACGGACAGCCTCTTAAATAGCAACAGGCAAAGGATTTGAAAGCTTGGGAAGTTTTAAGATGCAAGGTTGGTTGTGCCTGAAGGATAAAAGTAGTGGGACTGTCCTGACACAGCCCTCCCACCCTGCCTCAAACAAGGGGAACACTGCTGGATTCTATGATCTTAAAGGCCCTCTCCAACCTAAAGCTCTCTGATTGATGAGCATGAGGTGCTGGGCTGGCTACAAGCTTTCTCATCACAATAGATGATTTCGGTTCACACTCCGATTCTCAGAAATTATTTTTTTTCCTGTTAGTCATCGCAAAAGCCACAACTGCAGGAGGCAGCTAGGACTCTCTCCACATCAGGAGCAGCCCGTCCTCCTCCGTGGAACTAACACCTCAAATCTGATGAGAGCTGCTGCACACAAAGTGCAGCTGAGCAAGACACAGTCACTAGCTACTCCACTGGGGGCTACAGGTGCAGCACCAACACTTGATGTACCCTGGCTTCCCACCCGTCTGATAACAGTCCCCAGTTTGCTGGCCCACAAGTTCCCACTCAAAAAAGCAGCATCAACATGTACTTGGCTTTTCTTCTTGGGATCAGCTTATAATGCTCTGCCACTTGAGAAGTCATATGTAACTCATGAGATATGGCAGGGGACCAGCATGATTCAATATTCAGAAGAAATTATCAGGTCAGGGTTCTCAGTTTTCCTCTGTCCTGCACGAAGCAGTCTGTGATCAGATCAAGATCAAAGCCATGGGGTTAAGGAATACATCTCTGCAACATGGCACGTGCGGGGCCACTGGCTTTTTCCAGCAAAGTGTAAGAGAGCCTCTCCCTGCAGCACTGCTCTCCGTGGAAAAACCACCCAGGGATTTAACTGCAGCTTTTGTCTTCTTTGTGTCTTTATCCTTCTACCATCTAGGCACCTTTCCCAGGGAGGACAAAGCTCAATACCAAGTTTACCTTCCCAGACCCCATTGCTACGTGACGGGGCACCAAATACAATTATTGCCCAACAGTCCACCAAGAATGCAAAGGTCCAATAGACATCTGCCATCCCTGAAACATCCTCCTGCTCAAACAACTGCTGAGACCTCTACCCTATCATACAGTCTAGAAATTGCACTGCATCCAAATGTCTGTTGCATGATTCAAGGCAAATTGTAGAATCATTAAGGATCGGAAGGGACCTCGAAAGATTATCCAGTCCAATCCCCCTGCCACAGCAGGACCACCTAGACCAAGTTGCCCAGGAACACATCCAAGGAGACTCCACAACCCCCCTGGGGACCTTATTCCAATGCTCTGCTACCCTCCCTGGGAAGAAGTTCCTTCTGATACTGATATGGAACCTCCTATGCTCCTCTCTGAAAAAATGCAGAATGCAAGGCAAGTAACTGCTGAATGAGCCTGCAGAGCCCAATGCTCACACCATGGGTGAAAAACTTCAGGTTCCTTTCCTTTAGACCCCTAATCAGTTTCCTAACTGCATTAATAATGCAAAAGCCTCATAACGTCATGACCCGTGACAGACCCAATCATTAGTTTTAAAGAATTTCTTAGATTCCTTCATTATTTGTCTGCTATAAATCAACCAGATGAAAAAGCACAGCTGTACAACAGCCTCAGTCCAGCAGTGGATAAAGAACAGCAAACCTCCGGTATCAGTCTGTACTGAAGGAACCACACAAAGGAAACACAACTTCAGTGGAATGAGGGGGAGTTTTCCAGGCTGTGGAAGCCCTGTACATTAGCACAAGGTCAGGCTCTGAGGGCAGAGACCACAACCCCTACAGCGAAGCCTGATAAGACTTGACTCACTCGGTGTTTCACCGCCTCCCTGGGGAGAGCAACAGGAGCACCACTTTAACGCGCTCCACATGCCCCCAGAAGGACAGACATGAACACGAGGGAAGTGTTTTTCTGCACCACACAGAGAAAACATCACTTTGGTTCCTCACAGCTGCCACAGAGGCAGGGACAGTGCTTAACGGTGGGGGTTAGTAGCTAAGTTTTGCTTCAAAGTGGCTTCATTTGTGCCTGTTCGCAAAACCTTAGGGACAGCAAGCAGCAACGCTGCAATGGGGAGAGTTCGGTAACACAAACACGCACAGCATCGTCCTCTGCTACACGATCCCACTCAAGAACGAGTTCTGTCACACCAGCTCCATCCACACATGTATCATGAAAAAGGAGACAGGCTCAAGAGCTCCTGGAACTGCTCTCTAGCTAGCAGAGGTCAACTCAGAAGAACAGAATTACACAACTGAAAATGCAGAGGGGAGCACAAGGCTACGGCCTCTTCACCTGGGCTCCCATTTACCCCCTGCAGCCCACTAAGACCATCTGGACGGGCAGCAGCGAATGGAAATGAGCAGAAATGGGGTGGGAGGTGGAGGAAGTGAAGACTACTGCTCTGTCCAGGGGCATGGACACAAAACATTATTACACTGAGACAGCAGGAAGCAAAACCACCTCCAGAAAGCAAAGCAAAAGCTGTTAGTCAGATGAACACTCAACACTTCCTATTTTTCATTTTATCTGAGGGATGCTGGGGAGTGACACATCATGCAACCCCAAAACACCACACTGCTGCGCTTGTTTCTCTGTAGTGTTTGAGATCTTTCCTTTTGTTTGTTTTTTCACATCAACCTGTTGCAAAGAGAAGAATTTGAGCTGCTGGTTCTTTAAACTGCTGCACAGAAAAAAAATCCTCATTTATTCATTCTTTATTTCCTCCTCACAGATCACCATTTCTCACTGCCCCACTGCCCACCAGTCTCCAAAGTAAGGCAGCTCCCAGACCCAGGGAAGAGTTGTGACCCTCCAACTCCCACCACACTGTACCCCTGCCCTGCTGAAAGGCTGAAATCAATGGGTTTAGCACTTCCCAAACTCAGTTACTCTTCTCAGTCTCCATAAGGAACCTTCCAGACAAGGAGCAGATTAGATGAATCACCGATTCTCACTACCATCATTCAAAATATTTATCAACATAGACTCAAACAGTTACAAATTGCATTCAATTTTTCCAATGATGATTCTCAGGAATCATCTTCCAAGCTTCAAGCAGTTACTGTCGATCCCTGCCATGGGGCAGTGATCTGAAAGTGGTTCCTGGGAGAAACTTGAGACAAAAGCAGACAAAAAGGTAAAATCCATGACAGCTTTCACCAGGAGGCCACCACAACCACATAACCAGCAGGTCCCAACTGCTTCTGCCCCCCACAGCTTGCTCACTCACGGTGAAACAGAAGCAGGGGATTATCTCAAAAGTCTTTTCCAATGTAAACAATTCCATATTTCCATGAAGGGTCCTTCACTAATGCAAACAATGACCTCAGCCACGGCCTGGTCCCATCACCTAGAAAGACACATACACTCCACCCAAAGAGCCCCACTGGTATGGTGTAACACCAGCACAGAGTAGCAGCTCACTGTACAGCAGCAGGTAAATTCAAATCCAATGCACAAAGGACCAAGTTCACCCAAAGTCCATCACTACCCAACAAACAACTGTCTTAAAAGAGACCAGAAATCAGAGCCACCTGCCCTTATGTGCCTACTTGCTGATTCCTCGCACGCAAATATTCCCACACACACAAGTGAAAAGGGATGATGCTGGTCAAAATATTTACAACTATGGGCAAACCACAGCAGCTGAGGCTTGGGGCAGTGGAGCTGCAGCCAGAAGCAGGTGCACAGGACATGGGGCTGGGGGAACTGCTCCGGCCACAGCTCTTCTCCTGCGTAGGGCCACTTGCAAAACATGTGTTCTCTCTCATTTTACACCCCCTGGAGCACATGAAAACAGAGCCACTGCTAGGGAACAGCCATGTCTTTCCCACATTTTCTTTGGCACACGCATATTTTTTTCCCTGTGAACAAAAATTCTTCATATGTGCATAATTTAGAAAAAAATACTGGCTTTCTTAGACTTAAAGTGATGCTAAACTGTATTTGTAGCAGTGCAGGTCCTCTGCAGCTCTGTTCACAGGACTTCCTACCTTCCATGATTAATAAGCAACAGAAGGAAGTAAAAGATAACGTAACAATGCAAGGATGAAGGGTCAGAACAGCATCAAAAAAACCCCAACCCATTCTCACAAAAGAAGTATCAATCAGGAGGGGTCGCAAAGCAGCCTCAGCATTCTGTCACAAATTGTCCTCTGAAAGGGAAAATTCTTGCTCCTAGCCAATCCAACCTACCACCTCAGAAGGTCTGCAAGGATTTCGCAGAAGCAGCTCTGCAGTTCCAGAAAAGAACTTCAAATCCCCTCCCTGCAAGCCAAATGTAGAGGCACAGATCCAAAACCTGAGCTCAGAGACCTCTCCCCAAAGGCAAGAAGTTACCGGCGTGCACATCCAATGTGCAAAGAGAAGAGGAGATGGGGCTGTCCTCTCTAGTTTGCGTGAGCAAAGGAGCTGTTGGAGCAAACCTGCCATGCCACAGCAACAGACCCTCCAGCACGACTTCCTAAGAAGTTCTGAAGAATCCCCCTGCGCTGCTGGAGCTTTCTCCTCCTCCTGCAAGGAAATCCAGCGTCCTTTGTCTTGTCGTTTAGAAAACGAGCAACTCTGAGCAGAACAATGACACGTCCTCAGCTCTCAAGCGCAAAAAAAAAGCCAACCCAAACAAAATTGGACTTAAAAAAATCGATTTCGAAAAAATCAATAAAAAGAAAAAGCAAATTGAGAAAGATAAAAAAAAATCAATAAAAGAGGAAAATAAAGGAACCCAACAGCTTACACTAAAATCAATGTTCTGAGCCGGGGGAGACAGCGCAGAACAAGACGGAGCTCCTAGCAGACACACCCGACCCAGCACCCACCCCAGCAGGACCACCCGAACCCCACCGAACTCGCTTACCTGGACTGGACTGGGCAAAACAGGCCACACGGGACCACAGAGCAGTCAGTGCTGGCACGGCCGCGGTCCGACACCCCCTCCCCCAAAATGGGGGGGGGAGGAGGGAATGGGCCGGCGGCCTCGCTCCGCCCCGCCCCGCCCTCCCCGCTCCGCCCCTCGCCCTGAGGGTTGGCAGGAAGCCCGAGGGCTGAGGCTGCAACTGGTGGGGTCCAACAGGGCAGCGAGAGGGGAAACTCTCGGCTGATGGTCCCGGTCTTTACCACAGAATGTTTTTGGTTGGAAGAGACCCTAAAGCCCATCAAGTTCAATCATGTGCCAGCACTGCCGGCTGAGCAACGCCAAGGCTTGCTGAAAGTGCTTGGGCAGCGAGCTCTGCGCTCAGGCAGTGCCCAGGTGCTAGAGCCACAGCACCTTGGTGCATGGTTTGCTTGGGAAGACCCAGTGTTTGATCTGAGACAGCGGATGTGGAAGAGGTCTCACCACAGTATGAAGTAACTGGCTTCTTACACCGTCTAACAAGTTGTCTCACCTCTGTGGCCACTCCTGCCCCACAACCCTTGTGTGAGAGATACAGCAATGGAACTGAAGAATCCTGTGATCTAAACATTCATTCCATTCCTGGAAATCCTTTCTCTTTTGCTTTGTGCTGAAAAACCTGATTTGGTAGAGACAGAGGATGAAGGTGAAGCTCTGGATAAGAACACAGCTTAGAGCAACCTCCCCAGTGACCCATGCTGGAGTTAAAGCTGTGTCTTCCTAAAAGTTCAGCACTCGAGTCATCAACTCTCTTCCTTCCCCCTCCCTCTCACCAAAGAGAAATACAGGACCTGTGGGAGATCCACAGAAACTACATTCACAGCCATGAGGCTGGCCTTCAGTGGTAGGCAGTGGGTTGGGGGGGACCCTCTGTATGCATGTATGTGCGTTCCTCCAGCTACCACAGCCAGGAAACATGGTTTTACATGCTGCTTCTTTCACCAGTTGCTGGAGAAAAGAGAGGTTCAATTTTTCCACTAAAGTCCCAAGTTGTCTCCCTCCCCTTCTCCCTTCCCTCAGTAGAATTCCTGACCCCTAGCTTATCAGACCCAGCTCCGGTGCCTACCTTGTGCTCTCTGTCCCTTGTGAGGAGTGGCCAGCAGCAGGGTGGTGGTGGTTCCTTTCTAGGATGCAGGCAGGGCTGGGAACCTACCCCAAGGCCACCAAAGGGACCTGAGGCTAGAAGGAAGGCAGGAGGTGGTACAGAGCTGCACAGCTCTCCGGCTTCTTGTCTTCCCTTCTGGCTGTTCCTCTGCTTACTCAAACACAGGTCTGGGCTGATGCAGGGCCTGAGCCCTCTCCTCAGCAGTCCTGACAGAGAAAATGAGAAAGATATCTTGGCAGCATCATTATAGCACTTTTCATTCATTTCAATTGTTTGAAGTGCAATTACTTACACAATTTGACTCAAATAAATGAGCGTGGGGGGGATGTATCAGCTAACGTGATTCATTATAACAATGTGTGATATATGCCCCTGCGTTGCAGCAACAATGAGGTGCCTTGATCAGCTCTTAAATAATTTGATGGGTGCTGGTTTCTATGAGAACCTGCTCTGGAGAAAGGTTGGACTAGATGATCTCCAAAGGCTCCTTTTAACCCCCACCAGTCTATGAAATACTGTCCATCTCAGTTGGGCAGCCATGGATTAGTCTAGGACAGCCCCACACATCCCAAAGTCAAGCCTAGTTTCCAATTCCAGCTTCCAGTCTGTTCATTTGAACTATATAACCTAAAAGCTATAGTTGGCACAAGCACAAAGACCACAGGCTGGACATGAATAAACAGTGCCTGGAAATTCAAAGCAGTCTCTTAATGATTAGAGCAATCGGATTGTGTCAGAAAATAATAGGAAGAAAAATACTCTTAACTCCTTGACTCTGTGGCACATGAAATATGTCGTGGGGCAGGATGCTCCTCCACACTATCTGTTCTCGTGTCCAGGCACAATGCTGACTGGAAATGGAGCAATGCAATGCCCATGTGCCAAACTGAGCACACGTGACCTGCCTTTCACTCAAAGCTGTTTACTATGGAATGGGGTACAGTCATTCTGGTTTATAGGATCAGTTTTTTCATAGCAGGTATCTGACAAGTTACTGCATTAATCATCTCCAATTTTGAGTCTTGACTCAGATATCTGAGTTCTGTTTACTTTGCAGAGTGTAGGAATTCAGAAGATCATTGCTGTTCACTGATAAATCACAGAAGCAAGAGCAGAGAGAAGAATATGTCATAAAATAACTATTTTTCTCTGTGTTTAGCATCTCTAATGCTGGTTACAGATACAATTATACTTGCAGCCACTGTAGAGATCTGAAATAACAGTCCCACATTGCCAGATAGTCATCAGTGAATACAAGGTAGTAGCACTAACAAAACCTTCTCAACATGACCTTAGTCAAATATCCTTCTACCTTTCCCTCAAGGGAAAGCTTTTAGCACCCAAGCTCCTAATATAGGTGAAATTTAGTTGTCTTTGTTAGAATCATAGAATCCTTAGGGATTGGAAGGGACCTCGAAAGATCATCTACTCTAATCCCTCAACAACATCAGGATCACCTACACCAAGTCACATAGGAACAGATCTAGGCGGGTCTTGAATGTCTCCAGAGAAGGAGACTCCACAACCCCCCTGGGCAGTCTGTTCCAATGCTCCGTTATCCTCACTGGGAAGAAGTTCCTTCTGATACTGATATGGAACCTCCTCTGTTCCAGCTTGCACCCATTTCCCCTTGTCCTATCACCTGATGACCTTGAGAAGAGCCTGGCTCCATCCTCCTAACACCCACCCCTCACATATTTATAGACATGAATGAGGTCACCTTTCAGCCTCCTCTTCTCCAAGCTCGAGACCCAGCTCCCTCAGCCTTTCCTCATAAGGGAGCTGTTCTACTTCCTTCTGCATCTTTGTTGCTCTACGCTGTACACCCTCCAGCAGCTCTGTGTCCTTCTTGAACTGAAGGGCCCAGAACTGGACACAATCCTCCAGATGCGGTCTCAGTAGTGCAGGGTAGAGGAGGAGAAGAACCTCTCTTGATCTGCTAACCACCCCCCTTCTGATCTATCCCAGGATGCTGTTGGCCCTCTTGGCCACAAGAGCACATTGCTGGCTCATAGTCATGCTGCTGTCCACTGGGACCCCTGGTCCCTTTCTCCTGCACAGCTCTCCAACAGGTCAGTCCCCAGCCTATACTGGTATCTGGGGAAGTCTTAGTTACTCCCACAGTTTACCCACGCTTGGTTGAATTTCTTCACTTTGACTGAATGAGCACTGGGCAGAATTCACATCTCACCAACACCCGCCCAAGGCCTTCACAACGCTTTGTTTCAATTAAACAGGCAGATTCCCCTGAACAGAAGTAAGAAGCTACATACCAGAGTCAGCAAAGAACAGCTCAGCAGAAGGCACAACCCATCTAGTCACAGCACATCATTTCTCCTTTTGGCCAGCAGGTCTTCAGGTTCCACCCTTCCTAAGGAAAGGATATGTTTGTTATGAGCAGAGGAACCTCTTAACACATGAGATCAGAGAACAGCTACACAGCTACCAGGCACTTTAGGGTCTGTCAGTTTGCTTGGCTGTTGGTCCTGAGGCAGTCACCTCAGATTCAGGTCTCAGACCTGTCCTTTCAACTCACTTGTCCTCTCAGAAAGAAGGCTACGGGTTTTTCGCTCAGGAAAATATGCATATGGATTGTGCTGAAGTAAAAAAGACAGAGAAGCAGAGGTTTTCAGGAAGGGATATTGTGGTGTTTTAAGACTGATGAGTCTCATCCTCTCTGTTTTTATTTTGTATGCAATAGGCATCAAAAAAAAAAAAACCAACCACAAAGCTCTTCCTAGCAGGAGATCAAGGCCTTAAAAAGGAGCGGTTTACTCTGTCCTTTTCTTTTTCTTTTGTAAATACTGACTACCTACCAGAAATACAACACTCTTCCCTGTTTCCTCTTCATTTAGTAACTTCTGTGCCGTTTATATTTACTCCTGGTTGCCTCCCTGGCCACTCTGCTTGCCCAGCTGCTCTGTGGAGGTTCACATCGTTGAAGCCCTTTGGCCTCTGCCCTCCCTGAAGGCTTTACCTCTCTTTCCAGCCAGTGTCCCTACAGACTCAGTGGTGCATCTACCAGACCTGTTTGCTATCAGCTTGCCTTAAGGAGTAGCAAAGAAGCCAGCTTAATTTCCATCCTCTGCAGGGATCCACAGTGATCCTGTTCCAAGCTCTGCATTATGCATGGTGGAGGGTCAGGGCAAGAACTGATAGGCAAACGGCATTAACATTTGAAGACAAACTGCAGCATCCCAGCTGAAGTTTCCTCTCTAAGGCCAGGTGTGTTAAGAAGTTAATCTACAGAAGCAATGCAGGGCACAGAGCACTCATCAAGCACTGAGCAGTGCGGGCATGCAAGCTGCAGCCTGTCACTAGAGACAGAAACAGCCCACACCTTGCTAGGACACTGTGCTGAATCAGGAAACTGCTTTTTGGAATGCAGAATATAAAACCAGCTGCTTGATAAACATATTGTTATGGCCCTTATAGGCATTTTCAACTTGAAACTGGAACAGAGATCAACCTGACTTGTATTTTTCTAGTCCTGACAAATGTGATGGCCAGAAGCTGCTTGTTAGCCAGCTAGGCTGCTAAGCCAGCCTTTGACAAACAGAGCATATAGATCATGCAGTGTTATCTGCATTATTTAAATACATTTGCTTTACCACACACTGGATTATAATACTCATAATTCATAATGATGACTAACAATGACAATGATCACATCATCCATAATGATGGCATGCTGATAGTTCATTACAGGAGTAAAAAAATAAAACCCAAACCATGGAAGCTGTGCTCTGTCCAAAGGAGAACATAGCAACTCTCTGATGGTGAAAAGGAGCCTGCACAAGTGGGTTGGGCTGTTTTTGTGACCTGACTCGGTAGATGGCAACCGTCTGGAGGAAAACCACAAACAACAACTGTGCAGACAAGTAGCATCGCTTGAACCTATGACAGCTGCAGCCATGAGGAGCTGAAATGCAACGGGTGGAGATTTTCATGGATGGCTTACGGCAAAATGCTTCTTACCCTCTCCACCAGTGCACCGTTCTCTTTTCCCAGTTTGTCTGCTCTGTTTAGATCCCAAACTAAACAGGTCACATTTGTACTTAAACTTTACATCCTGCAAACAGCTCTGTTCATTACCAGTTGATTGCTTCTGATAGCTGTTACTTAAGCGGTGTAAATCACTTTGAGTCCCTAGGGCTGAAGTTACCATCACTTTTGAATGAAGTCTGGAAATAGGAATTAACTGGACAGCTGGAATCTTCCAAAACTTCCGTAAAATGCAACATTTTGCAGAAAAATACTGTAAACAGCTGGGCTTTTTTCTTGAAAACAAAAGGATTAGATAAAAATCCCCATGGTGTTAGAACTATTGAGTGAAAGAAAACCAAGCTGGAAAACAGAGAGATCAGTAGGAGACCCTGATGTCCTGGCAGCTGTACTTCTGCCTCCAGGAGTTTGTAGCAGAAACTGCATTGACAGTTCATGTAACAAGACACTGCTTCCTGTTTGTGATCAAGTTGATACACGGGTTAGAATGAGAGTTTTAATTTTGGGCACTGATCCCATTGGCATTTTCACTCCCACACCAGGGAGAAACAAATGCAGCCTCCTCCCCAGTATACACCTTAGTGTACCATAATTTGTTCTAAGCTACATGACACAATCAAAGGCACATTACTTGTTTGCATCTCAGGTCTCATTTTCTCTTAAAACCCACACTATATAAAATCTCATAAACTTGTTTCCTGAAAGCTAACAATGACAAGTTAGCTCTGGCCAAACAAGGGTGTTTTCACAGGCCAGCCACCTGCCGCTCTTGAAAGGAAGCATTCATCCTCCTAATCAGTTCTTCTTTTAGATATAAGTCTGGAGACTCTCCGAAAGCACAATCAGGCAGTGCTGGAGACCCGCCGAGCCTTCTGACCTCAAACACCAAACAGCTAGCTACACTTGTAGGAAATTAAGAGGGGAGGCAGAATTCCCTGCCCTGTTCCATCAGAGGTACAGTGAAGCCTTAAAAAGGGGGAGATTGCCCTGAAGTAAATCTGCTTTTATGAAGTCTTTTCTTTATATCCTTCAGGTTGGCAGCATTTTTTTTTAACATAGAATTAATTACATTGAGAATTTTACAATGCAGAAACAGGTAAAATTCTTTTTCAGAAGACAGTGAACAGGTCTAAGTTCCACATATACAGAGGATCTGAGAGGTGGCACATGAGCCCCAAGGAGATGTGGGTTTAGGTTTGGCCAGGCAGCAAGTTACACCACTTGTTTTAGGACCACATGGAGTACGTGTGGGATGATGTACCAATAAGAAATACAAGTGACAGACAGTCAGAAAAGTGTGTCTGAAGTCACCTGTGGAAAAGGACTTGGGTACTTTCAGCCAAATGCTCTTCCTTCTTTTGACTGTGATTCCTAACTCCACTTTCCTTCAGAAGCCAAGTAGTTATCCCATTCCTTTCTTCAAAACCATTGCTAGGGAAGGCTTGATGCTTCTCTCCTTACCCAGTAGCTGAAAGGGCAAGTCACCCAAAGTGAGCCTGGAAAACTCCAGCTGAGGTGGTTCCCAGGGGAGACAAGACTGTTCTGCAGTGTCTTTCTCCCAACTGGTCCCTGATGGACCAAACAGATGGTGCAGTCATCTGAAAAGGGTCTTGAGTGCTGGTCTCTCCCCATCCAGTAGATTCCCCTCATCAATACACAATACTGTAATTCCTATGCAGCTGGATTAATAAAAGTTGGATTATCCTTAGCAAAAGGAACCACATCAACAAAGAGCTTCGAGAATGAAGACCACACAGACCCACAAGAGATATACGTGCCAGACGGACACTTAAATCAGACAGAAGAACGGACGAAACCCCACTTCTCCCACAGCTCTGGTGAAGTGCTGGATTTTATCACATTTTTTATTGCAGAGTAGTTCCTAAGGAATTATTTTGCTCTAGCTGAGCCAATAATAGGATTTCTCCCATGAGATGTGAGCAAGGCTCACCATGAATTCAGCAGCTAGAGAAAAGATCTGTGAGGATGGCAGTGTTACCAGGTGATAGTGCTCTCTACCCTCAAGTTTCTCTTTGGTTTGAGAGAGTCAGTGAGAATTCTGGTTTGCAGGAAGAAGGGAAAAATGTATAAAGGGTAAAATATTCTTACAAAGCTCCAGGATTGATGTGGCTTATTATACCCACACAAAGAACAGTGGTGTTGTTGTTTTTGTAACTGTAGTTTGTCCTTCTGAAAGCTTTCCACAATGTTCACAGGTTCTTTTTATGGCACTTCATCTTTTTCTACTGCACCACTCAACAAAGCCTAGGAGACAAATGTAGCTGTGCTTGATTTTCAAGTGCTTTACAGTAAAGAATCTTGCACAGTCCTTTGGGTTCAGCCTAGGATAGTGATGACCATTCCCATTTTCTTGCAAGGAGAGGGGCAGGCTGAGCTGATAATGGTGAACATGCTTAAACAGTTCTCAGAGTGCTTTTATATATCAGGTGCTTGAGAAGAAAGTAGATATTAGTTTATTGGGATGGAAAACTTGTGGGGGGATATACATACTGCTCCAGGTTAACTGCTCCTGCATTACCTTGGAGAAAATCCTTCTAGTCCAATCCCATAAAAAGGGTCCTAGTACAACAGCCATTCAGCTTGTAGGTCAGTATTTGGTTGGATACATGGGAGTTCTGTGCTGGGTGGGCACAGAAGCTCCAGGAAAACATAAGCAATCTGTGATGCAAATAATTCCATGCACTTTCTGCACAAGGTGACACCTAACCCTGACAAAGAACTGAATAAAGTGTTCACCTCATTTTGAATCTTCATCAGGAGAACAAATATTGGAAAATATACTCCCAAATATTGGGGATGGGGTGGTCAAGGACAAGCTAAAATCTCCTGTACAAATGTGAAAGAAAAATTGAGTGAATGCTGCTTTAAGTAAAGAGTTGTGTAAAATGTTCAAGCAGTGCCATCTCCATTAGATGAGTAAGTTCCATTGTGACCCTTCTGCTGCAGAAGCTCTTAGAGCACTGAAGAGCTTCTGGAACATTTTGCAACAGAGTGGGTTGGTTGCAGTTATTCTAGGCTCTGATTAGCCAGAAAGGCCCTTTTGATGATGTTAAATATTCCCACCAATGACCATGATCTCATCAGCAGGAAATAATTTCCAACCCTTTTGTTTTGAACAGATAAAGCAAACAGGAAATACTCTGCTACCTTGCTTGCAGTCCTTTGCTGCCCATTTCACTGCTTCCTGCATATGTGCATCTTGGGAGAGAACTGCTCGAAGAAAATAGTTTCTTGAAAAGTTCAGAATTTGCTTACATGAGTGGTTTGAGCCTTTAGTATCTCACTGGCTTCTGTCCATTCTGCCCTCAATCCTAAACCATGCATTCCTCAATCCACCTCCTGCGTCTGCTGCTGAGTCCAGTCTGGGGCTTTCCCAGCATCTGCGTCAGTGGTGACGGTGATGGAACTGCCAGCAGGGGGGGTGGGTTCAGTTTTGGGTTTGTATACATTTCATATTATCATTGTTTTCATTAAAGCTGATGTAGTTTTATTTTCCAGTCTGTAAATTTCTGTTACTCCCTTTCTCTTCCCCTTCTGGGTAGGGAGAGAGTCTGATAAAGAGCACCTATCATTCATCTCATGGCCATCCAAGGCTCAACCCATGACACTGATTCCATTAGTTAGTTGAGCAGAGTTAACCCCCAGCTCTATATTTTTGAAAATAAAACATCAAAACCAACTCAAGCTAAAGAACTGCATGCAGTTTAACAATTTCTTGGTGCTTTTGAAAATTTGGAGGAATTAATGCAACGCTAAAAAGAGAAAAGATTAGCTCCAATATGTACTCTAATTTTAAGGATAGAAGGATTTTGAGTTTGGGTCACACTAGTGAAACAGGAAAAGAAAAGTATGGGAGCAGAAGAAAGATCTTTGTAGAGAGGTGGCAGCCTGAAAATGGTTGTGGCTTCTGCTTATGATGAGTTTCAGGGAGCTGGAATCTGTGGTGCAGAAATGTCATTCCTTGTTTTCTTAGGGAATACTGCTCTTTTTATTTTTTTTTAAGCTATCATCATGACAGATGACAAGAAAAAGGCCAAGAGAAGGGTGCTCTGATCAGGGAATTTTCTATTTTACCCTCCTTCTACCAGTTATGCTTTCTCAGGGAAAAAGAATAGAGGGGGGAAAGTAGAAGGATTTCTCAGATACATTGTTTGAATTAAATTTTAGTTTTACAAGGAAATCAGTTGAACACTTCCTACCAGTTCATCGTTGGTTTCTCTCTATCATCAGGTGTTTTATTCCTTCCCTTGTATATTTTGACTTTGGAAAAGATGCCACAGTGTGCAGGTAGCCACCCCCATATGGTAATGCTCAAGAACAATAACCCCATTGGCAGCCACACTCAATTTTACACATATTCATAACTAAGACACCTTTGAGAGCTCCTTAAGCTTCCAGAAAACAGAGAAAATACACATGAAGTAAACCCACTTACCAGCCCTGATTTTTTCAGAATGACACTGTGTTCAGTTCAATTACAGACTCGGTTGATCCCAGGACTTACTCCAGTTTCAGCTGAAGAAAACAGGAGTGTTCTCACCAGGAC
This sequence comes from Upupa epops, assembly GCA_013397515.1. Lineage (NCBI taxonomy): Eukaryota > Metazoa > Chordata > Aves > Bucerotiformes > Upupidae > Upupa > Upupa epops. The sequence goes on along the minus strand of VZRI01004248.1, from coordinate 118,488 downwards.
GATCAACACCACATACAATAAGCAGCAAAGAAAGAACAGGGCTCCTGCTCTCTCAAGTTTCTCTCTGTATCAGTGCTGTACCTGGGTGATGAGAGCAATGCAGGGCTCTTCTTTGTCTCTTTAAAATCCTCTCCTGTAAAGGACAGTAGCCTTGTGTTTTTCCATTAATCTTCCACCTGCAACCTCAACTTCCAGACAGATGGATTAGAATTTGCTGTATGAAGAAAGCTTTTATTAATCATATAAATCTTTGTAAGTGGTGCAATACTTAGACATATAAATGTTTCAGTGGCATGAGAGAAATAAAATCTTAAGGCTGATGCAGAAAGAAGTGCTCAGTGAACTCACTGCAGTGAGCAGTGAGGTGATTCCCAACTCTGACTGATGTTAAATCTGCAGCAAATCCACCAGTGTCTTCATTCAATAGCACCTGGCAACACCACCTCAGAAATGGCTTTGGACAGTTTAGTGTTACTCTTATTAATATTTCATGAATGTCTTAAATTCTGCATCTTGCCAAAGATGTTTGATGCCAAATACAATGGTCCTTTTGGTGCCATCAATATTTTTGCATTCAGTTCATGTTTTGTTTTGAGCTGATTCAAAGTGAAGTTGTTTTTCAATTTCTCAGTTTGGCCACGCAATTGAAAAAACAGCCCTTCAGCCTTCCTTACTCTGTCTACTCTGTTGCCAGGTACCAAAATGTTCAGTGGTGACTTAAAGACTTGGTTATTCTCTTGAAGAAATTGACCAGTCTCACCTCTTGCTCTTGCTGATCTTTGAAATTATTTTCAGCCTATTAATGACAAAAAGGAAAAAACCACCCAGGTATTAATTACATTTTCAATTTCACAAGTATTTACTCAGGTGCCTTTGTAAAAAAGGGAAAATTTGCTGACAAAACTGACTTGCAAATGGAGTTATTTATACTTGGCAGTGTCTAGATACCCCAGCAACATCTGTTCCTTAAAACTAGGAATCACTGAAACATTGCACAGTCCTGGGTTGCAGTATCCACCCTCCTGGTTTTCCTCAATTTCATAGAATCCTTAGGGATTGGAAGGGACCTCGAAAGATCATCTACTCCAATCCCTCAACAACATCAGGATCACCTACACCAAGTCACATAGGAACAGATCTAGGCGGGTCTTGAATGTCTCCAGAGAAGGAGACTCCACAACCCCCCTGGGCAGTCTGTTCCAATGCTCTGTTACCCTCACTGGGAAGAAGTTCCTTCTGATACTAATGTGGAATCTCCTCTGTTCCAGCTTGCACCCATTGCCCCTTGTCCTATCACCAGATGACCTTGAGAAGAGCCTGGCTCCATCCTCCTGACACCCACCCCTCACATATTTATAGACATGAATGAGGTCACCCCTCAGCCTCCTCTTCTCTAAGCTCGAGACCCAGCTCCCTCAGCTTTTCATCATAAGGAAGGTGCTCTACTTCCTTCATCATCTTTGTTGCTCTACACTGGACATCCTCCAGCAGCTCTGTGTTCTTCTTGAACTGAAGGGCCCAGACCTGGACACAACCCTCCAGATGCGGTCTCAGTAGTGCAGGGTAGAGGGGGAGAAGAACCTCTCTCAATCTGCTAACCACCCCCCTTCTGATCCCCTCCAGGATGCTGTTGGCTCTCGGCCACAAGAGCAATTTGGTAAAACTTTATTTAAAAATGGAAAAGTTTATTCTGTATCACACCTTTTCAGATGTGGGACAACTCAGAAGGAAGATCTTTCAGCTTAAAGAACTGAAGGGTTTGAATCCTCCAGCTCACAGCTCGTTACCTCAGGAACTGCCACTCTGAACATACAAATTCCCTCCCCTCACATCCCAGACCACGGACTGATGCAGTTTTTCCATCTTTTCAAACTGCAAATTTCTCTGCTCTGTGCTGTCTTTTGAGCTTATAGAGATCTGATTTTTCATCACAGCGAGTAAAAGAGTATTTGTTGAGTGAAAGGAGAGCACAGGAGGAACGTCCCTTTGACAAGGCAGCTTCACAGCTTTGATGTTTCCTCTCTCTCTTTTCCTAATTAAATACATGGGCACTCTTTCCATGGTGCCAGAAGAATACTTTTCCACTGGAGGAACATTGGTATTGGTTTTGGGCTTCTCATGTTATCATGTCTAGTCTAAACTAGGGTTCTTCGGGCTGTGATCTGCAGATACTGTGGACTAGTTCTTTATTTCAATATTGGAACATGGACTATTTGCTATAGCATGGATTATTTCTTAAGGTAACAAAGAAAAGTATGATATTGTTGGTGCAAATTCACTGTCCCAAGGCCAAGAACTTGGTACCTCCCAGTCACAAGGACTGGGAAGCCACCAGGCTGGGATGTTACCGTTTCTGCTGACCCTATGTGCCTTTGTCAAGCCTTTTGTTGTCAAAACTCTCGCACACCATGTTCCTGCCTTCTAAAAGGATGTCGAAGCTCACTAGCAGCCAGGTAATTTTGTTTGTACAACTTGCCTGTCTTGTGGCTCTGTACATGATTGAGAAATCGTTTGTATTGGTTTTCCCTTGAGGCCTCCAGTTACAGCAAACACAATTAAGCCTAAACACATTATCTACTGTAGATCACCGTTACAAATTGCCTTTTGCTTTTAGCTTTGTCTTTGGGTGCAGTCTGTTCCAGGCACAAGCCATCCTTTAAAACTCTTCCTAAGCAGTGGACAGGATTAGATGCTGCTAAATCACAGAACAATGACATGACTCAAAAACACTCCACAAGATTTTAAATCCTGCTCCAAACTGAAGCTGGAAAGGCCATACAACCACTGCCTGGCACACCAAGCTGCCTCAGAAGGGAGACAGGATGGTGGTGCAAGGGCTCTCAGCAATATAGAAACCCATCTTTGCATTTTCCTTCTGCATCAGACTTGATTTTATGGTCTCAGTGAGTGAATTTGCAAAACAGCCTAAATAACATTTCCTGGCTTTGTCCTACGCATGACTTTCGCTTTCAAAGGATGCCCAGCAGGACAGAGCACTGAAAAACTGTCCTGCCAGACTAACTAGGAAAGACTGAACTTCTCACACTCCTGCATGTGAGAATGTGTTCTGGTTTTATTCCACAATTTCTCTGCAAAAGGCACATTGCAGAGACAGACGTGCAGTAAAGACACCAACAGACCCCCCCACAGTGTCTCTTGACAATGAGAGGGGCATCCACATCTGAACTCTCATACTCTGGATCACTTGGTGTCTCATCCCTCATAGAACCTCACAGAGGTAAAATCTGGCTCTTTTTCTGCTGTCAGCGACCTCATTTGGTTTTGGTTGATTCTGCAGACGCTGCTGTTACAGTAATCCAGAGGCACGTTGCAAGGGCGGATGGGAAAGCTGCACAGCTGACAGGTGGGGAAAAAGCCAGAAAAATAAAAGTACTTCTGAGCTTCTCGACACACTGCTCTGACTGATGCTACAGGAAACTATGGGCCATTTTACCCCAAGCCATTCAGAACAGCACTAAAGCAACAGCAGCACCAGAAATACTTTCATTCCATACTGCAGAAAAATCTATTTCACAGCAATGCCACCAGCTGATCTATTAATAATTTGACCATTTCCTGGGAAATAAAATTACTTGGTTGCCAGGAATGAGTGGGTCAGGAAAAGTCCAGGTTCAGCAATGAAACTTTTTATTATCTTTTAATTGCTTGCACTGTCTCTGTTACAAAAAGCTGGGGAGGGGCTTTTTAGGATCTCAGGTAGTGACAGGACTAGGGGGAATGGAGCAAAGCGGGAGATGGTGAGATTTAGACTGGATGTGAAGAGGAAGTTCTTCATCATGAGAGTGGTGAGAGCCTGGACTGGGTTGCTCAGGGAGGTGGTTGGTGTTTAAGGCCGAGCTGGATGAGGCTCTGGCCAGCCTGATCTAGGGTGGGGTGTCCTTGTCTGTGGCAGGGGGGTTGGAACTGGATGATGTTGTGGTCCCTTCCAACCCTGACCAATTCTATGACTTCTTCCCAGGGAGGGAGATGGGGCGCTGGCGGGGGGCTGCCTGGGGGCGTTTCTGGAGTCTCCTTTTCTGGAGACGTTTTAAAATTGCCTGGTCCTGGTTGGGGTGTCCTGCTGGAGGATTTCACTCGATGATCTTTCAAGGTCCCTTCCAATCCCTGATGATTCTATGATTCTACATTCTAAATTGACAGAGGCACCAGGAAACAGAGGCAATACACAATTGCTGCGAGTAGTTTTTGCAAGAGCTAATGAGAGCCTTCCAGTACCTGAAGAGGCTACAGAGAAGCTGGAGAGGGACTGTTTGCGGGGGACTTCAGTGATACAAGGGGGTGGGTTCAAGCTAAAAGGGAGTAGATGTAGATGAAATCTGAGGAAGAAATTCCTCCCTGCAACAGTCCCAAGGAGGCTGTAGTTGATCCATCCCTGTCAGTGTTCAAGGCCAGGTTGGATGGGGCTGTGGGCAACCTGGATTGTGAGGTGTCCCTGCCCATGGCATAGCTTTGGAGCTAGCTGATCTCTGAGGTTTCCTCCAACCTAAACCATTTGATGAGTCTGTGACACATTGAAAAGAGATACTCCATTGAAGACTATTTGTGAGTGACCATTAACAGGCCATACTGTTTCTTCTCATATTTTTTATGGAATGGATGGTAATAGATCTTAAGTAGATGGCTCTGGGGTGTTGAGCATTTTTCTTTAGTTTGGTTTATTTCTGCAGTTCTCTTGTTTTGTTAATTATTCTGTAAAATATCTTAGAAGCAGATATTTCAGAATACATACACATTAAACCCTGAGGACTCAAAAGGAAAGAAGAGACCAGACAGATTTGTGTTTGTAACATCAGTGACTGAGTGTAATGGTTTAGCAAGAGGGTTTAAATCAGTTTGGGTTGGTGCCTGTGATTCTAGCACAACAACCAGCTCTCATTGAGAGTTCAACAGGCAATGAAGCCACTTTACTAAAAAGACAACAGTTTATTGAACCCATCAGCAATAAGAAAAAGAAAAACCCCCAAATAAGTAAAAGAATCAAAAAGGTAATCAAAAAGGAGAGAAATGGGAGACAGGCCTTAGATGAGAGGTCTGGGGTAAGAGAGTGTTCACCAACACTCATAACCACAAAAGCCACCAAACACACACACATACACACACACACTCACACCCCACTTTCCAGAAGAGAAAGGGGGGGTGGTGGTGGTGGCAGGAATACAGCACAAAATACACATTTGGTGCTTGTGGAAATGTTCCTTTTCCTGATCCTCATGCACACATCAGCACTCTGTGAGGTCTCCGGCATACTTCTAGCTCCTGCCACCTCCGGGCTCTTCTTTGAGGCTATGGCAGTATCAAAGTGGAGGATACAACAGAATTCCAAACTCTCTGTTTGACAAAGGCTTAGGAGATCAGTACTTATGACCTCTCTTTCTTATTAAAAGCTTCTCTCCGTCTCTCTCAGTGGCAGAGTATACAGGATCTTTGCCAGCCCAGTGGGGGGAAAACCAACATAGCTCCAATCACATGCCACAGCGAACAGGCTTTTCGGGATCTGTCCAAGGACTTTCTACAGGCCTTATGCAGTGTCTTTCTTTCTTCTCCCCTCTGGTCAGGCACCAAGGGAGGTAGAGGGTTAAGAGCTCACCTCCGTCTGGCATCTTCAAAGGTGTTCACTGTAGTGCGGATCCGGAGGAGCTGCCCTTACTCTGCTCCACTGCCAAGGACAGGAATGAGCTGGTGCAGCTTTCTGTATCTGAGCCCTCAGTGAAAGAGGGGAGGGCTGCAGGCTCACCCCACAGAAGGGGATTTGCAGGTATGGAGAACAGCTTGCCTGTTTGGCCTCTCTGCGTTTGAGCTCCCTTGCAAAAGAAGGCCATGGCTACCCCCTCAGCTGGGATGAGACTTCTTTTGGCTTCCACCCTTTGCTGGCAGGGGGTTGAGAGCCATTGCTCACCCCCCCAGAGCCTTAGGGGGTGGAGGGGAGCCCTCTCCTAGAGGAGCTCCCTGTCTCTGAAGACATGTTGCAGCCGAAGCAGGAGGAAAAGATGGCACAGATGAGGAGAAGAAGGGAAGAAAGAAGTACCTTCCCTTTATGGACTCTGTCCCCCAATCACCTGTAGAGTCCACATACTGATGCAGGAGGTCTGCTAGGAAAGCTGCCTCCAGCTTCAAAATAAAATGCTTTTCCAGCATAAAATCACCAAAACTAATATTTGAAAATTTGGTAATTTTCAAACCAGAACACTGAGTCAGAGTGCTCAGACTAGCACAGGCTGCAGATGGCAGTAACTAGGAACCCTGCAGGGGCAGCTGAGTCCAGCTCAGGCCGTATGGGGATTGTTGGGTACACTTCGGCATGTGTACCATTATGGTCTGAGTTTTCCATCTTAACTCATTGTCCTATAACTGTCATAAATTACTTGTTGACCAAAACCAGACTCATCAACACACCAGCCATGCCAAAAAGTGGCTTTATTCTTCCTGCTGAGCACAGCAGTAGAGGAATGCTCTTCCATCTCAGTGGAACCTCTGTTCTGGCAGATTTTTAAATGCTCTGGAAGCTCAGTCAAGGGACAGGACTAAAAATTACAGAAGCATTATGTTAAAAGGAAAAAAGAGAAAGGAAAATTTGACCTTTGTGCTCCTAACAAAACAAACTGGTCCTCACCGTGGCTGGGCATACGATCCAACTACAGCAGGTTGGGCCTTCAGATCAGATTAGTTGCAAACAGTGATTTTCCAGATTCCTTCATGGCACGAGGTTGCTTATCTTCTCCACATCTTATTTCAATAGGCAAATCACTAGAAAAATACTGTGCATAATGTTTGAAAGGGCAGATAATTTTTGCTGTGGAAGCCATTGCCAGTCAGTGTTTTGTGCTTTGTTCTGAGCTATATGCTGCAAGTCACTCAAATATTTATTTTGCCTATTAAAACAATTCATCTCTAGATCTTCTTATGAAGAGAAAGATGTTTTGTATCTGAGTCATCCTGATCCTTCTTGTGTAATCAGTGTTCCAAGAAATATGTTGCATTCAGGTACCAAACAGGCCAGGCAAGTTCCCAGTCAGTAGGACATATGCTCACCTGGAGCAGACTGGCATTTTAATTGGGAGAGGAATTTTTCTCTACCTGCACTATATTGATTGCAGGGACAGACATTGGGATTTCTTGAATTATGAAACACTTCCAAGCTCTGGATACCATTGACTGCAAATGAACAACTGCTGGTATAAACAGGAGGGGAACTGTGTGCACAAGGTCTCTGCTTTTTATCACTGGAAAGATGGTTCAGATTTTTCTTTAAGATTTACTAGGAGAGAACCTTTATTCATTGCTAATTTTCCAGTAGCAGAGAAGCTCAATCAAAATACAAGTTCCCTGGAAGGAGATCTCAATTCCACTTTTTTTTTGTCATGCTTTCACAAAGGTTTTAGCCAGCTGGGCAAGACTGAACACAAAACAGCAAGGAAGAGACAAGTTCACTTCAAAGAACCTGTGAACTATTTAAAAGGGAGTAAAGGGAGTACCACAAACCACGGTTTCATCCACCTACAAGTTAGGAGCACAGCCAGTTGGCTGAGGTGACCATAAAGTCAATGGAAAGACTCTACTGTGCCCCACTGCACCCTCATCTATGACTGAACAAGGCCTAGCTCAGGAGAAATGCTGCTCTGCCCTAAGCAGGACTCTCTGTGCTGCTGTTGTCTCAGGATGCTCTTAGTCCTGAGCCAGGCTCCAAACCTCCCAGAGCTTCCCCTGGGGCAGCTTCCCTGAGAATACTGCCTTACATATGGGCCTGCACAGGGCTCAATATTCAGAAATGCTCTGGCTCCACCTGCAGCCCTGCAGGAACCCCTAGATGAGATTTTACAGCTTTTATCATATATAATGACCCTTCTCATCTTAACCCTATCATTAAGGTATCTACTGTGTAGGACTATCAACTGCACAAAGGAAAAATAATCTTGAAACTCATCACTTGTCCCTTCATATGAAAAAGCCCCAAAATACATGTCAATGCAGGTCCTATATGGAATGAGAGGACTCTTTTGTGTGATGGGAATAAATCAGCTCTTGATGGACTCATTTATAATGGTCAATACACCCTTGTTTGTATCTGATAGCATAGGTGATATTCAGGGGATTGATACAATGATGCAAGGGAACTGACATAATCTTTGTCTTTGCTAAGTGTCACACTGTTTGTCTTAGGGCAAACAGTGTAATTAAGATTGCAAAAGGAAGCCAGTGCTAGGTGTGGAAACAGAAGTTTAAAATCACTCACTTCCCCCAAAGGCTGAAGAATCATGATGAGGTTGGTGGGTGACCACAGCAAGGAAAAAAACCTGTGTGGCAGGAGACAAGAGCATCTTTGCGTCCTCTCAGCCTGGCAGCATATTGACAATAGTAAGGCTGTTCTACATATTTAAGCCACCCTAGAGTAAGAATTTCTTGTGCATGAGCCCTTGTAGGTGCACTCAGGGTGTCATCGCTTTTTTCTCCTCTATTCTTTCTCCCACAGTTTAATTTCCTGCTGAATGGTAGTATCTGACTGTGAGGTTACAGTCACTGAGAAGCAAGAAGTGAGAAACTTCAGTGCTAGTGATTACCATCTTAATCACAGAGCCTCATCAGTTGGAAGAGATCTTTAAGATCATCAAGCCCAACCTTTAACCCACACCACCAGGTCACCACTAATCAAGAATATACATAAAGTTAAGAACACATCATGTACTTCACAGCACAAGAATAGCCATAGATACACTTTGCACTCCATATTCAGTGTTCTGCCCTTTCCTCCGGATTCCAGGTTTGTTCACAACAGGTCAGCCTCAGAAGCTCACTACTCATTCCATTTCATTCATTTTATTATTGTGTTCACCGATATCTTTCCTTCTCTCTTGGTTTTCACCAGTGCAAAGCACATCACAAGTGAACACATGTAATATGTCTCCAAGAAAAGCTTATAAATGTTTCCAATGTGGGCTGATTTTTACAGATGGATTTGTGGTTGAAGAATTTGAGGTAACTGTTGCCTGATAAAACTTAGGATGATGACTGTATTTCACAGGAACTGTGAGTTGTTAATGACTGCATCTGCAAGGAACAGCAAGAGTAAGGACAGTTGTGAGAGGAGTTTGAAGTGGGTTAACCTTTGCTAAAAGCCAAACTCCCACCCAGCCATTCAATTAGCTGCAGAATAGTGAGGAAGGAGTAAGAGGAGTGAGAAAGCCTATAGGTCAAAATGAGGCAGGGGGATCATTACTGATTAACAGCATGGGCAAAACTGACTCAACTCAGGGAAACTTAATTTATTCAGAGTTACGGTAGGTAATTTCAGGTGGTGAGAAACAAAGATACAAACATCTTTCTTCCTACCTCTCCCAGGCTCTGCTTCACTCCTGATTTCTCTACATAGCCTGAGCAGTGTGGGGGAATGGGGGGTCTAATATTGTCTTGTTCCTTTTACTCATCCCATATTTCACCCTCTTACTACTTGTCCTATCTATACATTGCAGCTATACCTCCTGACTTTTAATCCTCAGTACTGCACCACATCCAGACATATGCAGGACAGTGATTTTCTTTCTCCCCCATCAGAAATGACTAGTGAATCCTGAGAAATAAAATTTTCCTGACAAAATGTTAATAAAATACTTAATTTCCACCTCTGTTTCAGTAAAGCAGAATTTTAACATCTCTATTAAAATTACGTAATAATATTACAATCAGTCTATTATTTCCTTTACATAGAGAGAACACAGAATAGTGATTAACTTGTCCACACAGAAAACCTGTAAAAGACCAAAGACTTGAAATGCAAAGACAGGACCAGCCACAGTTACTGCAGCCATCCTTTCATATTTTCAGTTTAGCTCTTGTCAGGGAAGTCCACAACTACCTTGATGGTGGGCAACTCTAAGTCACAGCATGTGTGCAGAGTACAAAGTGCTGAGCCTCCCATCTTGCCAGCAAGTCAAACCTGAGCTTCAGACCTGATCTTTCAAATCCAGATGAGAGGTGAGCAATGTGCTTCCACCATTAACATCAATTTAATTAATTAACACCAAAAATCTCTGTTTCCAAGACTGCCCAAATTACAGGGACAGAAAGGTGATGAAAACTCAACTGTTTGCTCTCAATTTACCCATCACCAGTTTCTCAGCCACACTTAATGTTTTGCTAATTCTTGTGCAATCCTGAGCTCACAATGTCAAGGTCTTCAGGCTCTGCTACAGCCCTCTTTTGAGTAAGATTTTCTTTGCCCAGGAGCTAAGTAAGCAACCTGTTTTGGAGCCTTGATGTGACTCCCCCAGGCAAAGTCAACATATCATGCTGATGGGCTCCTGCTGTGGAGAAAGGCCTTTGCACAAAAAAAACAACTTTGCAGTAGGTTTTCATGAAGCAAAACCGAGCCTCACTAAGAAGTTCAGATGTCCACCACTACATTTGGTAATGCCAAATCTGTGCCTGTACTTTTGGTCTTTGCTTCTCACTGTCCAAGTAGGTTTTAATTGATAAATGAATTTTCCCCAAGTTAAGTCTGTTTTGCCCAAGATAGTAATTTGCTAGTGATCTCTGACTTTATCTCAGCTGATGAAGATTTCCATGTGGTTTTCATCCCCAGTACTGTTGAGGAGAATGAGGGTGGCTGGCCAGGGTCAATCTCCCTCAGAGAAGAAGGCAGCTATTTAAGAAAAATCTCAGCTTGGCTACAAACCCAGCTACCAAAGATATCCCACCTAGAACGTCGATGGTTACCTCACTGCACAGACATCTTTGCTGATTTAAGCACAATCGTTTAATTGGTTAGGAAATTAAAGTGACTGTTGACTTTGATAACAGAATAACAGAGCCTCATATACAGGTGTGTAATGGGCCCTTACCATCTGCTTTCTGGGACGGTTTGCACAGGAGCACAGCGGGCTAGGGCATACACTTGTGTCTCCCTTGTCCTTGTTATTCCCATACTGCTTCTAATTAGCTTTGGGTTAGCATGAAGTAGAATTTCTGGGATATTAGAAAAGTCCCTGTGAAAAAACTTAGGTGAGAGCCTGTCACACAACATTCCTGTTGCTGCAGAGCAGGTGTGAGCAGTAGGCTGGGACTGTGGGCAAAATGGGGTAATTATACACTGTCTACCAACCTGACTCACATCTTCAACTGGATACACTACTGAGGCATGACGGCAGGTCCTGTCACTGGTCAGGTGTGCTGCTGGCTTTCCTAGACACAGCTGCCTCACAATGACATGGACAAAGTGACCAATCCTTGAAGTGGTTTTGCTCCCAAGATTTGCCAGAGCTACCTAAAGGTAAGAGTTTTGAAACTCCTTGCGATCAATACCTAGTTTATTCCTTAGGAAATAAGGAGAGGGAGGTGGCACGGACTAAACCAGACAGTGGAGTTTGACAGCTATGGCTCTTGGTTGTAAATGCTGGTTCTTTATGACTTAATTGTCAAGCTTTTGAAATCTGCGAGCTCTCTCTCACGTTCCTAAAATCTGGAGACCAAGATTTTTCTCAGGGTCTTTTAACTTTTTTTGTAGAACAGAGAGGGAAAACAGGAAAATGGGCTTTCTGTTAAGGTGATGAGAACAGTAATAAGGATGAGAAGTCAAACCAATAGGCAAAGACTTAGCTCACACATAAAAGCAGGACACACACCTGCTTTTTTCAGAGGTGTTTTTTTCCACCTCAACATGGGAAAAAACCTACGTCTTTACTGTAAGGGTTACAGAACATTGGAAAGGGCTGCCCAGGGAGATTGTGGAGTCTCTTTCTCTGGAGACTTTCAAGATGTGTCTGGATGAGTTCTTGTGTGACCTGTCCCAGGTTCTATGGCCCTGTTGGACTCGATGACCTCTAGAGATCTCTTCCAACCCCTAATGATGTATGTATCAGTGTCTGTGTTTGTGAATCTTTGTTCAGAAAAACTAAAGCAGATCCAGATGTTTCATGACATGCCACTTGAGCTGTTTTCAGTTTTCAGTTGCAGAACAAGTTAAGGAGATTATTTTTACATGGGTGTAAATGAAATGCTGGCTGCTCATCGCTCAAAGCTTTCAGTGAGAGAATATTAATCCATATAAAAGTTTAATTAAAAGATGTCAAGCACCATTTCTGGTAATGATGAGGTGCTGGAAACAACCGAGTAAGGCTGCCCTCGATTCTGACAGCTGGCAAGAACATGAAAGAACAAATTCTGTCAATAGAGGAAAAAAGTTGACTCTAAACTGTCTTTTGCTGTTTGCTTAAGCTTTAAGAGAATGCAGACTCAAACATGGACCATGTCACTGTGGAATCGTCACAGTGCCTCCTCATACAAGAACTGAACAAAACCAAGACCAATTAATTTGCTCATCATCACTGTTGCAGAACAGGAATGAAACCAATCATTCCCCCCATCCCCACCCCTGCTGCTAGTGCAGGTTAATGCACAAACCACAGGACAATGCTTCCTTTTAGTGGTTAGTGCTCTATTTTTGGAATGGTAATTAGGGAGGGAGAAGTTCTTATGCAATCCCAGGGCCCAGCTGTGCTCATCCTTCAGAGTAAGGACCCATTAAGTGTGAGCAAATTTGGTCATCTGAAGGAAACAGGGGATTATACCTAAACAGTGCATTAAAGAGCAAGATTTAAGAGATAAATCTGGCTTCATCAAGCTTAACATAGAAATCAGTGATGGAGCTTATTGAGTATTTTAATTAATAGCCTTGACAGAACTATGGGAGTGGCTAATAAAACATAAGAATGACGAAACAAATCATGGCAGCAGAAAATCTATTACAAGGAAGGAGAAAACCTAGAGAACTGCCATGGCAGAATTCACACGTATTCTAACACAGTAAAGCAGGGCTTTTAGATAATTACATCAGGAATTTCAGCTGCAGGTTGGAAGTTCATTAGTACAAAATGACATTGGAGAAGAAAGATGGTTAATGATAGTGTAAATCCAAACTGAGAGCCTGGTATGACTGGGGAAAAGGAAAAGCTGCTAGTGGATTGTTCTAAAGACAGTATTTCCATGAAATGCCAATGATGTTCAGGCCATTACATCTGTGAGACCAGAGCAATCTCGTCACCCATGGCCAAGAACGATGAATTCACAGTACAGGAACAAAAAGTACTCCACAAGCTGGTTCAGACCTATGAAGGAAAACTGTGAGAAGACAGAAACATTCTCTGGGCTCTCTCCCTCTCTTGAGAGGAAAAAGTTATTCTTATACAGGCATGATGTTGCCACAATAACAAACAGGAATAAACTACCATGAATAATTTCAGGCTAGAAAGTTTGTGAAAGTTTACTGTATTTTGATCTGCTTTAGAGGCGAGAGCAACAGGAGCAGTAAATGTACTAAATTACAGACCAGAGCTCCCTTCATGAAGGAATAACCTAACATTGTCTGACCTGGGACAGGACTGGAAAATCCAGGAAGTCACTGTCTATCCAGCAGCCTCCTGAATCCTCATAGGCAGGATCAGGCTGCTGAAGTTATTGCCCAAGTGCTGCAGCTGCCTATGCAAGGCCAGGAACCAGGCAAGTGGCCCTCCAGGCACACATCACATCGCAGGAACACTGGCTTGTACTTTTGAAAAGCAAAACAGAACCAAACCTCCAGACCTTATGAGTCTCTGTCTTCACATCAGTGTTTACCATGGCATGAAGAAGAAAAGGTTTTATATAACATGGAAAAGGCAAAGAGCTCTTGCTTTTCACCAGTGTTTCAATCCTCAGCATGTGCTTCCCCCTGATTTTGTGATCAACAGTTATGCTCATCTTACTCTAAACGTCCACATAGATAGCTCCCTCTCTACAGGAGAAGAAGTAGTATCTATGCAGTAACTTCCTGGGTCTGCCCAGGTCCTTGGCTCAATGGCAATGACTTCAACAGATGAGCAATCAACTTCCACTGCCCACCTCAGGCAGTGACCTTACACATTCACTAGGGAGTTAATGCAGTCAACAGCCAAGCCAAGGTAACCAAGTGAAGACTTTACAACAAGAAATGTGGTTCATCTGCAGTTGAATTCCCCATAGCTACATCCTCTCCACTTGAGAAAGGAAGCTGGTAGACTGGTACAAGCTTAAAAGCCACAATAACCATGAAATTCAGGAATAAAGTATTGGCCGAGCATCCTTCATCTCACTGAAGGGAATTCAGTGTTTCACTGACAGATGAAAACTAGAGTTAAATGCTTCAATAAAGAAAACCAGAGGTGCTCAATATTGTTCAAGCCACACATACAGCTGCATACCAGCCATGGCATTCTACAGTCACTCTAAAGCAGCAGAAATTGTCTCATGTATACAGCTGGAAGGGCTAAATACCCAAGAAGACAGGAGAACAAGAACACATTATGGCAAGGGAAAAACCTTTGGACTAGTATCCTACAAGTCAACGGGTCACTGGTGAAAACTGCTATACCTCCACAAGTCCACAAAATCTAAGACCACGTACTATACAGTTTTAATCTTCCAAAATACTAAACTTAGAAATGTGTTACCCTATTTTCTTTAGAAGCCCAAATCACTTCATGTTTTCTCACAAATTCCACATTCTTTCTTCCCCCATCCCTGAACTCATTTGCAGATTCCACATTGTCATGGGCTGTAGCTGGCGTGGACATGAAACACTTCTCTTATCAAGTTGCTGCTTCCTGTCCTGTCTCTGATTCCAGATGCCATCCTGGGACTCAACATGATAGATAGTCAAATAAGATGACCTTCTGCCAGGTGGCATGATGGTGATCCAGCCCTTCTTGCCAGCTGTGGTACAGACAGGACACAGTCAAAGCCCTTTGCAGTTTCAGTCCCTCCCTCAAACATCTAGATCATCCCTACACTTTCTTCTCCACTCACAGAAGTGCTGTTACCTCCATGTCTGGGCTCTGGGAGCAGTTCCACTGCTTCAGCTGGAGCAGACACAGGCCAGTGCCAAACACTAGAGAGTTTTTTGGAAACTTAATTTGGGGTCTTCAGTACAAGCCAAACAGTTAACCTTCTTGCTGAAACAAGCCTCAGTGAAATTAAAAACAATAAAAATTAGTAACTCTTCATCAGCTTTCACATAAGTACCATGTCAGTTTTTTAACTAGGTCACTTACTTCTGAGGAAGGACTTGAACAGAACAGAACAGTGAGGTAAGGGAAACGTTACTTGGACTCTGATACACACACACCTGCCAAACCCCATCTGCCACCTCTGAAATGTCTGTGTCTGAATGGAGAAGACTTAGCAGTACAATGAGTATCAATTTTAAAATGGAATCATAAATACTTGACTGACACAGGATCATAGGACTAAAACAAGGCTGCAGCAGCACTCAGATAACGAGATTTCGGACATGACTGTTGACTCACTTCCAAGTTGTTCTGCTGAGCTACAGCAAGGTCAAAATGGACACAAATCCCATGGGACAATCCAAGCTCCTGAGTGCTTCCATTCCAGACACACAATGTCACCTTTGAAGAAGCATTTCTGGGAAAAGCTTATTTCCAATAAACTTGGAATCTAACTGGAAAAACTCTTTCTGAAAGGTGAAAAAATATTTGCCTACCTCTGCAAACATGCAGCACCGGAAAAACCCTTGTGAAAAGCATCACAAAAAGTGGAGGAAAATCATCCTCTTTGCAGCAATCTGATCCATACACAGGGGAGGCCAAGAGACAGTTCTGCCAGGGCTCCTGAGAAGATTGTCCTCCGCAGCCTCTGCTTCCCCTTTACACAGCACAAACATCAGTGCTTCTGCCTCTCTGCAGGCATATGTTGACCTGTTCCCATCTGTTCTATTATTAAGATGCTGGGGATGGTCAGGAAGGAACATGCCAAGGTGTGGGTGAGAGCAAGGGAGTGGGGCCCTGTGTGGAATTTCACAGTTCAGCAGCTTTGCTTGCCTGTGTGAGGGCTGCTCTTCACCCCAGAACACAAGAGCCTGGAGTGAATCCAGAGATGGAAACAGCTGCTGCCCCTTCTCCCCTAGGATATGTTCTTCCTGGATCATAAAGGCTTTGTCACCTCCACTTCCTTTTCTCTAACTGGCTCTTTGTGTTTCTGCCTCAGGGTGTGATTTGCCTTTTACTTTTTTAATACAAATTTCCACAGGAATTGCAGCCTGCAGACTCGAAGTGTCTCTAGCCCCCTGGTACTACTTTTTTCTCTAAGATAGTCTGAAAAAGCTCCTACAGAAGCTTTTTCAGGGACAGGTTGGATGAGGCTCTGAGCAACCTGGCCTAGCAAGAGGTATCCCTGCCTATTGCAGGGAGTTGGATGATCTCTGAGGTCCTTTCCAACCCAAACCATTTTATGACTCTACGAAGCTGAGGCCCTGCTGCCCATCCAGTTCTCTCAGACCATTTGTTTCCAGATAGGTCCTCCATAAAAGCAGATATAGGCAACACTACCAGAAGCTCATAATAAGATGCTGAAAGCCACCACAGGGCACCAACATTATCAACAGCCTACTGCCTGTAGGTTCTGTGCTCGAAGGCTTCAGCAGATCAAACACAAACCTGGCTCTGCTACCGATTCACTTCTGCATCTCTTTTTCTCTACATTTAGCTGACGATATCATACTAAGACTTCAGGATACTAATACTAAGGATTAGTTGAGGTTTGCTTGCATTCAGTTGTTAATTTGCAGTGTTTTCACTATGTTAATCATTACTATTCCCACCTGCTCTCTACCTCTTTACAGGGCTTTTGCCTAGGTCTGGAATCACTGGATGAAATTCAAAAGACCTTTCTTCTTTTTCCTGTTTCACAGTGCAATGAATTCAGCAGAAATGTCACTTAAAGTGACACCACTAAGTATTTAACATGTGGTATTTAAGTACCAAGATAACAGTAAGCCAAAAACTTGAAGACTCCCTATAATTTTGCCCACTGATCCTTGTCCCAAGGAAACAGCCCAGGGGAATGCAATATTGCCTGTCATCACCCTCCTGAGCCCATGGTTCCTACTGACACTCTCTTTCTTCATCATTCTCCCTTAGTAGGAGAGGATTAGCTTCATCTTACTCAAGTTCTCTTGATTCTCAACTTTTATTCTCATTTTCATGGGATTCTCATTAAGCTTCATCAATGGCCTACTAATACCTCTGACATTCTCTAGCATCTTTAGCCTTAACAAGGGAAATATTGTATTTCTGATTCTTATTCCACGCCATCCTATCTCCTCTTGTTACTATTTGTTCTGCTATAGTTCTCCATGTTGCTTCCCATTCATCCAGAGTTATGAAAATTGCATGACTTCTTCCCCAGTTATAGTTTCAAATGTAGCCTTCTCTTCCTCCCTATGCTTCATCCCTGATGCTTGATCTCAGATGCACTAATCCCTGTCTTTTAGCCTTCCCTATGCATATTCCCTCAAGCACACCTTGGAAACAGATCTGCTGAGACCATCTTGTCCTGTTCAGCAATTTCTGTCCTACTCCAGGTTGGCCTCACACATTCAGGCAGCTCATGCCTACCTGCCAAATGTCATGTTTCTCAGCCTCCACTCATTCAGCTAGATGTTTCTCAACAATCAAACTCCTCACTTTTGCACCACCAGTATGTAGGTGGGACAGAGTCATGGTCCAGGGAAAGCATCTGCAGTGTGACTCAGGACACAGCTGGAGCTATATGGAGTTAACCTGAGCAAGCAGCAAACCTGCAGCAGACCACCAGATTCACTTAGCAGTTCCTCACAAACTTCTTTGCTCCTTTTTCCTCCAAACTGCTCTTCCTTGTTGACCTGTGCAGAAGGCTGAAACACAAAAGGACTCCTACAGTTACCATCAGGAGATCAACTAGTTAACAGTGGCTCAGGGAACAGCTAGGAATAATTAACACCATTCCATTTACAGCAGTGCAAACACACATGGCCAGCTGTGTCCTCTGCCTCCCACTCCTTCACTGCAAGGAACAGTTCCTGCTAACACCTACAAAACACCTATTTTGTGTCCTGATCTTGTTCAGGGCCTCAGGCGGCACCATTATCTTTAATAGTGATGTTTCCCAACAAAATGTCTGTCACACTGTTGATGAGACAATAGTTTCACAGTACACAATTGCTCATGGTAATGATGACAACCAGGTTGCACAATAACCCGATGAAAGACAGATCCCGCTCAGCACTGATTGCCCTGGTGCAGGCTCTGACTTACTGACACATGTTTTTTCACAGCTGCTGCAGGGTGGCTTTTCCTCTCCTTCATTCCTTTTTTAACCTTGTTTTTTCAATTGTCACTTTTCTGCAGAGGTAACACTTTCAGTCATTTCAAATAGACTTTTCTGGGGGAATGTTTTTAACTTCCAGAACAAAGCAGTATGTAAAGATGGTGTTTTCTGTTCTCCCTGCCCATCTTCCTCATCATGAAGTGTAACAGGAACTGCAGTCTATAAAAACAGCTATGGTAAGAGACCCAGTAATTTTCCTCTGCTAAAACCTGAGTGTGAGAAGCAGGACTTGCAGAAGCAGGCGGTGACAAATACAGGGCAGCCAAAATCATTCAGTGTCCCTTTTATTCTGTACTACATTTGGCAGGTGACTGGCAGGGATGGCTCATGAGAAAGGACGTGTGGAAATTCCTATGGTAATGTATGAACCACAGCAGGAACGCTACATGCAAGAACCCTCTGCTCCAGAGTACAGCAGCCAAGAGGGTAAGTGTGTTCATCAAGGTGGTTTTGGGACAAGGAAATGAGATGTGCCAGCATGTAACCAGGGTTTGGGCAGGTAAGCTGGTAGGATCTCCTCACAGAATCACCACTTAAAATGGCAAAAAATAGGTTTGTTGGTTTAATGAAGAATTTTTCAAACACCACATGGTTTATTGGAAAAGGAATTGTAGTTGTTATCACTACAATCATTTCATATTCCTATTGAGCAAATGTTCAGCCACCAAACTTTGTACGTGGGTGGGCTCTGCTTTGTCTAAACTGTAATCTAGTTTTCCAGGACACTGGCCTTTTTCCCAACACTCCTGCAATCCAAAGCTGCTCTTGCTAGGTGTTCTGCCACTAGTTCTACCCAAGAGACAAACAACCCCTCCCCACTGTTGTCTCATGGGCAAACATCATGACTGAAGTGCTGACAACGTACCTCAAGAACTGCAAGCAGCAGTGACAGCTGCTGCTCTGCTGGACTGGACTTTCCCTCTGAACCCAGACATTGCTTTTACACCTACACAAGCACCTTACAGCACTCTTTTTCTTTGTTTTCTGCCTGTTTGAACCCATATGCACTGAAAGACACACTGAGATATCAGAGATTGTACCTTTGTTACCTTCCAGCTACTGAGGAAATTGCCATTTGTGAGACATGGACTGGATTCAGAAACCTGAACAGGAGGTCATATGAGTATTTTTAATGTTTTGCCCTGTTTTATTTTGCCTAGTGGGTTACGAGTACCCTTCTCCCCCACCTTACTCCTGCCGAGAAACAACCACCATTGAGCAACCAGGTAAGCGTTAGGGGACTGGGCTGCTGACAAATCTCATGGTTCTACTACACACTAACAACAATGAAATGGTTTTAGTTTTCAAATCAACTGAGAAGATGGAGTTTTCCTGACCCAACCACAATCTAAGAGATTCCCAAGAAATCTTTTTAAATCAGTTTGAGCTTTCAGAATAATTTTAAGTCTGGTGTATTTTGTTGTTCCTGCTCTAGTCATCTTTACATGAGTGGAGAAGCTCAAAGGAAACAAAAAGAAAAAGCTTCAGTCATCCCTCTCTTACAGCAGGGAGGGAGATACAAATTTTTTAAGGTGCCCAAGTCCAGAAAGCAATTTAACTCAGAAATGCTCTGTCCTGTCTAACTGACAATACCTTCTCTCTGCTGAAGCTCTGGTGTCAGGTCCAACCTGAAAAAACAAATGGGAAGTTACAGATTTCAGTAACTGGGGACAGCATCAGCACCTGGCTGATGACATTTGTATGCTAGAGTAACCACATGGAGCAATTTCTCATCAATACTGAAAAGCTGATCTAGATAGCTCCTCTATATTCTCTAGATTGCTTCTTCAGAGGTAAATTCTCATTGTCAAAGTGCATCTGTCAAGTGGGTGATGGAGACTCTCTCACTGTGGGGATTATCCCTGTGTATATCCTCATCCAAGTAAATAATATCTGCTGGTATTGATTTGCACAGAACAAGCAGTAGTGGTTTCTATGAATATACTTGAAATCAATAAAGGTAAAATAAGTGCATCTAGGTCAGCCTTGGTAAGAACCTCCATTCCCCAGTTACGACTTTAAAACTTGTAAAATGTTCCCCACATTTCTCACTTTTGCTGCTTCTCATTTCCTCTTGAACACAGTTTACTTGGTGTCTCAGCCCCCAATCATTGTAGCAGGAATCTTCTCAAGCAAACCAACATCCACAATATGCCCTTCCTGCCGCCAGCACATCACCACACAGGTCACCTACAGACTGGGCAGGCTGTCCTACCTTCTGTGCACCTCCCTGTGTATGGTGGGGTAAGTGTTCATGTACACTTTGAAGATTCTCCAGAGCAGAAAGTTAAAACAGTAGAAGTTCCAGCTAGTGTTTACACAGGCAGTTTGTCCTTCTCCACTTGATGAGAAGTCATTCTGTCCTTTCTAGATAGTCACCATGGCTATCGGAGATGCTAACTCACTAGGTTTAACCCAGTATGTCATTACTTTTCATAAGACAAGCAAAAATTAGTGTAATGTTGTCTGCTTCCCTACTGTAACTTAGAATCTGGCTCAGAATCAGACCAATGCGTAAGATGTTAGTGAAGGTGGGGGTTGCACTTAGATGATCTTTTGAGGCCCCTTTCAACTTGTAACGTTCTGTGATTAATTTGTTTGGAAGATACTGTGGCCATTGTGCTGTGAAGAGGCAGACAGAATGACACAGGGAACAAGCACAGATGCAGCAGCAGAAAGAAAACTCAGTCACTCTTTCCACACATCTCCATCTCCTCTTTGACTGCAGGTGCTGTTTTGGATGCTGCTTCGTACCTTTGTTCATGAAGATCTTCAAGGATGCAGACCATTACTGCCCATGCTGCCACTTTCATATTTACAGATACAAAAGACTATAGAAACAAAGTTTATGCAACCAGATGATATCCAGTTTGTTTCATAACAGCATAAGAATCCACAAGTAAACTACTGCTCGGATACCTGTAGGAGTTGGCTTTAGTGAATGCACATGGAGTTTACCACCACGTGGCTGGACCAACTATAGATTAACAGTGTAACTTGAATTTATTCTCTGTTTAGGAATAATTGTTGTCCTGAGCTGTGAAGTGACCAGCTGGTGTTCAGTGGTACTCCTCTTCCCCCTAAATCTTCAACCCAGCTGAGACACAGACTCTTCTGGACTTCCAAACCCACCAGTAACTGAAAGGTTCAGGCGTGTACATATTAGAGAAGCACTTGCCTTCAATGCACTGGAATTGACTGGTCAGGATTTCATTTCTCTCTGCTTTTCTTTTTATGGGACCTACCACTGCAGGGCTGTGGGTGGTACAGTGCAACTGACTATTTATTGATGACACACTAAATTATGAGACTGTCTGCTGTGTTATGTATGAGAAAATAAACCTGTTATTGTTAACAATACTAGCAAAACAACTCCTGTCCGCATTGCATCCAGGTCCCAGGGGGGCATCCTGTTTACATTAGCAAACAAGAACCCAAAAGCAAACATTTTAAACATAAAAATCAGCAAGGACAGCTTTAGAAATAAGTCATCTGAACCACAATACAAGGCTGTGGTTCCTACAAGGTGACTACATCTGGCTCAACACTGAGTGTGGCAGGCGTAGTTGCTGTTTATTGTCAGCTAGAAAGATAAACAGAAGAACCCCTTTATTTCAATATTCTACATATTTTCATGTCAGTACTGTTTCTGCCTATCCCAAAGACCTCGGGTTTTTACCAGGCCACTAACAGCTGATACAAACCCCAGAGTTGGGGATTCCTTTATCACACAATCCAGGTTGGAAGAGCTCTCCAAGATCATAAAGTCCAACTGTCTACCCCACCCCACCATGGCCACTACCATGATCCCTAGTGCCATATCTATGCATTATTTGAGCATCCAGCTTTTGTGCCTAGTTTTTTAGTGCAGGTCTGTGCAGAGCAGGGAGCACAATGTCCATCCACACTGTGAGGTCCCTGGGGTTTGAAAGCAGCCATCCATTTATACAATCTCAATTAGCATAACGAATACAGTCATTATTTTTTACTGGTGATGACACCCTCAGCCCTAGAGTTAACTGCTGAAATAATTCCGTGCGTCCAAGTAAACCGCCCGTGGTCCTTACCTTTCCCTCCACAAGCTCAGCACGGGGGATTCACCTGGGTCGAGGGCTGTTTGATGTGTGGGTGATTTTTTCAGTTATAGGGTATAATGAGGATAGTTCAGCTAAGGGACACACAGACCCCGAGTTATCTCGTTGATAGCCTCTTGATTAACACCTTCAAGCCTTAATTAGCAAGGTGTAAGAGCCCAGCCATCCCTTCTGCTGTTTGGGGAGGACTAAGTGACTTTCGCCTGTCCAGTTCAACACAGATGAGAAGCCCCTCGAGTCAGTGCAGGTGTGACTGATTATTGAGGTTAAAATATTCAGCCTTCAACAGCACTGCAACCAGTGAGGAGGCATGAAGGGGGCTGCTCCCCCACCGCTGTGTTGGCTGGGCCCGCGGTACCAGCCTTTTAGTTAAAAACTCTAAAACATCCACTTGTCCTGACATTAAGTCACATCCAGCTCTTTGTTGTAGCCATGTGGTCGAATGAAGCCACAAAACGGAAGAGTTTGTCCGTGAAAGGCCGTTCCCTGCCCAGAAGCGCAGCAGCCCCAGCTCTCGCAGGTGGGGGGTGGTGCGCTAACAGAGAGCACCTGCGCGCCTGCCCTTTCCGCCCCGAACGCGCCCCCAGGCGGCCACAGGGTGGATCGCAGCGGGGATACGCGGTTGCGGCCCGTGCTGAGAGGGAGGGGGCAACGGCAGAACCGAGGTGGCGGGAGAACCACGAGCCTCTGGAACAGAACCGCTGCACGGCGTGCAGCACTGCCCGCAGCACTGCCCACACTTGCTACCGTACGGCCCCACGAAGGATCTCACACACAAAACCCGTCCCCGGGCGTCCTCGGAGTTGAGAGGGGTAGGTAGACAAAGGAAACCATCAGAAGCTGGCTGTCCCTTCTGGGTTCTGTGCTTGGTCCTCTTAGGAACTCCCACTAAGAATGATATAATTTAAGGCTGGTAGGGATTGGAAGGGACCTCTGGAGATCATCCAGTTCAACCTCCTGCCAGAGCAGGATCCCCTAGAGCAGACCCCACAGGAACAGTGCAGGAAGGTTTAGGATCTCTCCAGAGCAGACACTCCTCAGCCTCTCCAGACAGCCTGGGCCAGGCCTCTGGTGCTCTCACTGTGAAAAAACGTTTCCTTATGCTGAAACAGAACCTCTGATGTTCCAGTCTGTGCCCAGTGTCCCTTGTCCTGTTGCTGGGCACCACAGACTAAAACCTAGTCCCATCCTCCTGCCACTCACCCTTTAGATATTGATTAGCATCTATGAAATGGGCCTGTCTCCTCTCCATGCAGAACAGCCCCAGCTCTCTCAACCTCTTCTCCAGCCCACACATCCTCCGTACCTCCGTGACCTTGAATGGCAGTCCAGAACTGGTCACAGTATTCCAAATGTAAGCTCCCAGTAGTGCCATGCCCATGCTCCATTTCTCAACTGAAGCATTTCTCTAACTGATGTTTAACAGCCCCACAGCCCTAACATGAAACATACAACCAGCACCTCCAGCCTTCTCAGCCCTGTGGAACAACTAATTCCAAGAGCAACTACCCCAGTTTTCATGCAGCATGATGGTCAGTCACTGACAGCCCTCTGGTGACCCAATCTATTTTGATCTAATGGGAAATAATATCATAATTAAACCCACAAGCAGCCATGCAAGACATAAGTCTAACAGGTTTTGTACTGTTTCATGGGTAACTCTTAAAATAGAGGAAAATAGTAATATTCAAAGTATTTCTGTGTAACACCAAGCTTTGCTGTGAAACAGTGGTAAATAATGAATCCAGCTGGTAGCACCTCAGGAAGGTGCAAAAAACCAGAACCACATGAATATTTACTTAGCAAAGAAATTCTCTCTATGATTTAAGATGTTCAGGAGGCATTTAACAGCAGCAGCTAGGACATTTTTACACAAATATTTGGAGGCAGTTTACACATGTACTTAATCAAAAATGAGAGCATCCATCTACAGCCTAGGGGTTAATAAGTTTAGGGGGTTAGTAAGTTTACTATCCTGCAGTGCCTGGGATGGCCTGGGACAGAAATGATGTGAGCAGATGGGAAGCCTGGTTCAAGTGTATCACATGCATGTTCTCACCAAACATTTACACCCTCCACCTCAATGTCCAACTGCAGAGTTCCTTGTAGAACAAAAAGACTTCAAAACCTAGAAATGGCCACAGAATTCAGCATTTACCTTTGGGCTGGCTCTCCCTCCACTGAGGGTCATTATTCTCATTCTAGGCACAGTATTTGGCTGAAGATCTTTCATCTAGCCAAAATCACCCTGACATCTAAAGTGACCCCATTAGCTTTCACTCCCAATCTTTTCCAAAATGAAGGGAGAGGACACCAATCCAGTGTTGATCCTAGTCTATTTTATTTACAATATATACAGTTCCTACAGAAAACAATTTCTCACAGAGGTTATTAAATAGCAAAGACACGGCATAGCTGAGATCTGGGCACTGATGCCCACAGCCAGCACAAAGCCTGCTGGCCAGGCTGGTCCAAGTTCCGGTGGGATGTGGGATGGGATGCTGACTCTGGCAGGGCAGCAGCTGAGGTAGATCCAGTACGCGGGAGGCACTGCACACTCTGCGCATCCTGTGGTACGACTTTGGCCTGATCCCCCCCAATGCGTCCTACGGCAGCACAGGTTTGTCCTGGGGTGGGGGGGGTTAAGCCTTCAGGTATAAAGGGTGGTTTTGTTGGCTGTCAACTCTCTAGTCGTAACTATGTCATTGGTGTGATTTGCTTAGATGTCACAGAACACTTTGGGCTCATTCAGGATAAAAGGCACTACACAAACGTCTACAGGAACACCACTTGCTATTTTCATAGGGAGAATGCAGGACTGTTAAAATGTTGCTCTGTACCATGAAATTACACCCTTATTGCTCACAGCTTACATTACCCTTAACCTGCTTTAATGCATTCACTGTCTATTAGCCACATAAATCCACAATATGAATAGAGAATGGGAAGCGCAGTCCTTTTGAAGATACTATTCCTGTAAATATTTTAGAATTGACTGAAGACGTTTCCACATTCAACTAATGAGTCACTTGTACTCAGAAAAAAGTGTTTGCTGGTTTGTTTTTTTTTTCCATATAAAGTCAGTTATTGAAGACTGGGTATGGAACGCCTTAATGTATTGCCTTTTCAAAACTAGTGTGGGAATAGCACAGGTACTGAAGCACAGAAAAGCCAGGCACCCAATGCTTACTTTGTTAGTAACACCATCTTCTGAAACAGAAAGTGTTGTGATTTCTGAAGATATTCCCTAAAAACTGCTAATATCTCATAAGTTAACATGAAATCCTAATGACATTTGATGTACATTTTGTATCAGTCTACCATAATGTGAAAGTGACTGAAGATAATCAGGGGTCACTGCTGTTGACTGGAGTCTTCAGTTCTACAGAAATGTTTTGAACACAAACCCTGACACTTCCTGAAAGCCTGTAGAGACAATCCAAGTGCTAGTAAAAACCCCACTTGGGCAGTGGTGTAATTCTCACTGGTTTGATGCAAATACAAATGGAACTTTATCCATTTAAGGCCATTTCAGCCCTTCCTTCTAACTGTAACCTACACACTGCATGACCAAAAAAAAGTGTAAAACACTAGTTTTGCTTTGATTGGAAATAAAGGACTGTTCAAAGCTCTGGAAGACATAAACTAATTAAAACGAAATCCAAACATACCTAAAGCTTGAGTGATTATTCACTTTCAAGCTAAAATAATGAAATATACCTTAGAATTTAATTTCAGAATAGTTTCTGGTGTTCAGTAATCACCAGAATCCACTTCAGAAAACAAACCCGAAGTGTAAAGGTCATCACATGTGCACAACCCTACTAAATGCTCATGGAGATGGCTGACAAGCAGAAGTTTCTGAGTGGTTAGTTTGTACAGGGAACACATTCCTGGGGTGCATCTATTACTCTATTAAAGGAGAGCTTACCTTCAGACTCCAGATTTCACTTTACACCATTTATAATATTAACTAAAAATCTGAACCACAAACTTTTGTACAGGCAGGCAGAGTCAAGTCTACCACAAAGACTTTACTACAAGCTTTACAAACAAGCTAGCAAAATAACTTTTCCATTTGTCTTATTTTTTTATACATGGCTCCTTCCTGGAAAATGTTTTATTTATCAAGCTCAAATGTGACTAGCTAGGAGGTAACAAAAAACCCCAAACAAAACACAAAAACACAAACCCAAAATCCCTTCCAAACCCCCAAACAATTAAAAATGGACCCACCCCAAATATTCTCCAAAACAATCAACATGAGTGCTATACAACTGTCAGCTCTTAAAAGAAAAAATAAAAACAAAAGATCAACTCCACATCTAGCAAAGCCTCACAAAAGGAAAGCATTTCCCTAGAATCTATTTCCAAGGATGTCCACGTCATCACGCACCGAAAAAAATTTTATAGAAAATTTTATTCAACATACAACATTTTCCAGCAAAAAAAGGCAATATACAGGAAGAGTTGTTGTACACTGCGGCTACAGAAACAAAATAAAATACTGGAAAAGAATGTAAAATTAAGTGTGGATTGCTGATTCTATCTTTACTGCACTCAAAACTAGACACGCGGCTGGCGTTAGCTCCAAAAGAAAAAGGGAAGCAAGTCTGGGGCGGGGAGGGACCGAAATAAAACTACACACAATGAATATCAACATCAGTGAAATTCACTTGCAGACTCACCCAACAAAATTAACCTCCAAGTGTTAAATTGTACATGTTCATTCATTAAATATACAATTTCATTTCTTCTTTTTTCTTTTTTTTTTTCAGTTTTTTTCCTCCTTTTTTTTTTATACAAAGTCAACGGCTTACTAAACACTAGTGAGCATGCCCTGTGCTAAAAGGCTATTTCTTGTGTTTTCCCCCATCTCTTCCCATATTCACTAGATTTATGGTATTTGTAATCTTTTTCCTCTTGCTTTTGCCAACTTTTGAGTGTCATACTGTACTTGCCAGAAGGTGGCAGACTAAATCACAACGGTTATCAGTGGTGGAGAAAATTTCATCCAAAGATCCAAATCTCAATTTTTTAGGACTCAGGGCATCCTGCTTGGCAAAAATGGGATGCAAAAGTAGTGACTAAACCCAACGAAAAACTAGATTATTAAAAAAATGAGTCTATGCAGCTGGAGGAGACAAAAATCCCGAATAAGTGCCAACAATGTACACAATGAAGTAGAGATTGCTATTTATTGATGATGTGAGGTTTTTGCATTTACAAATGCACAAAAATGTCATTTAAAAGTATAACTGAAGGAAATAAATCTGATGTGAGTCTAAACATAAGACTTACTAGCTGCAGTGATGACGAACACCACGCCAGGAAGGGCAGCCAGCCGGCTTATGCAATCTAGAAACGTACTACAGACAAATATTTTGCCAATGTCAACTGTTCTACGAAACTCTTCCCTCATTACGCTGACAATTGCCTTGCATTACGTTTACCATAAAATAACTCTCATTGGCATCCAAGCTTTATAAAAACACCTTCATTTTGCTCAAAAAGGGCAGTCAATAGATACAGAGAAGCCAAACTGAACAGCCTCAACAAAATAAAATTAACATCAGCAGCAAATCCTCTTGCTGAAGACTTCAGATATAGTGCACGTGTACCAAAGTTCTACAGTTGTTAAAAAGGTGCACACACACGCTTAGGTTTGTCCCTTGCCTTGACAATCTGGTTAAGTAAGTCAGTTATGGATTTTAATAGCTTTTTCAAGGTAAGTGTAGCGACTTCTCTTTGGGGCTTTATTGAAATGGTCAAGCCCTAGCCATGGCCTTGGATGAGACATGTTGCCTAGAAAAGAAAGAGAGAATGAAGTGTTAAGATTAAAGTTTCTTTTACACAAAGGACTCCAGTGTGCCCTGGTCACAGCATGCTACCAATCACCGGGAAGAGACAAGAGGACTGTGCAACAGTCCACTGCCATTGGGGTCGGCCTTACTGACTGCTGCTTTCCTTCCAGTAACACATTTTATGTCTGTTTCTGGATTGGGCAGCTGGTGTTTCTCCACTTCAGCCATTATATGAGTTTACAGTAGTGGAGTGTGTGCTAAAGCAAGAAACTACTCATCAGTTACGGCCACAGGCACATCAAAGTACCAGCTTTCACCAAAGACTTCCATCATCTGAATATGATGACCTGTACTATTTGCATATTACAATTTTTCACTGCTGCATTGTTATAACCTAGGTTATGTGGGACTCTGTTAAATTAATATAAAATGCTAATTAGTTTTTGTGCAACTGATGTCCTCTACCTTCTGTGGAAAAAAATAAAAATCAGATTGTAAAGAAAACATACAGATTTTCTTCACTCATTCAATCCAGTATGGTTCCACATACCAGCAGTTTTCAGAAAAAGCCACAATCCACATACTTCATGCAAAGAGAGATTCTTTTTTAAGATGTCGCCAATGCAGATCATCAAATGTGCGTTCAAGGGAACTTCTAAATACAGAAACTAAATAGCCCCCCCAGCAAGAGAAGCAACACTCCTGCACTCAAAGCCATCAACTGTGATCAGCAAAGCATAAAACACTTGACCTTTTGGGCTGAATTTTCTTCAACCAAAGTTATTAGTCTTTTTGTTCGGCATAATGGTCGAACATAAGAAGAACTGCCTGTCTTGCTGAGATCTCCTGGATGTTCTACAGCCAGCCCAAGCACTGCTAGAGCAGGTCTTTGTAAAAGCAGAGGGACACTGCTGACATCAGCCACATCGATTACATTAAACCAAAACGTCAGCTTTCTCTAATCAGTTCTGTGTGGATTAGAATTTGGAATTTGTAGAAGCATGTGAGCTCCATGCCTTGAAATAGTGAACAAATAGACATGAGAGCATCACATTATCACCCCACAGGAGAATTTCAGAGGGGAAACAAATTCTATCTAAATGTATTTATGTCAGAGGCAACTTCTCCCAAACTCGCCAAACCCTTTAATCTGGCTTTCTCTACAACTCCTGTAAACACAGTGGGAGCTCTCACTTTACCAGCTTCTGCCACATTCTGTAGTTTTTCCTGTAGTTTTGACCTTGTTATCTAGTTACTCTTTCGCAGTATTTTGGCACTTGTTGCTCTGCTTTACTACAAAAGTCCAACAGTTCATTTCAGACTACTGCCTTCTTTCCACCCTCATTAGAGACAACTCACAGAACAGAAGCAGGACTCTGCTTGCTCTGAGATCACAAGAGTCTATCTGTCATGGACCAGTGACACATCATAACTTCCTCAGAAGAAGAGGTTCCTCCAGTGATACCCTTCTCTGCTCGCAGAAGACTTGTATAGACACAGGCAGTCAAAGCTTTGGCAAGTCCTCTCATATTCACAGCCCTGACCCATAAACCTGTCTGTGTAACGTACCACAGGAAGACTTTCTGCTTGGTTTCTGCTAAGTACTCAACAATAGTAGAGGTCTAACTCTCAGTGGGTTTTGAAATACATGGACAGTTTGAGACTGTCTTTACAACTGCAACATAAATCCAGAACACTGCTTGGAAAAAAAAAAATTAAAAAATCAGAGGTTTGACCCCAGCACAATGGGCCAACAAAAACCTGAGCTCATAATTGTCAAAACAGAACTGAAGAGAGCAAGTTGTCCTCAATCTCGATCGATTCCAGCAGACAAAGCAGAGCAGAAAGAGGGACAGTCACATAAGGCATGGGAAAAAAAAAAACACAACAATGAATTAAAGGCTTTCAACAGTGCTCTAACTGCAGATTCAAAAGGTGTCATTCCCAGCTGGAACTTCCAAAAAGATGACTGTGGTGGAGCTCCTGAAGGATTAACCTGGTTTCTCCTATGCATAAAATTCCTCAGAGAGCAGAACTTTAAGTATCAGCCAAGTATATAAGATGGTAGAGATCAACCACAGGCCAGTTCAGAACTGAACCACCTCTTAGGAAAAGAAAATTTCAGCAGAAATGCCTGCTAAAATTTCCTATCCAAAGAACAAATTTTGCACTCAGAGTTAAGGATAATTACATTAGAACAATTGGCAGAGCAACTGTAGCACCTCAGAAGAATAATCAGGTTGTCTAACAACTCACCAGGTTGGGGCTCAAAATCTTTCAAGTTCACTTCATACTCGTCTTCATTGAGATACTGGTGTCGGCCCATCATTACAATTGCAAATTTAAACTATGAAAAGGAAAAAAAAGATGCTGCATGAAAATAAAGCCTTCACGTTTAACTTCATACTGGCACAATTATGTCTGTCAACAAAGGAGCCTAACTGCAACTAGGTAAAACCCAACAACTTTAAGCTAGTTGCACTCTGAGCAGGAACCTCAAGTGGATGACCTCTAGAGGTCCTGCACCACTTTAACATTCCTAGGTTACTTTAAATTTTCACAGTCTCTCTCTTGTTGCAAGACAGAAATACTACTTCTACACTTTCTGCAGAACTTTCTCAAAAAAAACATTACCTAAAGACAAAATCTACACTTCTCCAAAATCTGTGTGGTTCCAACTTCTCCAAATAAACTTACATGGGATCTACAATCAGCAATTAAAACCCACCATTACCTTTTCAAATTCTTTTTCTTGTATGTCCAGCATAGTCTGAATCCGCTTCATAACCTCTCTGAAGTGTTCACCCTAACAATTGCAACAAGGTTTTTAATGTCAAAAAGAACATCTAGGAAAAATAGATAAGCTGTTGGTATCTCCTCATTCAAGCTTAATTACAAGACATTGCCTTCACTCTCAGTTACTACAAAATTACACAGAAGCGTTGCTATAAATCCAGCCACTTGCAGACTTCTTGATTCATTATTACACAAATTGTCCCACAAACAGACTCAGCACTGCTAGTCATATGTGCAAGTCAGGTTAAACTAAGTTAGAAAATTAGCAGCAAAACAAATTTGGAAAGAGAAAATAAAATGACAACTTTTCTAAGCATATTTCTTTCCAAAACCTCTACATCTGTGATGGTCTCTCTCAGTTTGTAGCTTACTGTGCATCCAAACTGACCACAAAAGACCAACAAGTAGTTTGAACCAGAAATGAACACATGGAATTTATTCCATATTGATCAAAAATTATGGGAAATAATAAAACTATGGGATGTAGACATTTCTCATTGCAAAAACTTTCAGATAAGCAGGCACTTTTCATACAAACTAACACACATGAGGCAGAAAAGGTTTAGGAACTAATTGCTAGCTGCTCCCAGAAATACACTGTGATGTTAGAAGAATCAGTGTAGCACATTCAGCTGAAGCAGCGCCACACAAAACTTGAGAACGTAAACAAAAGAACGAAAATGGTGACTGTAAAGGCAGACCCTTTTACATTTTAGAACTGATTAGGAGCAGTATTCACCTGACCACCCTTTATCCCAATCCATTTTTCTAACAGTACGTTAGAAAATCATCACCAATACTGTGCCATGGAGATAAAAGGAAGTGGAAAATTGTACCTGGTGTATCCTCAGCAAGAATGGAATTCCAAATGTCCCAAAAACCTCTTTGTGGAAATGTGCCACTGTGATGAGCATCTCATTTTCTTTATCTATATCTACCTGGTCCAGAGGTATTTCCTAGGTTGAGACATAAAATTATGACTACGAACTTTGCAAAAGTACCATTACCTCACATCGAAGTCCTGTTGCTGCTGTAGAACAGCACTTCTCACCTCCTCTTATCTCCTCATTATAGTTTATACTTGAAACTTTCCCTATTTCTGATCTTTGAGGCAAGTTAACAGATTTGAATGATTAAATGTGTAGAAAATTTGTATTGAGAAGCTCATAACAAAAAGTAAACAAAGCCTTCTTGAATACTTCAGTTTAGAAAATGAAGGTGGGTTCTAAGCTATGAGAATTACCATTTGAGTTTCCTCACTCAAAGAAACTTTGAAACAAAACTTTAAGAAAGCAACATTTACCTCTATTCGAAATGTTCGACTTGTTGCAGGTGACAAACACTCTAACAGCTCATCTTCCTGATGGACACCGATTATTTTGTAACTTACAATTTCTAGCAGCCTGAAAATAAATTTTAAAAAGAGAGAAAGCATAAAAAAATTGAACTTAGAAAAAACCATTTTTCAGGATGTGTAACATGAACTACTCCTGTATTTACACAACTTAATGTTTCAATAAAGGCAGGATTTAAAGTTGGAAAGTCATGAAGGGTTAAGTTATTTCTGGCTCAGGGAAAAAAAAAATAACCAGCGTAAGACTGAAAGTTTTAAATTTTGATTTTTTTTTTTTTTAACTTGCTTAAAACTACTCTGCTTTTAACTCCTGAGAACAGCAGGGAATTGGAAACAGTTACTACATTGTGATTTAACTTATGTACCTCAAGGATTTAACTTTATGTACTAGAAATTGTTATCCATTATTCATATAAAATTTGTATTAACACTCAATGGGAATCTGGAAGCATCTTAAAACATATTACATCAGTCTTCATTTGATAAGAAAGGTTTCCTTTCCGCACCAGTATTTTAAATTCTAGAGATGCTTTTCTGCATAAAATCACATTGATCATATTAAGAAAAAGAAACTGAAATCTGTACCTTAATTTCCCTGAACCTTTTTCAGAGAGCTCTACAACTTTTTTACATTCTTCTAGCAGGTCCCGCACACATCCATGCTTATCTGGATATACTGTTATTTCCTACACAACGTGAAGCAGAAAAATAATTAGAAAGATCTGAAAATGGAAACAATTGGATGAAAGTGCAGAGCACACCAGGTTCTAGATCAAAAGTTCCTCTGATATAACAATTACTGAGGTGAACACCTATCTTTTCATCAAAACCTCCAATGCAATGTTTTTCACCATTTTGTTTAATGGCATTTTTTAATGGTGTTTTAACATTTGGTGGTTTGTCAGGGTTTTTTCCCCAGGGAAAACAGGGGCTATGTGGGTTGGATTTTTTACAGAATGTGCAATTTTGCTCTNGGGGGGGGGGGAAGAGTGTGAACCATAATTGCAGCCATAGCAGCTTTGACATGGAAATGAAAGCAAGCAGGTAAGAGGCAGGCACACTCACCTCTTCCCTAAACTGGCTGTTCAGCCATATGCATTTAAAACTTCTTCTGTTTTCAAAATCCGTTATTTTCATTTTGAGCTGAAGGAAGAAAATAAAACCACTTTAGGCATACTTTGTACAAGGCAGAAGTATGGGGAGTTTTAAACTCCCAACGATAAAAAACAAACGACTCTTACCTGTTGATAGTAGAGTTTTTTAGGTTGTCTAGGCTTGAAGAACTGCAGAAGATCTCTTAAAGTACCTTCATAATTATGTCTAAGAGGATTACCAGGGCCATCTCTGTAACTACAGAAGGAAAAACAAATATTTCTTTAAAAATCCATTAATGCTCAGGAAAACTGAAGTACCAAGGACATTTTGACTCCTGGTTTCCAGTTGCACATATTTGGTAGCACAGCCTAGGCAGAATTATATTTATATGTAGATTTATATTAAAACCAGGTGAGAAAATGGGAACAGAAATATCATTTGCTTGGGTGTTTTACAAGCTCCCCTTCAGTGCTGAAGGTGGCAGAGCCACCTTCCTCTGAAGCTATGAGTACAGTAGCACATGCTTTAGACTGTGTGAAGTTACTTTGTTGGAGCCAAACAACACAGCAAATTCCAGAGTAAACACATCATTGTAATCTCTACTCAAATGGATCAGTCTCATTGATGGTGAAGGGAGAAACCTACAGGTTAATAAAGAGCCATTTAGGTGAATATAAAATGGTTTTGTGCGTGCCCTTGTTAGAACACCATCACTGTCTTCATTAAACCTCATTTGAAGACTCTGGGGGAGGAAGAGGGGAGGGGGAAATTTAAAAAAAAAAAAAATCAGTCAAATAACTCCTGAATTTAAAGCTGTATAATCAGCAAAAATCTTGCTTTTATCTTTCTGCTCTCCCTCTTCATTCTAGAAACCTGTGCTCACTGAACGAGCATGTGCACTAGTTTAGTCATTGTTCCACACAGTAAGGCTTTGGAGTAATTCATTATTTTATAAATTTAAACAATGGTGCTTTAAAATGCAGCTTGTGTCTAATGACATTAGAACTCTTCTAAAACATACAATTAATTCTTTGAAGCTCTACAATCAGACCAGGCAATACTTCAAACTGTCTATGCAACTGCAGGGCACCATTTTAGTGGTAAAGAATTAGTTAACAGCCTGGGAAAAGCTACATGGCAACTTTGACCTATGTAAATTTAGGCAAAGCATTTTGAACAACAGTTTACAGACACAAAACACTAGGGAAATTCATCTTACCCTTGGGACTTGAAAAACTGTAATAGCATTGGATCTGTATTAAGTCTTTGAGCCACTGTCTTTGCGACCTGCAAATAAATGTTTCAGGTAAGTTCTGAATTTCAGACAAACACTGCTGTAAAATCAGAGTCACTGATTACACATCAAGGACATAATGTCACTGCTCCGTTGATTTCTCCAGGGCAAAATAAATTAAAATATTCGGCTTCTGAGCAGTTGACACAGAGTAAGACTTACTAAAAAAATTTTTATAAAGAAGAGGAAAATTGTTTTGTTCCTATAAATCACTGCTACCAAAAAGGCCACTAACTCTACAACAACAGTTGCACTACTCTTTAGTGTGTTTGGGTTTGTTTTAATTCAGGTATTACTGAGGAAATAAGTCAGATGTGCTCTTTGAAAACTCCCTTGGAATGGAAGTCACCTTTCTGGGCAATAATCCCATTATTCCTGTCAGTGTATTCCATGCTACCTCAACAAAAACCATTGAGATTCTCTATTTTTCCCTTACCAAAAAAAAAAAAAAAGCCCCCAACCTCTAAAGAACTCACACATCAAGTGAAAGTTGAGAGAAAGTGACTTGCTGAAACACAAAGGATGAGAATAGTAGATGAAAAAGAATTCCTGACTTTCCCTATGTATGCCAGGGCACAAAGTTCCCGCCTTTGGTGACACAAACTGTCTGGGTTTAAGTGATCTATCTGACAGAAAAAAATAGCAGGAAGCTCACTACAGGGAGCCAAATCTACTTGAGCTCTTAAAAAAAATAAAGATTAAGTTGGTCTGACTTGTCAAGTTTCAGTGCCCTATTTTCCCCTCCTAAACACCTCCAGTCACCTTTTATGGACACACAACAGATTTGATCTGTCAGTGCTACTGAGCATTAAACAGCAATAGGCCTTGGTCTACAAAGTAACTACTGTCAGTGAAATTACAAGCAGAAAATACGTATCATTCCTAAAGTGTTCTCCTTTAAGTGCTAAAGCTGAGCAAGTGTTACATACCACTTCAAAAGCAAATGTGTCACTTCATCAGAATTTCACCAACATATCACAAGGCCGTATGAAGAAAGAATTGCTGTCAAATAACTATAAATAAAACCAGAGAGCATCATCTTCTCACAAGCACTACTGGCTTCCTGAACCTTTTCCATTACCATAATGTAGAAATTGTACAGGAACAGATCTGCTGCTGTAGAACTACGTACAGGGCCCTTGTGAGCTAGAGCAAAAGTTACTTTCAAACAAAATAGAAAAAAAAAAAAAGAGGCCACATGCCTGAAAGTAATTCATCCTATTGGATAAAGTAACAACAAAGCCTGGATCGTTGGGGATGGTTTTATCACAGAAAATGACATCCACGCGGTGATAGAGGTCTCGGAAGTATTCTTTAGCTGTTGGCAGCTCACTGTTATCATTTTCTGGGTCATCTCTACAAAAGCAAACAGGAGATAACACCATTACCCATTACATTGTTACATATACAACCAGTAAGGGCTTTTATAAACATGTTCTACATAAGTCAGCAACAGTTGAGATACACCGAAATAACAAAGTGTAGAAATCTTTTTAAAGAGCCACCACTCTTACACAGTAGAACTTAACACAGTCAGTAGTGACCCACACCTAAGTGTTTTCTGTGTGGTGCACAGGCAAAGGCACTCACGTGCTGTGCATGTTGTACTGCAGTTTTCTAGCAGCAATGAGCCCTCCCACCCACCATAGCACTTTACTGCGTGTCTGTTTTGATGCTGCCATAGCTTTCCACATGCTCCTGTACTAACTGCTTTGCAGAGACCAGATGTACAACAGCACTCCCTGAGCCTCAGAAGCAAACCAGTGGGCACAGAGGCTGGTGTGGGTCACTACTGACTGGTACCCCTAACTTCTCAGCGGAGAAATAGCACCAGGGTACAAGCTGTGCACTTACCCAGGAGTCAGCAGCCAGCCAAGGGTGCATAACACCAACTGGGTCAACAGGGAATGCGAGTTCCAAGGCATGACATGAGAAATACATTCATCTCACATAATCTGGGGTAAGAGTGCTGAAGATAGACTAGCTGGCTTCCACCCACTGTCAGCCCATGGAGAGAAACAGAGCAACACAGTTGGGTGTGACCATCACGAGTGAGAGCACAGAAATGCTGATTTAAAGCCCTGACAAGCTTATGAAAGGTCCCTTCAATGGATACAAGAAGTTGTCCTTTTGCCTTGGAGAAAACTCCAGGTGAGGCACCAGTACACCTATGAGTTGCATGTGCTCAGGCAAACTGGGATTATGTCATCATCACAGACCAACAAGGAACTCAGTGCAAGCATGAGTAAAAAGAAAAGAGGGAAAGCAGCTTAATTGAGCTGTAGGCTGTAAGGAGCCTTGTACAGTGGGTAACAGTACCCAGACAGAGATCTGAAATGCTGGTACGCTCCTCCCTGTCTGAGTTACAACAGCTCCGTGTGAAATGCTGCAGAACTCAGACACGTCACCCTTTGCTACTGTGAAGAGCTATTTTAGGCTATTAAGTTTTCTCAACTAGCGTGAAAACTTTTCCTCAAATAATGTGACGTGCTAATTAAAATACTATTGGTATTTTTTCATTGCCCCTTTGAAAGAACAAGTGAGAAATGCTGAGAACTTGTCTACTGCTGAAGAACTGTACTTTGCTCTTGTTCAAAAGACTAAGTTAGAGGAAGTTACGTTTCTCAAGTGAACCAGGTGATTTCATCGCAGTAAACTGGTCCCCAGAACACTTACTTCTGAAACACTATGATGTCACCATCCATGAGTTCATCAAGGGCTTTATCAAGAGATACATCATAGTCTTGAATCCTTTCTGTTAAATTGGGTTTAACTTCCTGAAATAAAGAACAGAAATTGTTTATAACAAAAAAAAGAAGATTAAAATAAAGGTCACAAGAAGGAAGAAATCATCAGATAAGGTAAAGTGTATTATCTTTCAACTGAAATAAATGGGTAGATGTATACATGCTGAGTAAACACAATCTTAGCTAAGGCCCAGACAGGTCTAACTGCTGGCTACTTGTTTTTAAGTTTGGAGTCTTACTCAATTTATCTGAATTTTTAGACATATTTTACCATTGAGCATTGTCTCCTTAACACTAAGGTTTTAAAAAAAAAATTACAAAAAATTCAGAGAGAATCTTCCAGGAAGCTTGGAGAACATAGATTGTTAAAATCCCTTAATTTATGTTAATAGTGCAGAGCATATGCACAGCAATTCATGACTTTTTTAAAAAGTCATATTAAAGATGTGTATATTCTAGAATATCTATAGTGTGTACACTGTAAAATATCTATATGCATAGTACTTGTAGGCTGACCTCTTTGGATAAAAGCACCTGTCTAAAACTGGAATCAAACTGCAACCCTGACCTGAACAGTGTGGGAGGACCTGAAAGTTTTGCTGTTTTGGATGGCAGTGCATGCTGCCCTGCAACTGCCAGAGAGAGCAGCACGCAAAAATGTAAGAATCAATTCCTTGTTCTTACTAGAGCAAGGACTTTGCCTTGGCAAGATCTGCATCTTCAGCACTCAATAAATACAGTGGTTAGAAAGATCAACTACTTCTGTATTTGGGCAGAAACATGTAGCAGACTGAAGTGTTTTGTTTGTCAGTTCCTGACTTAGGGAAGAAAGGAAGATGACACAACCCTTTCTCAACTCTAAGCAGGGCACAATAACATTAACAGCTTTAGCCTCTCCAACACAGCAACACAGAGGATATACACAGCTCAGGCGGGACTTTGTACAGACACAGTTTTGTTTTTAAAGCCTCATACTTCTAGCTGTTTTAATTTAAATCTGCTTTGAAATTAACTGTTACAGGTCATTGAGTGCTTGTGATTCACAAACTACCGTTAACACAAGCAACTTTTTTCTCTTGACATAGCATGTGAAATGAAAACATTTCAAATAGTTACTGATCCAAACCTCATAGAGGATAAGGTTACTTTCTTGTGGAAATCCTGCTCTCTCACACATAACTGGAAGCAAGTCACCTATTAGAAGAGAACAGGAATATGAGAAGAGTTGCACTGTAACTGGTGGAAGAAAACAAACCTGCTGAATGTGGGGAGAGACCAGACTGTCTTTCTGCAGTCTGTCTTTGCTTTCAGTGACAAAATTAATTTCAAAAGAAAATTTAATAAGATATGTAACATATTGTCTCTAAAAATAGAAATATAACAAACTGAATTTTAGAACTCACGTATTTTACAGGATATAGGTGTGTAGATATGTCCACAGTAATTCAAACTCCGAGTCTTCGGATCATACATCTTCAGAAACAACATTACATCATCTACAGATTAAAAAAAAGAGCTTTAATTTTACATAAGCCTTGCTTGATTGGGGATCACCTTGGTTATAAAAGTAACAAATGTGTGTTATTTGTTTTATTAATTAATGTTCTTAAAATAGACTTAAATGCTGAATTTTTAGACATCAAGCCAATACCTGTTTTATACATAATTACTATTTATTCAGTGATTCTAAGAATAAGTGAAGCATATCTTACATTTGAGCAGAAACAAAGGAAAAACTGATGAGTTTCATGGGCATGTCAGTGTCATCACTGAAAAAAGGAGAGCATAGTGCTTTCCAAGATAACCCCAAAATAAAAGCCTTTGGTTTTACTCAAGCTCTAGCACAGACACTCACGATCTTTATCAAACTTGGGTAATGTTGCTCCAGTAGCAGCCATCTCTGGATCTACTGTTTCCAAAAATATTGTCCATGGGTTTTCATTGTCACTGAGCTCAATCATCTAAGTAGAAATATGTGGAAGAACAAAAAAAAAAATCTCTAGAGAACACAATATAATTTGATAATCCACATTTTCATCAGATACAAGAACTTCATGACATTCTATGAGTAGGAGAATTATTTGTTTTTTTTGGTTGAGTTAGTGACATGAACTTCATTATGTTTATTAATAGAAACAATGACATATAAACCCAACAGTTTTAATGAACATGGTTTTTAAAAAAATGGACCTATTTAATTTCAAAAATACACCTACAGTTGTCTTTCTTATGGCAAGAAACTTACTTCCCTTTGGGAGTAAGAGGACAGTGAAAGAAATAATTTTTTCTCCTGTGGCATTTAGACACAGTTTTACATTTTAAGCAACACATTTCCACAGGGTTTGTTCAAATAGCTTAAGATTCAGGATAGTTCTGCTTAGAATCTAACACAATTACCATGATATTATGCTTCTTCGGGGGGGGAGGGGGGGGGAAGTCATGTGCCACATACCTTTCCCCATCCCAACTTATATCAAACTTTACCAGATACAGGTTAAATTAAAACCCTGAAAAATGTCATGTCCCAAACGTACAGATTCTTAAAGAGAAGTAAAAGCCCTGGATGACACACAGAAATCATGCCACCATCAACAAATATTTACCGTTTTATTGCCATCTGCTTCATTATCTAACATTGCAGGTCTTTTTGTTCCATTACTTCTCGCCTGCATTGGCCATAATCTGATTTGATCCTGGGGAAATCCCTAAAATAAATAACAAATTGTGACAAGAAACACAATTTTAAAAGCTAAGATACTATGATTAAACCTAAAGACATCTTCTGTTTTAGAATTTCCGCCATTACCTCAGAAGATAAAGAAGCAACTACCATTAGTAAGTAATTAAATACAGATTCCAGTTACAGAACACTTACCATTGTTTGAGAGAGATTTTGAACAAATTCTGTAAGTGTGGAGTTTTTTAATACTTTGAAAACAGTGTATTTCACTTTTTCTTCATCATACATATCATTGCCTTGGTGACCACAGAACTGATCCTCTGCTACTATCTGAAAAAATTACATTTAAAACATTACTATTTGGATTAACTCAGCCACACAATCTTCCCACTCTGGCTCTAGGCATCATGGCTACTCATGTTCTCACAAAGATAATACAGATTACAATAAAACTAAAAAACCTGCAAGTGACATCAACTCAGTGCAATTAATTTAAATACACTAATACGTAACAAACACTAAACAACTACAAACCACCTGCATGAAGATGCCAAACTTGGAAACGTGTTCTAGCATCCACACTTAAAGGCTACAGAATTATTTTACTGGTGTAATGCAAGCAGGCTGGCTGGCCTCAAATATTTCCTCTATCTCCCACAGCTCTCATCTAAAACAATTATCAAACACTGGAATAGGCTGTCCAGGGCAGCGATGGAGCCCCCATCCCTAGTGGGACTGAAATGATATGTGAACCTGGTGCTTAGGAAGATGGTTTAGGGGTGACCTGGCAGTGCTGCATCAAAGTTTGGACTTAAAGGTCTCTTCCAACCAAAGAGATTGTGTTAATCTTTTGGTAACAGAAAGAGAAACAGTGCAACTGTGCCAAACTCTCAATTGGAAACTGCTCTAGT
Organism: Upupa epops; assembly: GCA_013397515.1. Classification (NCBI taxonomy): domain Eukaryota; kingdom Metazoa; phylum Chordata; class Aves; order Bucerotiformes; family Upupidae; genus Upupa; species Upupa epops. The sequence goes on along the minus strand of VZRI01004248.1, from coordinate 77,524 downwards.
GTAAATACAATCAGTGGAGACCAAACTGAGCCTCACCAATATTTCTAGTCATCCTGAAGACCAGAAAGAAGATGCAAGGAAACAGGGAGACAAATGGAAAATCTGGAAAGAGCCATAAACATGGTTCCTTAAGGCAATTCATAACCATCTAGTCCATCTGACTTTTCCAAACAGATAATTCAAATACAAGCAATTCTTTCCTTCTGCTCCCACCTTGATGAGCTCAGGTTGGGAGCAGTCCAGGCTTGCAGCTTATGGCTACATACATTCTAATTTTAGACAATAATTCCTGAACAAGATAAAACTGCAGTGCCAGGGCAGCCCTATAAAATAACCAAGTCCTTTTCCTTTCAACTGAACTTACTATTCTTACTTACAAGTACCTAACTTGTAGAGAAAACAGAAATGTCTGTAACATACAGTACTGGCTGTGTCTTCTGAAATCACTGCATGTGCAAATACACCTACAAGCACTGAAATAATTTCACTTCAAACCCTGCCCCCAAACAAATAAAAAAACCTATTCAAAATTTATATTAAAATTGGGGTTGGGGGGGGAATTATAAATATTTCGAAATTGAAAGTCAGTGGTAAGGTAGTTGCAACTTGATGGGTTTCAAAGCTGACCTGCACTTGCATATAGAGATGTGCTTCCTGCCTCTCCTTCCTCTTCTGAGCTTCTATCCTTTTCTCTTCTTGTAGCCTTTCCACAAGTTGTTGAGGAATATCATGATCTGTGACAGCCTGTAAAACTTCACCTAAAAAGCAGATTTTGTAATGTCAATTTGAGATTTACAGCAAATAGGGTTTTCACCAAATACACTTGACTTTCTTTGACTGGAAGTCAAAACTGCCTTTTCTTCACCTTTAAATTAAAACCATGGCTTGATATCATTAAGCTTTGACAAAGAAACATGCCAAAATGTACTACTGCCACAAAATATGCATCATAAACTTTTGAATTAAATATGCTTTTCAGGAATGAAAATATATATTTAGCACCACTCCGTTTTTCTAGGAGACATAAATCTACATACATATACAAGCAATTTGATTTAGTTTCCACTGCTGACATTAGCTCACTCATTTTTCTATCATATAAACCAACCAAGGCTGCAGCACCTTGTGGATAACCAGCCTGGCCTTACTGTGATAAGACAAGCCTAGATTAGCACATACATTTCAGAAGTGAAAGAAAGGCTGCTTGATCCCACATAATCTATAAAAATTCAAACTAAAACCAACAAAGCTCCTTTGTATTGTCAGGCTGCCAAAAATACAGAAGTAAAATAGAACCCTAGATCCCCATATGAAGATAGAACTTGGAACACAAGGTATATACATACTTAATTTGGATTCCCTGATGTAAACCAACATGTACGCATTCGTACAGTGTCGTACAGATAAGTCATCGTCATGACCACCATAGTTGTGTTCGATTGCTTCTTCCTTTGTACATCTTGATACAACATCATCATCAAATTTACACCACTAGAGAGAAAAGTTTATATAAATACAATTTACATCACTATATATAAATACAGTTTATAAAAATTTTATTAAAATATATTAAGATTTATATACACACACACATGTTCCTGAAGGAGAAATTAATCCTATTTCTGGCACACTGTTAAGCTCTTCAAAGTAACTAAAAATGCTCTTTAAGCAGCATGAATTTAAAAAAAAAAAATCTAGTTCAGTATAATTTGTGCTCCCTGCTAGTCATGCTTAGCAGAAGGAAGGCCACAAACACTAAATGTTTACTGAAATATGGAATAGTCAAATCCCTGTGAGATGGAGTGTGGCAGCACTTGGAAGCCTTGCTTCCAGCAGAACCAAATACTTGCCCATGATGAAAACTGCAGGTACATAATGTAAAACACACACTGGTTAGATGCTTCTCAATACTCACTTTGCCATCCCCCTTTGGATTCAAGTAAACAACATAGTGTCCGCCATGGTTATCTCCACTGTGTACTAGAACTGCATGAAGAATGTAATTCGCTGGATCTTTAGGATCTGTTTTTTGTAAAAATTCATCAAGTGGCAACTGTTCTGGAAACTCAAACCTATTTTTAAAAAGAATTAAGACAGCAATTCTTTGTAGCTCAGACAAAACCATGTTATTCTGTAGGACTCCAGTGCTACCCCAGTTACAAAAACGGACCAAGTTACTGTTATGATGCCATTTCTATACAGGATATTCTGTGTACAGGGCCAGATTTTACACTGGTTTAGGAACAAAAATTATAGTTAAAAGCATTTCAGAAAGAGTGGAGTGTCAATCTAGATTCATCAGGTCAAGGGAAAAACTCAAACTTTATTATTTTCTAAAGACAAAAGGAGTTTTTTTAACACAGGTATCACTAGTCTGACATCTGAGTTTGAGCCGACTTTCAGCCACTTTCAGCCTTATTTTCTGAGCAAGACTGAAATCACTGCAGAACAAATTTAGTTTACGACCAACAGTTGAACCTCCTCTGAGAGGCCTCTACTTAGAATGAGTGGGCATGAAAATAGATGGAGGGAAAGCAGAGGACAACTTAGCCCTCCTATTTACTCTTGTGGCAGCCTATGGGAACGCAGCGGAACACAGCAATTTTGCACATATGGCGATAAAAATGTTCCACAAAGCATGAAAAATGGATTAACTCATTTCATATTCAAAACAACAAACTACAACTTTAGAAAATTCAATCTGTCAATAATAACTTTTCCAGGGACCTCCCACTATGTGCGACTGCATAAATCTTCCTCTTGGAGTTGAAGCAAAGAGTTAGGTAAATTATTTTTAGTGAAATACATTAACAGGTCTAAAACCTACAATGGGACAGAACCAAACCAAACAAAAAAACCCCACATCAAAGTAAAAAAATGCTGCAAACACTTACCTATCATTTATCTTGATGTTTTGATCAGTCTGAGGATCATACATAAATCTCATGAGCTGTAGATGTAATACTGGTGGCAATGTTAGGAACTTCACACCTTTCTCTGCTTCCTAGACATTGAAAGGAAATAGAGGGAAAATTGCTGGAATTTTTTAGCAACTAGTAATATGAATTTGCTGCAGACACTCTTTCTACAGACTTTTATTTTTTTACTTTTATAGGCTTGACACCACAATGTGATCAGTGACTGGTTCAAAACTTGGAGTCAAAGTTAATCTTTACACTGTACTATACTGCCAGCAAATACATGACTGATCCATGCTGGACTAAAAAAAATGTTTAAACGCAAATTAAAAATAATGGAAAATACCTGCAAGCCATGTTCTCCAGCATCATACTTGTTATCACCATCCAGCTGTTCCACTGCAACGTAGTCAATGAAAGATTCAAAAACTAAATGACAGAAAAGAAGATTGGGAAATTGTAGAGAAGGAGGAAATAAAATATACGTTTACTCTAGCCTAGGGACCTAACAATCAACAAACATTGCACTAAATAGTAGGAGCATACATAACATTTTCAACATGCTTTAAAAATCACACAGTCCCAATCGTTGCCCAATCTCTTCACTTTGTAACAGTTGGGTATCAAGCCAGCTGATTCTGTTTGCTGGGCCCTTAGATGTCCTTTTTCATGGCCTGCATACCAAAAACCTGACAAAGTGATGGTAAGGGACCATTGTTAAGCTGCTTCCATTAGTTCATTCTCTTATTTGGTTGTTACTATGGTCAGGTCTAAATAGGTATCCATTTCCTACAAGTTCATATGTGAATTACAACCCACTAACGCAACACATCTACAGCACTGTTATCACCAGGGCAGTGTTTGCTTTTATGACACTAGTAATGAATTTTATTTAAAGAAACCAGTGAGAGACTCAGAGAAGAAGCAGCAGGGAAGAAAAATGGAAAAAGGGAAAAATTTAATGTAGAAAATGTTTCTGTAGAAAATGTTTTCTGTGAGGTGCCTTAAGACATTTCACAATGCTGAGCACTAACAAACCCATTCCAAATCAAGAGGCACTAAAGATGTACATGTTGAGGTATTTGCTTGGTACATATCACAATGTATCACTTACTATTTTTCTTTCCCTTTATACTTAGCTGGATGTCATAATAATCTTCTATTCGTTCAGATCGATAGTCTACATGTTTGCATTGGATATAAGACTGTGAACAAAACCAAAAGAACACAGAATTTCACTGTATACAAGTTAACAGAGTTCATATAGATTATTTTTTATTTTGATATTAAATACATACCACCATCTTCCCTCTGAACAACTTTGGAATGGTGCCTTCTACACATGTGCCTTTCATTTTATTTTCCACATTATCAAGCAGCTGAAAGAAAAAGTATTTCTTGAAATATAGAAATGTGCAAGTCTTTAATTTATTCACCACACACAGATGACAACTTTACTGATTAATCACTTCAGTCACTTGCATAGAAATGACACGTTAAGGCTACTTGCACAGGCATCTTTCTAGTCTCTTACATCCTCCTGCATCGAGGACTACTCCAGTTACATTTGAATCTGGAAAATCTCACAAGTGTAACTGTGTACTTGCATATCCAGGGCCATGGCTATACAAGGACCATTAGTGCTCCGCTTATTTCCAACCTTCCCTATCCTTTACAAATTCCTGACCCACCAGAGACCACAATCTTTAAACAAAGCAAACAAAACAAGGCAAAACCTCTGTGCCCTAGAAACTTAATCAATTAGTGCCAGTGCCGCTAGGATTGTTGGTAAATTACATTAATAGACAAGTTATCAAGACACAACACAATGCCATGATGTAAGAAACAGTAAGAAACTTACCACTCGACACAATTCCTGGACATCATGTTGCATGAAGCTGTCTAAAGTTTCCCACCTTTGTAAGGCAAATTAATACAAAATTACTGTATTACGAAGAAAACCTCACACCTCAAAAGACATTTCTGTGGTTTCTTTGCAGATCAAGAGTGTAATACATATCAAGATGTAAAGCCTTTGAGATTTAGTACTGCCTGGTGCAGGGTTTATTTAGTTCTGTAGCATTTACTTGGCAGGAAGAAGGGGCAGTGAACTTGTGGAACACTTTGGCAGCCGGTCTGTGCCCACCTGCCTTCACTCTTTGGGTCTGGGGACAAGCACCAGGAAGGCAGCTGGAGCCAGCCCAAGAGGCCTGGGCCACACTGTTGTTAGCAGAATTCTTCCAGTCTACAACCTAGTCTCAGTTCACGTCAAAAACCTCTTTAAGAAAAGGCATGGGAGCAATTCAATGCTGTCAGAACAGTTTCCGCAGCATGCTTCTAGATGCCTCTCTTCTGAGGGCCGTTCAGGTGCAGGCAAGTAGCGTTCAGGGATTATTTCAGCACATGAAAGGAAGTAAATGGGTTTACAGGAAATACTGGCTTCTTTGTGCTCATCTAAACAGTTAATCCTGGATGCACTGTAACTCCAAGGATGCATCAAGCTTCCTGAACTGTCCGTGTGCAAACACACATGAGAAAGGAGGGGTGAGAGCAAGTCTCTAAATGCCTCGTAGCCAACGTGGCAACACTGCAACAATGGTATTCAGCACTACTGCCTTAAATAAAAAAAAAAAGCATAAAGTGGTTTTAGTTTCAGCATGAAATAATCTATCCTATGAACTCTTAAGTATTCTTCAGTTTAAGTTACACTTTTATGTCTGACAACCCTTTTCACTCCTAGCTAAGGGAGATAAGCTCATTATTGGAGGCTGCAGCTTCAACATGAGCTTTAACCCTAGCTGTCCCTGAAGCCGTAACACTAACCTTACCTTTCCTGTCCACTCTCAGTGACACAAGGCCATGGTCTGGCAGCAGCATGCTGCACCCAAGTGTGTGCCCAAACTGGCGGCATCCAGCCTAAAGAAGCTGAATGAAGTGAACTTTTGGGACAATTGAAACTAGAAAACAATTTCCTGCCTCTCTACTTTGGGCAAAATTAAAAGGTTAGATACTACTAGTAGGATAAAAAACCAGGGCTCCTTCACTTTTGCACTCTCAGATGCCAAGTTCTGCATCTGCAACAGCCTTGCGCAAGATCCCCTCACGCTCCTGAAGATGCGCTTGAGTCAAGATGCCAACAGTGTCTTTACAGTATCAGCAAGTCCTACAGTGTGCCAGTAGAAGGAAGGTATGTCCAGATAAACATGCAACAACAAGGTCGCCTACTTCATCTTAAAATTCCCCCAAAAGTGAAAATGAAACCTTAAAGACACAAGGTTACAGCAAGTCTGATCAAGACAGGGCACTACCACAAGCTGTAGCAGAAGACACAGACAAGCACTAGGACTATGTGAAACAGATGACACAAACTTCCTAACTGGCTTCTAAATTTAAAAATAATTTTTGGTGTTTCTACTAAATACTAGTCCACAAATACAGGGAAAAGTAATGAAAACCGAATCTTTTAGAACTGGTTTTGGTAAAATCTCCCTCCAGACTTACACAATGCGCAAAGACAAGGCTGGCAAAGGTTATGCTAATCTTAAACTTCTATCTTAACTGGTGGTTCAACTGAAATATCAAGCCAGTAAAAATAATGATCACCCCCTTCAACACAGCTATGTTTTATAATTCCATATATATTGAGACTTAAAATTAAACACCATCTTTACAGGAAGTTATTGCCAGACTGGTAAAAATACCAGGCAGTCAACTGGGTACCAGACAAAAATGAAAAGCAAATAAAAAGCATTTTTAAGAGTTGCCTTAAGGAGAAAACGGGGAAATACAAAGAATTACTTTGTGTGTGTACTCCAAACACCTTTACCACATGTATCAAACGCTCCCATATTAAGCTTTAAAATAACATAACAGATTTTTGCATCTGATACTGCATTTATGTCCTCTCTTACAATTTGTAAGACAACGTTAACAGAGTCATCAATCCAGAACTAAATATAGAAATGCAAGTTATGGCTAGTTATGTACATTTAAAACTAATTTAAATGTTAAGAGAGACATTAACAATACATGAACCACAATGTTTCAACAACATATTTTATCCCGAATTTTGCTTCAAGTCAACTGCACAACAGTTTTCTGGTAATGGGTAAACAATAACCCTGCAACTAACAGCTAAAAATCTGACTGTTGCATCAGCTGCTTCTAGCATTGACTGTAAATAAAGCCCCACACAAACAAACAAAGAAAAGTCAGCAATTAATATAATGCTATTAATATAATGCTATATTAACACCTCACTAAAAATAGCCTGAATAACCTTTTAAATAGAAGTTTTGTGAAGTCCTGTAATCACCCAAGAAATATTGAACTTCCTGAAACTTACCCAAAAGACTTGGTTAACTTTTTTGTTCCGACAGGTTTGTCACTATGCTGCAGCTCATAGAATACTCTTTGCAATGCTAAAGGAACACTTTTGGATGAATCATCTCCTTCTGTGGGCATCATGTACACAGCCTGAAAAAGCATTTTGTTCAATTAGTATCTAAGGAGAAGTTTATGGATAATATTGTTTAATCCTTTCTTCCCTCTTCAGTGACTTCCTTCATGTAACTTCTTTTAATTATCACCCCAAAAGAGCCTGAAATAAAACTCCTACTGTAGTGCAACAACATGAATTGTCTGGCTGACTCTTGTTGGAGCATAGCAGTTACAAAGATGTGAACAACAGATTCCATTCATGGTTATTTCAGATAAACGGTTCCCTTCTTCCATCCTAGAGAAGTAAATGCACTGAAGCACTCAACACCTTCAAACAACTTATCACACTTGGTAAGTCAGCAATCATCGCAGCAGGACCAGACAGACTGATCGATACTAAAGGCTTTTGAAAATAACCCCGTTTTGCACTTTAGTTTCCATCTGTGAGTACTGGCACCTACCTCAGGAATAAAACTTAAACCACATGAAAATATGAAGGGTAACAAGTGAAAGGAACAAGAAATGGTACATATGGAGGAGAAGGATGTCAGAGGAAGCTTTGAAATTCTCCAGTTCACTCCTACTACTGTCATCACTGTCCAGCAAATAAAAAGTTTAATTCACTGATATACCAGTCTGGGCAGGACTGTGAACAAACAGAGATTAGGAGAGTTCAGCAGGCACTTTTAGGAGTTCACACCAGTATTGCTAGGGAAAATCAGCTGTGGAAAAACCATAGTTGTAAGCCAGTCTCCTATTCTAATTCTGAATATCCACCGAATTTTTCAAAATCATAGCAACACCAACACTTAGAATAATAGAAAGCTATCAAACAGAGAAGATTAAATTTAAAAAGTATTTTACTAAACTATTGGCTTCACTCAGAACAAATCCTTCATAATCAGACAAACACTCTAATTAGTTCTGCAACTGTACAGCAATGACAGTTCGCTTTGTCTTTTCAATTTTTCATTTAATTTCCAAATAGGATCTTCTACTGTATTAGCAACAACAAGTTTTAACCATTGAAACTCAATAATCCCTCCTGCCATTATTTTTGCCAAACCATCAGATTTGAGTACCTAGCTGACCAGGAAGAATTACGACAACTAAAAGTTGTTCTTTCTCATTTAGTTGCATCAGCACCTTTTCTTATGTCCTCAGTACTGTTTCAAGAGCTTACCGTGATGACTAGAAGAAAACAGTACTGGGTATAAAATTCCAAGGACAGGTAAAATATGTTGAGGATAACTTGAGAGTCAGATCAGGGAGAAATGTACTGGGACCAGCATTTATTAATTTAGCACATTACATAAACACTCTCCAGTGCTCTCATGAATTGTATGGAATTTTTCAAGAAAACCAACAGGCTTTCAAAACAAACTGCATGCTGCCAGAAGTACTGACGGGCTGGAGAAGGCCATGACAGACATGGGAAGACGTGTAGCATTGAAAGTTACAGTCCACCTAGGCAAGAGATGCTGCTGTTTACCAGTCACAAATAAATATCTCCTCTGAAAAAAAAAGTCACAATTTGTTCCGAGGAAGGAGGATTAACAGAAACAATGGAACTGCTGACAAGCAAACAGAGAACACTATATAATTTAGTTTATCTGGCTTTAAGAGGAACAAGTTTGCTCAAAGTAAAAACAAAAATATTTCTGGAATTAAATTCTTTTCAGAAACATACTGATTCTTCCTTTTCTATAAGAATGGCAAATGAATATGAAAATTGTCTAAAAACTACCACTGCAATCTCTTCTGGTTGTAAGGGGTCAGAACACCTGGAGCACAAAGAAATAATTAGGCAGTTTTGCTGATGTTCGGTAACATTTCATAAGGAAATCTGCGATTATCACCTAGTAAATGAAGCTTTTCCACAGGATCACTACCCAGACATTAAACACTCCCCCCAAAGCTGCTATTTACTTGGGAGCTGGGGGAGAAGCATGGAAGAATTGCCTGAAAAGCTCAATTCAGTAGAAGTAAAACTATCACAAAAAGAACTCCTTTTTCACAGAACAAGATTACCTCATGGTACATATTGATTTACTGACCTCAAGATAATCTTGAAAGGAACTGCTCAATTGGATTAGACGTAGGTATTATAAAAACACATCCTTCTTTCAAGAGCAAAGTCATATCGTCCAAAAACAGAAAATGCACAAATGCACTAAGCAAAAACAACAGGCAGGATAACGAACGCTGAACCAAATGAGTGTATTATTCCTCTTGCCGTAAAGAAACGGGTGCATCATGTAAAACAAGCACGGCATTTCTTTCTTGCGCACTGGCAGAATCTCGGTTATAGTCTGCCGAGTTTGAAATGCTGTTTTTTGCAGTGCTTCAGAGTCAGTAGCATGTTGCAAAAGAAGAAAAGAGAAATCCCAACTGGGACACTTAGATGCCAGAGCAATACAAATAATGACAAGATGGCAGGAAAGCTAAGACAGGGGAAATTAGGTACATCAAAAAGGGAAATTTCAGAGAAAAGAAAGCTTAGTGGAAACGTAACAGCTAATACAAACAAGAGAAAAAAAGCTTAAAGTCAGAATAGTTCATTATGACTAAGAATGAACAAGCACATGAATGTACATAAGGATGAATTAGAATCAACAGGGTACTCCACGATGCTGCATAAGGACTAATCAGTGTCCCTGAGACACTCCATAACAAACTAAGTGGTGTCAAATTACATGTTTTCCCAAGTATATGACTCCTATTCCAGATAGCCAGCTCCAAGATCAAGTCATCAGGTATGATTTTCTCCCACTAAGCTACTGCAGTACTTTTAAAGGGAACATTACCTAGTATAGTCCATCCTGGGCTTGCATGATACATTTATTAAGCTGATATTTATAAAAGTGCTTTCAGTAAAGAAATAAGATCTACAGTAAATAAAAAACATATCAACGAATCAAGCATAAAATCAAATTGTTTAAACTACTGAAATTATATCACTTTCCATCACTACAGAGGTGCTAACCAAAAGTAACAGCCTCAGCATACCACCATGTAAACCACAGCTTCTGTAACAGGATGAAGGAGGTAACAAGATCATACAGCTTCATGGCTATTTCAATTAGCAAATTCATTTTCTTTCAAAGTCTTAATTACCTTTCGTAGCTGATTTGTGAAAAATAACGTCTGTAACAAACTGTTCATGTAACAAGTTGCTCCCTGGTTCTTTAAGCCAACATATCCTGTGTGCTTCTTTGAATCCCACCTAGAAAACAGATTACAAACAAGCCAGTTCTGTATTAACTATAATAAAATTATTATTTGTTCCAGGGTAGTTCTGCCAGTACGTATTAGCTACCCTTCACTGTTACTCAAGGTTCAGATAAACTACACTCCACCGCAGCCTGCCAGCAACAACATTTGAAATTCAAAACTTTGTGATTTTTAACAGATTTTCTCCTTAGTGATGTTCCATATGGCAGTTGGTGCTGGAACCCAGAGTTGTACTTCTAAGGGTATTTCAGCATAACTGCTTTGTTTATAGATGCAATGATGAAGTAGAAGGAATCTGATGATGCTTCTGCATCATCAGATGCAGATTTATTTTCTGATAAACAAACTGCAAACCAAAGCAGGCTGGATATTTTATAAAATAGCAGAATTTCATTTGGAAACAAAGATACTTACGCTACCCCATGTGGAGCATCTGCTTGAACATAAACTTCAAAAGTAACTTTGTCCTCTTCTATAAAGCCTTTTTCAGGATCAGTAACTTCCTGTAAAACAGGAACACCACAACACAAACATGAAAAAATAGAGCTTGCAAATACAACTATAGTGAATCATCCTGTTAGACATCACATTCTGATTTCCAAGCCTGAGTTATCAGTAATAATAAAATGAAGAATAAAAGAAAATTTGGGGGTTGTCACCTTACAACACTTGAATTCTTTCTTCATGTCTCAATACAGAATATTTGCTCCAGGCTTGTAAAATTTTGCAGTGCTATTTTAATTTTCTTAATACAGATTGGTAACAAAAAGGCTCTACTTCTTCTGAACAATATTCCAGAGATGAAAGATTAAGGACCCAACCTTTCAAAGTGCTGAGAAAGTTGTCTCAACATTAGACAAGGCTAAGTAGTATTATTAGGATGTTGGCAATGTACAACAAACAAACTGAAGAACATTAAGACCTAAGTTGCTTTGGAATGACATTTGACTATCACACAAGGAAAACAACAAACAAGCTTTCAGATACACAGAAAATAATAATGAGCGGATATTTCAATTATGTCAGTAACGGCAATACACAAGAATTAAGGACATGCATTTGCAAGAAATTGAAAAAGAATCTACAATAATGACAAAGAAAGGAAAAGTTTGGGGAAAACACCCCACCCTTTTCTATAGGTATCAATATTGAGGGGTGTAAATTCAACACTGCTCCTCTATATTAACAGATTAATTCATGACTCACAGACTCACAGAGTGTTATGGGTTGGAAGGGACCTTGAAAGATCCAACTACTTACACTCCAGGCCATGAAGTTGGAAAAGCCCCAGTCATTTTCCTTATGAAAGAACAAGTGACTAATACGACGACTGAATGATTTCTCGTCATCTTTGTAGTTTATTATCTTGAGAACTGCTTGTGCATGACAAGACCATGACCTATAAATAGCAGAAGTAACATTTCAAACTCATTCAAAACTCAATCTCTTTTATAGTCATTAAAATAACTTTTGTTAGGGATTTTGTGTACATCACTCTCACATACAGAATTATTTTTTTTTTTAAATGAGACTTCATTATTTGGTTAATTATTATCGAGGGTATGAATCCTGGGAGCTTTCTGAAGCCAGATCATGAATGTGAAACTGAAATTTTCAGGGCAGCAGTGTTGTTCGAGTTCTGTCCGGCAGGTGACAGCGGTTTAAGAAAGGAACTGCTCTCTAAGATGAGCTATTTCTCATCTACTTTGATGCAGATGGACAGGCCAACTCAATACAGCCTACCATGTGATAACTCAGCCTTTGACTAAAGGAAGGAGGAGGAAATTCTACCCTCCTACAAGATAGACTTCCCAACACTAATTTTCTCAGCAGGGCTTCTTCATGACCATTCCTGTTCAAATTCATCCCACTTGTACAAGATGATCAGACCAAATACCAGACTGGAAAAGGTCTTGGTATTGCCTCATGCAGCAGCATCACTGTTTGCTTGTTTCCACCAACAGCACCCTGGTTGACACTTCAGAAGATCAGAATTATCTTTTTTTAATGTGACTGCTTCTCCTGTGAGTAGTTAATACACTCACTACTTGCTTCTTTTCTTTGTGCACTGAGCCCTCACCTTCTAGATACAAAAATGATGGAAAAGAGCAACTTTTTACTCAGAATGAACTACAAATTGCACAAGAATGGTTAGCAGAACACCTACAAGGGGCTCTGCACTCCAGCTGGGAAGGCTGCAGTAACACCCCCAAAACACATTTTTCTTTTTTAATTTCTGTATTATTTACAAAAGTGGTCAAAGACAGAATTCTCTTTCAGGAGATGACTCCATTCCTCACCCAGCACCCCCCCTTAGTTTCCAGTTCACAGACTCTACAGAGTAGGATTTATAGATCAACAGGGTCAGAGAAATCTGAAATAAATGCAGAACTTTGCCCATGCCAAGAAAATTGTCATGCTAAGGCTTTCCCCTAACAAGCAAACAGATATATCCAAATTCTACCAAACGCTTGTAGCTACACATGCTACGTTTCACTCCTTCTAAAGAGCAGATTACTCTTGTACTTTGAGATTTAGAAAAGTGTGGGGGAAAGGAGGGGTCAAAGCTCTGCAAGAATTCATTCTTCTAGCAGAAAGCAGGTTAAAATAAATGCATAGACATTTATATCTCTTGCAACACAGATTAACTGGCATCAAATGAGGAATTTACTTAAAAAGGGTCTTACGTCGAATCAGATTCAGCATTGCACTGAAGAAAGAATCCTACACTTTTTTGGTGGGGTCTGTCCGGATAGAGTCGCGGCATAACCATGATCTTCCATGGCAAATTCCGTACAAAGCAGGGAGGGCTGAGAACTGATTCACTCAATCTGTTGAAACGCTCAACTGTAAACTGAAATGTTGCTTCTGATCGCCAACTTGTATCTGCAACACACACACACAAAATTAGTCGGAAAACCTAATGTTCTTCACTCCAAAATGCTAGTTTCAAAAACCAGGTTTTGTGTAGTGGGACGTTAGAAGCAACAAAGCCCTCTAAACAGTGAGACACTGAACTCCTTAGCAACTGAAGCATCAATGCTTTCATTCTGAAGAACACTGTGACACCATCCAGGAGAAAGGAGCACGTGTCTTCCTTTTGTACACCCTTGTCTTAAATAATTCTTTAGCACTAGAACTTGCTAGCAAATTTCTTTAGAGACAGAGACATCAAGTAAGACAAACAGACATCAAATGCTTTACAACAGAAATCACAGCCCACTAACTCTCCTGTAGTGTTCACAGCCCAGTTAAAGCCAGCTCCTTGTATGAACTAGATGTGCAAAGGATTTTCACAATCTGTTCAACCACCCCATTGATACTAAGCCACCATTTAGCTGTATTCTGCTTGCAGCAGCATCTTTTCAAAACAAATGAATCCCACTGACTGGTAGTTATTGGGTTTTTAAAACTCTTACCAGTTTGTCAAAGAATAGTTCAAGAATAGAATCATCTAGTCTTTTAATTTTTAAAGATTTTGAGAGGTCTACAACAAAGCTAAATAAGACACTTTTTTTTTTTAATAGCTTATTTTGACACACACAAATTAAAGTTTTCTTCCCACACCCCTAGTTCTTCATATACCACAATCTGTTCTGCTTCTGTTGTGCACAGCAACAGCAGGGTGCTGGGGACTGCCACAGCTCTGGGAAGGCACAAGGCTAGGCCATACTTACTGTGAGGAGGGAGAAAACACCTGCATCTTATTCCAACAGTTTTATGGGCCAATGAAGTACGGAGTATGCCCCCAAGACACCACCCTCCTCCACCGTGGTTCCAACTTAACACTTGTGTATCATGTTAAGATTTGCTTTTGGTTGTAAGGAGGTGCAAGTAGCACACAGGGCAGCAGGCAGCACCTATGGTCCTACCATTATCAGTGCAGAACCAAATGTCCAATATCACCTGTGCAGGGTCACTCAAATCCTAAAGTACTGAACCATGATGACACCAAGTCAGAAATTGGATCAGCAAATGATGTGACTAGGCACACAGATTACAAACTAATGCACTGTTTCAGTACACACAAAGCAGTTGAACACTCAAAGCTTTGCATGAAACCACAAACAGTGTGGAATGATTTTTTTTATTATTATTAAAAGAAAGTGAGCTCTGGTTGCTACCTTACTTAAAAATATAAATTCTTTTGAGTATAGCACACAGTGGTGTAAAGATTATATGTATCAACAGAGAAAATGAACACGTTTTGTCCACAACTGCAGGGGAGCTTTGACAGATTTAATTCTCCCTTGCAGAAAGGTTTTCTTTTCAAGCAGTTGTCCTACTCTTCATCTTGATCCTGGCAACACAGATGATGCCATTTGCATACGGCCTAGCAGCCCTAAGCTTTCCCAGTTACTTCTGGTAACCAGCAGTACTCCAGCAGAAATCAGCTTCCTCCCTCTTCTACACCTACAGTGACCTCTGTGTTACTCTGTTCTGTCAGTTCCCTCTCAACACAGGAGTCTGAAGGATTATTTTCTCCTCTTTTTTCCCCGTACATGTAAGTGCAATTAAACAGCAATCAATCACCTACTTATAAACTAACCAATTTCCCTAACCAATTTTACCTACTTACTGCTTGTTGACAGAGTAGAGTCGGTCTCGTACAACCAAGAGCCAGCCAGGCTGCAGCCAGAAGAGCTGTACACACTCTCAGATTTGATTTGTGGGGAAAATCAAACAAATCTGTCACACAGTTAACAATTCAAAAGTCTTGCAGCACACAGATCTCAAACCAGCTTGAGAATACCTCCTTGCTCACAGTCAGGTTCAACACTACTGGACTTACTCTAAGCTGTTGAAAAATGAGCCAACCAAGTTTGCTCTCTGCCTCCTTTGATGCTGAAGTTACAAGGACTCAGCAGCACCGCAACAGCATCAGCTGGAAAAGAAAGCCCATGTACCACTTGCAGATGCTCCACAGTAAGTTTTCCTCTATGTCTTGGTCTTCCTTTCAGGAAAGCCTGTACATGAGAGCTCACCAAAAAGAGGTGCTCCTCTCAGTACAATATCCGAGCACCAGTAGGAACTACTCCATTAAAAATCGGGCCTCATAATAAAGGTCAACCCTAAGCCAGAAAATGTCTTGAATACAGAACACACCCCAAAAAACCAGAACTCTCCTTCCAGAAATCCTGTATTTTTAGCAAGTAAGATTGGTTTTTTTACAATATTTGAATTGCATTGTGAGTATTCTGAACACAGAACTACATAAAGGCCTTTTTTTTCCACCACCACAGGTGAAACAGGCCCACCAGTTTCCAAGAACAGACCCAACTCACAGCATTTGGTGAAGTTACTTACAACAGATTCTATTTGCTACATGCAGAATTTTTCTTCACTGATGAAATTGTCACATCTAACACCTTGATAAGACAAAGGTCCTTCAAATCAGGATCCAAATACACAGAATGTGATCTGTGTGAAGACTGAATTAACATATTTAAGTGCTTACACCTTTAAGAAAAGCAATTTCTTTACTCTCTGTATAAATATTGTTACCTTTAAATATGCAGAAGTTATTAAAACATTCTGAACCTGAATTATTAATTGAGAAACTGGATGAATATTCTATGAATATTTAAATAATGATCCAAATACATGCAGTGCTAGCACATGGCTAAGATTGATGCCTCTGAAAGCCTCAAAGGGTCCGCAATTCCTCACAGAAATGAGGCTGAACAGTAGGTAATTGCAAAGCTGCAAGTTTATGTTTACAGCCAGGGACCTTCTGCTTGAACTTTAACTTCTAAGGGAATTTATTCTTGGTACTGTTTCGAATACTGGTGCACTTACAAACAATAATTTAATCACAACCATGTTTTGGTTTTGACTTTTTTACATTTGCAGAGAGTGTTCTTGCAGCTCACAAAACCTCGCTCATTAAGTCTTTATTCTCTGTACAAAGCTCAGCACATTCCTTCAGCTGGTTTGTTTTAATTGCTAAGACACCATACATAGCAACAACAGGTTCTACTCAAACTGCTTGCAAGAACATAGCTGTATCTGAAAGCCCTGTTAGAGGCCCACTGCTGCCTCCATTACCAGTTTCTCAGAGTGCCTATGGTTAGTTGCTCAGTAAAAAGGGGATAAGAGCAGCTGCACTTTTATCCACTCTTATCAGTCACTGCTTTTTGTGCCAAGTAGAAAGAACAAAATCACCTCAGAAGTTTCTTAACCTAAGAATTCAACAGAAAGTTGGTTTCTATGATCCTGCTAGAATAGAAGCACCAACCTTTTATCCTGCTCTTCACCTCTTTTCACAGGAACCATTAAATTAATCAAGATTTTCACTTTAGAGGGATCTAAGTTTTTATTATGCCTTCTTTACCATTTGCCTTCTGGGCCACAAGGCCCCATGGCTGGCTCACAGACAGCATGTGGTACACCGGCACCCCCACGTTCCTCTCCCCAGAGCTGTTGGTCACACCCCAGCCTGTGCTGATCCACAGGTTTATCCTTGCCCAGATATAGCATCTGCATTTGCCCTTGTTGAATGTTATCAACTTTCTTCCTGCCACATCAGACTGGATGGCACTACAACCCTCCAACGTGTCAGCCACTGCTCCCAGCTTTATGTCATCAGCAAACTTGCTGAGGGGACACTGTGCCCTCATCCAGATAATTGATTAACATTGCTTAGCACAGGACCCAGCCCTGATCCCTAAGGACCACCACTAAACACAAGCCTCCAACTTGATTCTGCTCCACCAAAGGGACCAATGCCTCCCCCTCCTTTTTTTCTTTGCTATCTTGTGACTCATCAAGCTGAGCGAGTATGACACACATGACACTGCAAACCAGGAGAGCAAGAGAACAAACAAGACAACTGCACAGATGTGTAAACAGTGCAACAGTGAGCAACTAATCTCACTTAGAAGACCTGGAAAAGAAGCATCATCCACTTACATGGCCCACGTCTTCAGGAATGTTTTTGCAATTACAGCATTTTGCAACAACACTATTTTCTGTGTGTCAAGACAGAGCTGCAGCAGCACCCAAATGTAGCCAGACACTCCTTATTCAAATATGATAATGAGGACTAGCAGAGTATTGCTTAATCATCACATTTTAAACCTGAAAGATGTCCAACAACAGAGTGGGACAAAGCTCCTGACCACACTCAAAGTCCACAAAAATGCCACTCCGAAGTGTTTACAAGCCTTTTGCTGAATAACTTTGCACATATCTTCTCCTTATAACATTTTCATATCTAGGTTTCTGGGGGGAAGAACTGAATGTTTGGTGACTGACAGAGACTATTTTACAGTAGCTTTTAGATTAAAAAGTCAGTGTTGTTCTGAACAAGAACGTGCACAGCAGACTGCCTGCCAACCTCAATACGGCCTGGGTTTCATCAGATGCTTCTACAGCCTAAATCCATTTGTTACAAATGTAACAAATTTGTGCAAGTAATTACAGACCAACTTCTGGACAAATTTCTGAACTACTTAACCACTGCATTGTCTGCTGGCTGTACTGACAGCAAACACTACCAGGCTTCCCACCTATAAATGTAATTACTAAGAAATGAAGTTCATCAGGGCTGTCCATGTCAGCCAGTGTCAACCCACATAGTCTGTTCCCACCCTCAAATACCATGGCCCAACAAAGCCGTCTAACTCCTTTTGTAACTGTTAACTTGATTTTGGTAAAACCAGAGTTTCCTATTCCAGTCTCAGCTAGTTACTCAGAGGAAAAACCTCAAAGCTCTCCAAATGAGGTCAGGCAATCAGTCAAAATTCATAGGCTAAGCAGAGCTCATTTTTACTTTATTGTGAGAATATGATGGTAGAAAAATTTATCTTTGCCAATGATATAGAGGCAATTCAACCATGAGAAGCTTCCGTCCTGAATTTAAACCACCTTCTCTTCATGGAACATTACAATTTTATATCAGAATTCTATTCTGTGTTCCTTGAATACATCAAAGCAAATGCCTTTTTGACCTTTACCTCAAACTAAGACTTTAACAAAAATCAGGCAGTATTTTGCACAAATATCAATTAATGTTTGAGCTTGGTCCTAAAAAATTCTTTATTTCTCATGAAATAAAGAATTACAAAGTAACAACTCCCATTTAATATTTTATTTCTCTCTTTTGAATTTTATTTAGTTTTTCAAAATATGAGCAGCATCATCCCCCCCCCATACCTTAAGAAATTCCATTCTGCATTTTCTTCTCTAAACAGAATAACAGACTTAAATGAATTACAAACTCATTATATTTTCCTAATTTTACTTTATATAACAGAAAGAACTGTTCATCCTTATTTGCATTTAATAGCCCAACAACAAGAATTAAAAAATACATGTCCCCTCTTATTAATGGGACATCAATATAAATGTCTTCTTTTGCATAAGCAATTAAAAGGGCATTAGAATTGGGGAGGGGGGGGGGAAAGGGGAAGAAATGGGAGAATGAGGGGAAGGGAAATGTTCCTCAGCAGAACCACTGACTTACCATACAAAGACAAAAAGCGATCACAGCTGCCACCTGACAAGAGAGCAGGACAGATAAGAATTCTAAACGTCCTAAAGGAACTGCATAATGACAAAATTACTATTCAGCAATGCACTATCTGCAGGATGTTTAAAAGGACATATCACAAAATATGACAAGGGACAGGATCACTTTCAGCAATTTTTAAATCAGTACCTAGAAAGAGCAAGAGGAAAAAATATCCCAAGCCCTCAAATGTCTTATCATTAGAAGGATGCCTATACAGTTCAGAGGACACAGGTAAGAAATGGACCATTTTGTCCTCAAAAATAGCAAAAATAAAGTAGCCACAAACAAATGTTTTTGTCCAATATTTACTTACCATCTTCCATGTCTTCTTCAGTGTTGTTATGTCCATCAGCCATTGCTACATTCCCATTAATGACAGGATTTTGAGTGATTCTTGGAGGGTCATCTGTATCTCCAGCTAACACAGAAAAAAACCCCAAGAAACTTTTAAATTACTTTTCCTGGTATTCCACAGTTTTATACAGATAACATTTTCTAAAAGCAGACTTTATAAACTAAAAATTTACTTCAAGTGTCCTTCTGTGTTACCACCTTTTACAAAAAAAATGCCTAAACACTTAACCAAATGTAACAAGGCTTAAATCTCACTTAAGAAAAATCGGAAAGGAAATCCTTTACCTCCTCAAGGGCACCTGTAAAAATAGGTAGCACTTTCTAGCTTCCAGCCATCAAAGCTATTAAGTTTTGCTACAGTAACTTTAAGATATGTGTAAACACCACTAAAACAAGAGAGATGAAACAACTCCATGAACTAATCCCACCAACCTCACTATTCTAAGGGTGCACTGCTTTGATTGAACAAGCTCCTTCCCAGTCTATCCAACAAGTGAATGACATCTCCTTCCATTGCTTAAAATACAGAAATGTTTAGATTGCAAAAGACCTCTAAACCTATTGAATCCAATCATTAACTGTTCCAAGACTCCCACTAAACCCTGACCCTAAGATCCAGATGTCCTTGACTGTAAAACACATCCAGGGATGGTGACTGAACCACCTCTGTGAGAAGCCTCTTCCAAGGCCTGATATCCTTTCCAGGAAGTTTTTCCTAATGTCCAATCTAAACTTCAGGCCATTTCCTCTTACGCTATCACCTCTTACTTGTGGGAAGAGATCAACCCCCATCTCTCAACAACCTCACTTCAGGGTAGTTGTAGACAGAAATAAGGTCTCCTCTCAGTCCCATTAAAAGAGGAGAAACAAGTAGAATTCCTGGAAGTGAAGCAAGTTTAAGAGAAATGAGCACTGAGGCAAATTCTTGGGTATTAGGGAAGCAGTGAAATTCTGCATCAAGAGCTGATGGATCATTTCAGAAATTACAGGGAGGCAAATGTACTCTTGAATAAACTGTTTATCACAGATAGCTCTGTAAAACCCCCAATCCCTTGCAAGTACCTGAAGAACAAGCCCTACTTAACAATTTTCCATGGGTCCACTCAGTTTCCTTCTATTAAGTTGCAGGTTATTCTACAGCACAAAACCCAAGTCACCTCTTTGTGCCCAGTCCCCGGTTCACATACTGCGGGGGAGGACTCGGGGCAGGCAGGCCGGGGTCAGCACCACGGACAGCGCCAGCACTGCAGGACAGCGCCCGCCCGGGAACCGCCTGGGGGAACATGACGGCTCTGGCGGTGCCCAGTCCCAGAGCGACAGAGGACAAACACAAGCAACAAGGAATGCGGTGACTGTCCCTGGAGCCCCACAGCCCGGTAACTGGGGCAGAAACATAGGTAAGCCCCGTCAGAAGCTGATTCAGAGTATTCTCTCTGCTCACTGGCTTCTGCAGCATCATCCCAACTGCTAGCACATACCAGAGAACTTCCACAGTGGACAGCTCCCACTATGATTACTCTTGTGGTAAAATCCATAGAACTCATAACCTGCGCCCTGAGCATGAATATGTCAG
This sequence comes from Upupa epops, assembly GCA_013397515.1. NCBI lineage: Eukaryota > Metazoa > Chordata > Aves > Bucerotiformes > Upupidae > Upupa > Upupa epops. Next base: position 56,490 of record VZRI01004248.1, on the reverse strand, counting down.
GTTAGACACTTCCTTCTGGCTTAGAGCTACAAAAGATCATAAAAGTAATGTTCACTGTCACCAGGACACAGTGAACTTCGCTGAGGCAACTGCAAGGCATGTGCCTAGACATTCAATACCAGCACTCTTCTCACTACTCATAGAAGAGCAAAGCAAAGTGACACTTAAACACTTTTTTTTTTTAGAAAAATGTTTGCAAAAGATTAACTCCAGAGTGACAGAGTTGCAGAAACCCCAACTAGCAGCTACAGTGGTGTAGGACAGCAGTTCAACTAAACATAATTGCAGCAAAATTAAATGGAATGGGGACAAGTTTAAGCTACTGCAAGTCAAGAATAAGAAAAGGTGATAAAAGAATAAATTTCCACAATTTACCTTTTTTCTCCTTTTTACCCCTTTTTTTTAAACCTTGGTTTGGTTTTTCCCAAACAGCTTGGTAAGAGTCTAACACAGAAGCCTCTGGGTCACTTCTATCTAAGCACACAGCAACACACCACTTACCTTAAACTACAAAAACTAAAAAGCAATATTTTTATATTAAAAGTTATCAACAAGACAACTCAGTATCTAGAAACAAACCATAGCAATCACTTTAGGAAAAGTCCGATCTCCTCACCGAAAGCTCAGTAAAAGTCTTTTTTTAACAGAGAATTGAAATGTCAATGTTGTATTTTATGGGGAAGTATCTGTTCTTAACTAAGAAATGAGGATCTTTCCATGAGATGCTTCTTTACACTCCTCAGAAGTATGAACGGTTGGTGGGGGGAATGAACTGCCCAAGTGATCATATCAAAAGCAATCAACTTCAGAGATAAACAGCGGCGGCCTCTGAGAGGTACCTAGTAGGTGATAAGATAAACTGAATCAAGATGTATGGCCCTGCTGCTGCTTTTGACAGGTATTGATACACATTTTGTGCCACAGTTTTAAGATACAGAACCAGATCACAGAACCGTTTAGGTTGGAAAACGCCATTAACATGATCTAGTCCAATCGTTAACTCAACTCTGGATGTCAAATAACACTAAGTGAATGTTTTTGTTTTCTATGAATAAAGGGAATTTTTAACTGGCAACAAAACCCGACGCCTACAGTAAGCATTTTGCACAAACAAAACACAGTCCATGTTCAATAAATTCCCTAGCAGGCAGTATGAGAACACTTATTTTCCACTACAACATTGAAACCCAGTAATTTATGTTTTCCTCTGTTGTGCTTAAGAGCTCATAGGAAAGAATTGTCAAATCATACCCAAGATTTAATTAAGAAACATGTTTTCCTTTGCCTGAAGCAGAACGATGCCAAAGACTTATTCAATTATACAACAGAGGATTAAGAAATAGAAAAAAAAACAACCTGTCCGCACTGGCCAGAAAAACCTTCCTACCAACCACACTGTTTCATACACTGCTCTTGAATGCAACTCAAACCACAGCATATCACTCCAGTCATGTCATCTGTCAATCTTGAGGCTGTTTTAATCACATCCTCGGATAAAGATGCAGCCTCATCATCAACCAAAAGTTAACATATGTCACATAAATGAAGAAAGTTATTTCACACAGTGATCTTACAAATAATAAATGTTTTTAACTCCTGCAGGGAGTTTTGGAGCTAAGGCACCTCCCAAGGAAGGACACTTCAGATATTAGCGAGTCTGAGCAAAACAATTTCAGCAAATACGTGGAAGCTTTTAAGTCTAAAAATTGACATACGCAACAGGAAAGAAACCAAAACATAGTGATAACAGTTTGTGAAGTTTCTAAGAAGTGCCACTCACCTCAATGAGACAAATTACTGGATCATACAGAAATTATTACAGAAAGCAGTTAATGAGTGATGAAAAGTGGCTAAGTCTGTCACTTCAGCATTGAGATGAAAACCTCAAAGAAAAATAGCTATTGCAATTGGAAAGGGGAAAAACCAGGGGGGGAAACACTAAATCCTCTGAAACTACCATGTTGTAGGATGCCTAACCTTACAAAAAGCTTTAAAAGGTGGAAAAAACCTTCTTGTTATGGACTATGATCTCAACAATTCTATACTCAAATACATTGTTAAGCAATCAAAACAAAAATAGCAACAGTGATTAAAAAGGACTGTACACAAAAAAGCTGGATGGCTTCAACTGGTTCAGTAAGATGAACTCAGTGTCACTGAAAGAGATCCTGCCTTATTGTTCTCCAGCTCACAGTAATTCACAGCTACAGGGAACAAATCTCAAAGTGTGCTCTTTTTTTTCCTATTAATGAGAAAGCAGAAAAGACTGTTAGGATCACATGGCTTTAGACACAATTGAAGCCCCATTACGAGCCAGGAGTTGTATCTCTCTCCAAGATGTGGATCCATCGCTCAACAATAAATAAGGGCTTGCAGACATACATGAACAAAATCTACGGAGTGAGTCCTAACTCCACCAGAATGCTGCTACTATTTCAACCATGATGGCAGCGAGCTATTAATTTCATATGTTTCAGTTGTGACTCATATCACACCAAATATTCAAATTCTGAAAGACGGTCTGTAACAGTTGTCGTCAGCTTTTGGATCTGCAGCCACAGAAAAGTGAAGTAGCCTCCCCAAGTTATGAAACTTTCAGCTTTCTTTTGAGGTTAAGATCACAATGAAGGATTAACAGTGATATTACGCACTTGCTTACAATGGATCATGAAAAACAGCCTCAATCGTCCCAAAGTGACAAGGGAGTTGCACTAAGGGCAGGCTTAGGAGATCAACAAGAAGTCACACATCAGTCATCACTAGCTGCAGCTTCAAGACTTGGACACTCCAAACTTCATATTTCAGGTTCTGACTCAGGAGTAAGGGAAAAATAAGAGTACAATACTCTGTCCTCCTACTGGACTAAATGGATATTCCATAATCAGAAGGTTTTTTTACAGCTTTTACTACTTCTATTTTTTTAAAAAGTAAATGTATATACAGATATGATAAACTGTAGGGTGAGGAGTGAGAATCCCAATGGACAAATGAAGCTGTAGTAATTACTGAGAAAAAGAGACTTAATGAGCAAAAGACAGAAGGTGGCAGGAGATATGAATCAAGCCAGGCAACACAAATGTCACCAAAAAATGAGCAAAGTCAGTTTTGCAGCAAACAAATTACATCAGCACTAAACCCTATCAATGGCATCTGAACATACAGTCCAAGTCCAGCTTTGCTCCTCAGTGTCAGAGCTCACTGGACTGGAAGAACCTGTAACAACCCCTTGAATGGTCCCATTGAGCTGGTGGTCCTGTCCTCAGTGTCTGCAATTTTTTAATTTCTTAAAAAGAGGTTTTAAAATAAGCATTTTAAACACATCAAATAAACCTTCAAAAGTTTATTTATTCACTGCACAATAATTCGTAACACCAGCCTCACACAGATAATGCCACACAAGCTTAAAACACCCTCAAACAATTAAAATAACCATTCTAGAAATTACAATGACAAAACCTTCAGTGATTTCAAGCACTCCACTCAATTCCACCTCTTTTACCACCAAACTGACCTTTGCTATTTTAACTACTGGGCAGCATATCAAAACACGTGCTTAAAAATTAGCCAAATGAGTTCCCAACTCTATTATCTGAATTAAATTAACTTTTAAGAGTCAATTGTTAAGCAACTAAAAGTGACTATGTGTTAGAGGGAAAAGGCTTCTAGAGAAGGGTCAGGAGGCAGGTCTCAAACTTACACATTAAGGGAGAAAGCATCAGAGGCAAGAAGACTTGTATCTAGAAAGAGATAAAGTTTAACAGTCTTCGAAACTTTTTTAAATTTGCCTTAACAAATTTAGAGAGAAAGTAGAAAGGGCATTATTTAGTAAAGAGCAAGCACTAGATCTTAAAAAAAAAAAAACAACCAGAGCATAGAAACTATAATGCACAAGATTCTTCCCTCTAATTGTCATCTGAAACAAGTTATTATTGCATTATTGACCAAGAATGCAAATACCCCATGGAAGAAGATGATACTACCCAGACAGTAAACGCAGAAAACATTATTGGGATGTGACAACTTCCTGGAAGGAGACTCACCATCTCTGCCATGCCTACAAAATACAGGCAGTGATGCTGCAGCCACCACTTACCATGCTGGTCAATCATTATGCTTCTGCTGCCTTGTGTTGCTATCATTATGTCTGCCTGCCCAGACAATTGTTTCGACAACACACATTGTGCCTACATAGTCAATGAATCAAAATATATATATGTGTGTTACATGAGTATTCTATTCTTAGATAAAACAAGAAGTTATTACTCTAAGAAGCTCCTGAATACATAACAGATAACAGTCTGTAAGGTAAATAATACCTGAAATGCCATCCTCCTGGGAAAGTTACTTTTATTAGATAAAAGGGAGAGACAATGAAAAATAGCTGAGAACAAATACCCTACACAGAACCTTTTCTATGAACCACACAACTCAATTACCTGCTTAAGAGAGAAGCAACCTGATGGCACCTCACAACATAAAATTTGAAGTCTTAGAAAAGATATTAACTGCTTACAGCTGTGTATAAAGCACGTACGGTACTCTCATTGCTCCACTCAGTGGAACAAAAGATGACATTTAAGAAGTCACCCCAAAAAACGAGCCAAACAGTGACTAATTTGGTTCTTGCTTTCAGCAGTTTAACTCATTGCTTTATGAATAATTCACTGCTAAATGACAGACTACAGGAACCAGAGTTCAGTTTGGACACCAACAACACACCCATGATTATCCAACATACAACTTCATACTCCTGCTGAAAGAGTTTGTACAGCTTTCATGTTTTAAGAAATTCTTACATTTCCTAAGCCTCAGATGTTTAATAGTTTGATGTAGGCAGCAGCACGAGTTTTTTTTTCAGAACAGCGTTATTTTATGTTATTTTATCAGACGCTAACCTGCCTGTCCCCACTTTGCAGTACCACAACTCCCTGGTAGTTATTGGGGCAAAAGAAGGTCCTCTGAGAAATCTTCTATCATTGCTTTTCTTAGCTTGATGAGCTTTGTTAGCTCAGGTTACAGTTCTGGAAAACTCCTGAGCAAGAAGGAAGGAAGAAAGGAATGAAAAAAAGAATGAAGGAAGGAAGACTACTTCTTGCTCCCACTAATACTCAAAACCCAGGAACTAGAACAGTTGACAAGATAGATAGTTTTCATTTGTGATAGGGAAAGGCTGAAATATCACAAGAGTCATGAGCTATTACGGCAACAGCTACTAGACTTGCACTACCTTCTCTAATGTATCTAGAGCAGCCCCAGCTACAGAAGCAACTACCTTAACTCGCCACGTCTTGCCTCTGTGCATTCCGGAGATGGTAGCATGATTACAGCCTCACTGAGGAGAAGGCACTCAACCTACAGAACACACCCTAAACAATGTGTTTTTCCAGTATCACACCCTTCTTTATATTTTACTGCTTTATTGAGTAATGTACTTATCTCTTGCAACAACAAACATCAAGCTCTTCAGCAATCAGCACTAGAAAGGCTGAAAAACTACTCAATAAAAATTAACTTCTGACACAAGGAAAAAAAGAATTCACTGTCAGCTGGGAATGGGGCAAACAGAGCATCACAGCACATTTGTGCTTATACCCAACACTACTTCCTTCAAGTCTTAAAAGGAACAATTAAGATAAGTTTATTTGTATTATGATAATAGTACAAGCATGTTATGGTATTGGCAATTATGACCCCATTAGCACCTCCCTCTTGTGCAATTATAAAAACCCATACATACACCTTTTTGCCTGGATCAACATCAGCTATAGCAGCCAGACAGCTACGTATGTTTTCAGAATTCACTCCTGTATTATTTTGGACGGGGACAGTCCACAATTACAGAAAGTTTTACAGAGTTTACTAAGAGGAAAAAAACAGTAACTTTTAGCCCCATCGCTTAATTTATCTTTAAACAGATCACTCCAAGCTAGAGAAACTGTGCACTGTGTACACCAGAGACTTCATAACTAGGACATAACACCTTCAGAATTGTCTCCTGTTATTGCCTGTAATGCTTTAAAAGGTTTCCTTTATATCACTGGAGATTTACTTATGCTGATCTTATTTTACACTCTTCATTAGGCCTTATGCTGTGCAGAGGAATGAATAGATATGCAAAGCAGACTCACAGGAATTTGACTTCGGTGGTTACAGGTAGCTACTAGTTCTGAGATTAGCCTTTTGTGAGTGGAGGGAAAGGCAAACAAATCTTTAAAACTTATTAAGCAATTCTGAAAAAGCAGGCAAGCAGAGTTAATGGTGTTTCCTTCTCATCTGACAACAACAACAACAAAAAAAAACTTAAATCCAGGATCTTTTGCTGAACAGTCCAGGAGTCTATATTAAACAGATTTAGATTTTCTCACTTCAGAGAAAAGGTGTCTAAAGGAAGAGCGCATGCCAGACAAATATCCTGAAAAGCACAGAAGGGGTAAAACAAAAACGCACGAGAGCGCAATTATTTTCATACTACTTATGATACAAGAAATTACCAGAATGTGAGTTTAAAGGAAAAGCTAAGTAAAATATTTTTTATGCTGCACATGAAACTTCTGAAAGCTCTGAACCACCCTGTCAGAAGATGTGGCTCAGAGACTGGTGTTTTTACTAAGCAGAGGGTTGACACCAGTCACAGAAAGTTAAAGGAACAGGAGTGGGGAGATACCCTCCCAGGCTCCCATCTCATGGCTCTGGGATTTCCATCTGTGGATAGTGTCTCTGCATTTCAAATTGCCCTATGAACACATGCCCAAACTTTTCAATCCAGTAGACATCAACAGTACCTACAACACCACACAGCGTTATACAAAATAACTTCTTTCTGCTTTCAACTTGCCCTCTGATGTTACATTCCATGTTCCTGGGCTCACATTGCTTCTGTTTCACCTTCTCTCCACACCTGGGCTTTCCAGACTTAGATCACATCAGTCCCATGTTATCCTAGGACCTTTTACAAACTTTATTTTCCTTGTTGTAATTTCTTTACTTGTCCCTTACCTTTTTAAGGAGGAGGAGGAACAAGCAAGCCTGTTCACCAGACTGCTTGCAGCCTTCAAGATGCAAAAGCACAGTGAATTCATATAAAGCATCTATTACTCCCCACTCATTTCCAAAGACAAGGCAAATGAATGGAATATGATTCCATCAGGAGTCTGGCATCAGGGACTCTTGAGGCTGAGCACAGCAGGGAAGGGAACTTGCCACACACACTCCCACCTGCCCCTGGGTTTAATATCAGCATCTGCTACTGACAGACCTCAAGACACCAGGTTAAAAATATTTTGCTCAATCCAGGGCAAAATCATCTTATGCAAATAGGCAGACTAGCCATCTGCTTCTGAATACTCATGCTGAAAAACCTAAACCCTAAAGTTTAAAAAAGGACCCCAAGACTTCTCTTTCAGAACATTTTTGCACAGCCCATAATATAAACTTTACTGTAGGGGAAATAAATGCCTATTGCAGAATTCTCTATGAAGATCAATATATTCATAATATATTGCAGAATTCTCTATGAAGATCATTGAGGGCTGGACACCAGAACAATCATAAAATCACATTAAATAGCCTTAACAGGGGACCAAACTCTTCCTCAGCCTGTACAACAGAACTACTAGATCCTACAACAATTCACTCGGGTTTCCTTCAGCACTCACTTTTAAGTAAGATTTAAAATTTCGTTTTCAATTCCATTCTGACAGCAACCCTTCCACCCCAAGTGTTAAGGCAGGTGAAGGATTCTATCAGGTGATTACTGCTGTAAAGTGTCTAAAGATCAACTTCTCTGGGTTTCTTTGAAGAAGTTACTGTACTGAAAACATCAAAATGTTAGCCAACACCAAAATTAGCACTAAATTGTTTTGATTATTTAATACTGTCTACATAATGAACACATTTCCTCAGACAAGTAATACAAATGAAAAACTACTTTATGCAGAAAACAAATGGGATCTCCAGAGTTACCTTCATTATTTACCAGGGAATTCTTACAGCAGGAATTCTTTAATTCTCAGTTGAGCTCTCCACTGACAATTATATCACTTTCTTGTCAGCAATTTTAAGTCATAGGGTTTGTTTAAAAACAGAAAACTACTAAGAAGTGACAAAAAAAGCTTTTCCTGTTTAACTATTGAGTGTTAAATAGCTAACCTGTATGATGGGACCTCATAACCAAATCCACACAGTAGTTAAGCTAACACCATCAGAACTGATCTTACAGAAAGGGCCTCAGAGATGGAAGGGCCTCAGAGATCATCTACTGCCATGGGCTGGGACACTTCTCACCAGACCAGGCTGCCCAGAGAACCATTCAACCTGGCCTTGAACATTTCCAGACATGGAGCAGCCACAACCTACCTGGACAGCCTGTTCCAGTGCCTCAACCCCCTCACAAATTAAAATGTAATCTTAAGATTTAACCTAAATCTCTCCTCCTTTAGCTTGAAACCATCTCCTTTGTCCTATCACTAGAGTCCCTCCCCAGCATTCCTGTAGCCCCATCAGGTACTAAAGTACACACATTTTACCACTAGCTTTGTTCTTTGAAATCCTAATACAAATGCCCTGAAACCTATAAATCACAGAATTACTGAGGCTGGAACAGACCTCTGAGATCATCAAGTCCAGCATAAGACAGTATGCAAAGAAAGTACTGTGTTCTACTCACATGAGCTGGGAACAGCCACACCCTCATCTCCAAACTCCAGCTAGCTGGAATACTAACAAGAATAAACCAAAACCGACTGATAAGCACCTGACCACCTATAATGTAGCAATTATTCTTAAAACTATCCTTTATCCCAGATAAAGCTTCTTGAAGCATCTACACTGTGAGGCAACATCTGCAGCTACAAACTTCAAAACTAGGTGGGTTAAGCAAATCACACAAACTACTTCAGAAACAAATCAGACAGACACATTTGAGAGATGAGAACTTGCATCTACGTCATTTATACTTCATCTTGCAGAGCAATCAAAGGGGAGGAAGGGTGAAGAGATGATGTTTCAGATTCAGTTTATTTTATGTACTAAGGCTCTTCATATTTCAGTGCTCTGGTTAATGCCCTGATGTGCCACCACCCCAAATTAGCAGATAAATTTAAGTTTTTTCTCTGAAAAGGAGATAAAACTAGTTGGTCAGAACTCCTCTTTCTTGAGGAAGCCACTTACGTCACATGTGACAGCAGTTATAACTGGTGTATTTTGGAATAAAACCACATTCTGAATAGGAAATGTAATTCAGTGCTCACATTTGTTGTGCCTTTATTTGCATATTTATTACATACTACATGGTATTTTTGCTTCAGGAGCTTTCAGGCCAAATCAGAGCATAAACGTAATAGAAGAGACCCGGGAAAGTGTTTTTGTACTGCTGAGTACTGCGAGTCACCCAGTGAATGATATATTTCTTCTGCCCTGCAAAACACTCTAATTCCACAAATACAATTGCAATCTTAAGACTCTTCTTTCTGGCAGATCTGCCCAACTGCAGCTATTTTTGCTCCACCACTAGCACCACTCATCTGAAGCAAATTTTGAGGACTTCCAAAATTAATTACTGCCTTCCTACTTTGCCTCTGGCTAGAAGCTGGTACAAACATCACCATCAAATTAAGCCACATCTCAAATTCCTTATTCTACTGATGATGAAACATTCTTCCTTTGTCTCAGGAAAACTCTAAGTTCCTTAAGTTTTCTCCCCACCCTTTATTTTTCTCTCTAATAATTCAGGATTTGTGGCCTGTGACTCCAGAAACCACTACATACACATAGCTGGGACAGAAAGTTGTACCACTTGCACTTCCTTTGCTCTAGCTGCTCTGTGTACATTTCCTGCTATAACTATGATCCCACAATTGCTCTCAGTGTTTTCAATGCACCCCTGGAGCACACAAAAGCAGACTTTTGCCATCCTTCCCACTACTGGACCCTCATCTCATTTCCTCTTTTTCCTGGACTACTTTTCCATTACTTTAAAACTGCTAACAGTTTTCCTTGGAGGCGGGAAGGAATGAGACAGAGCAGGGCAGTGGATCACAGGGGAGGGGAAATAAATCCAAACATAGAAGTTCACCACAAACTGTCTAGTATGTAATTCCTGACACCTCCTCAGCTCCAGACCTCTTCTTACATATACACCAATATTTCAACTAAGAATCTACATGGATGCTTCTCCTCTCAGTAACAGAAACAAAACAGTTGATGAGATCTTGGTTAAGAAATGAAAGTACAAATCAAAAAAAAGGGATCTAACCCATAATTATATGAGAGACTTTGGAGTGACACACAAAGTCACTACTTTTTAATAGCCTGAAGTGACAGGATTGAAGCAGAGCTCTGATTTAATTGTCATTACAGTCAGGTCTGACCCAAACCTGAAATGAGGTCCAGATGTTATTGGTCAAAGTCAGAATAACACCAGGATTTAAAAATTACTAGAGATGGTAATAAATTAACTGCAACTGGTACCCACCAGGAATAACTTTCCTTTCTCAAAGGGGGAACTTTCAGAAATAAAGAGACATACCAAGTCTTTGCAATTAAAAATAAGAGGAGATCCAAAAGACAAGTAAGGCAGAAAAGACTTGGACTGAAAAGAAGCTGGTTATGTTACTTGAGGTTATCAGGGAGGAGAAGCTGCACAACTGGGACACAGCACTCACAACAGCAACAGAACCAGACAACACTTTGATAGACTATTCAGTTATTCCACCTACAAAAATCAGTTGCCTACAAGCAAGTGGCAATGAGGTGGTTACAGAACCCTGGCATAATTCTAACAGCTAAGCTGCAGCTAAAGGAAATGCATCTGTTTGCGTTAATAGGAGAGTCTTTACCTGCTGAAGCTTGTTCAGAAACCCCATCAGAAAACACATTGTCTAGATTTTTACCTGGCAGATATACTTGTATTTTCCCATTACATCCTTTGACCATAAAAATGTGAAAATAAAGAAATAAACACTTGCATGTTTTGATTTGCTCTAACTCATATGGTCAAATGCCGGCATTTTAACATCCCTGTGGATGTTTTCCAGCACACTTTTAAGATCAAAGAAACCTCACAAGAGCAGCAAGAGGAAGACACACACTGCCAATGGATGGAGCAAGTAGCTATCGTCTTCATTTTGGCTTGGGCAGCCTGGGCAAACAAGAGATTTCACAAAACATCCTGATGATACAATTTCTGGGACGCTAAAGATCTCTGGGATTTTATTAGAGAACTTCTATTACGCTGTAGGATCTCCACACTCTCCTCTTAGGGCAGTGCCCCGGGACTTCACCCACGTGCAGCTGTATGGCAGGAGAGAAGAAGTCCATGGCAAGGACCAGAGCATATGCACAGAGGAAGTATCACATAAGTTATGGTTGGGTGGCACAGCCCAGGACAGAAGTGTTCCTTCATCACACAAACCACAGCTCAAGACACCCTGTATTCTTTGAAAACTAAAATATTTGCTTCTAAAGTATTGACACACAGTAAATGACCCCAGAAGAAAGATAAACAGTTTTCAATGCACCCTACATACAACTGGGTTTAGCTTCTACCATCAGACTGACTCCAAAGAGTTGCAGAGCTTGCAGCCAAATTTATTAAAGTTTTTTTGCAACCAACTCCACAAATTTCACAAACAAACAGGAAGGCAATAAATGCTCAGAATCTGTTAAAATTTTATCAGGTATGGAAAGAGGTAAAACGCTGCATCAAACTTTCTCACTTTCAGTTCCAAAAAGTGAGGAATAAGACCAGAAATGACAGCATTCAGTGTTATTTTTCTGTTACTATTGTAGCAATAAATAACTTACATGAATACTTTTCATATCTGGGATCAAAGAAACAACCCCTACACTTCAATTCACAGACTAACCTTCTTCATGAAGGCTTTTCAAGGCTAGATATTGTTAATTTTGTTTAGCAATGCTAAGAGGATCAGAAGAAACCTCACAATGGTCAGGGAAGAGCTGTTCCTGCTGCTGAGTATCACAGGGACAGTCAAACCTTCTCTGCAGATCCAGGAAGCAGCTGCACACATGGCTTAGAGATCTCACAGACAGCAGAGAAATCTGGCAGGTTGAGGAGAGCATTCCAGCTTGCAGAGAATTCATGTCCACCTCAATCCCACCAAGTATACAGTTGTATTGAGAATATAAGGTGAACTTCTGAGGTTCATGTGTATTGCTGGGAATTCCATTATCTGGTGCCATTCCTTGCCCTTCAGACATTTAGGGCAGATGGGGAAAAGGAGCAGACAGCCCTCCAGCACCTCCTCCACTCAGGTCCAAAGATCATGTAGACAAGGCAGCAACCAAAAATAAAGTGTTCTCCAGCTGCTCTTCTCACCTGGACCAATAGGTAGAGCAAAAACTACTCTTTTATAAGTAGTGACCTACTTTCAAAGGCTCCAAGGCAGCCCCTTCCTCTACCTTGGGTTTCAACATCACATAGGAATCACAGAGTGGCACAGAGGAGGCTTCTGCTATGCCCTCAACAAGTCACCCATCTGGAAGAGTGTTTAAGAGGAAACAGTGTTCCTAGTAACAGCACAGGGTCAGATTAATTGGCTTGGCACAGCACATGGCCATGATGGTGCTATGTCTCCCCACTGAAGAAGCAAGTTAAAGAACGAACCACCCCCTCACATTTCTGGCTTTTCATAGTCTGCAACTGTCCATATTTAGGGTAGAAACAACCCATAAAGTACTTGACACTTCAGAAAACACAATCTCTACTTACAGAGTTGTATTCTGCCAGATTTTCACATACTTTCATTGGGCACCTCTCCTTTGATTCACTAACACAGACACCTGAGGTGGTTAGTCTGCATTTCTAGGTATATTAAAAACAAAAGATCAAAAATTTACATTAGACCAGTGAATCTCTGCCAATATTTTCCTCCACTAACTAGACCCTACTTAGCACTAAAACCGTTTCTGATTCTTAAGTCTAATCTGTGAACATAATACTACTAGTAGAAGTAGGTACACTTCAAGTTCCATTTTAAATGGCCAAAATTTAACATATCTCCTATAAAACCTTCCAGATCAGGAAGCAGGTTAATGCTGAAACTTCTAAAAACTTTTATGATCTAAGCACATTCCAGAAACCAGAGGCTCCTGTTTAAATTAGGACCATTACACTGGACAGAGGCTGGCTGACAGAACAGCTGCAAGGAAGCATCAACTCCAGTTCTGAACATGACCTGGAAATCTTTATCACTGTGCTGAAAATATCAGAAGAGAAGCCAGTTTGGACAGGAGGTTAAAACCCCCACAAATACATTTACATTTATGACAGAAAGAACTGTTTGAGATTTTAATAGGTACTTAAATCAGAAAATAGTAACCCACTCAGTATAGGCAAGAAAGCTGAAGATCTTTCACATGTATCTTCAAGTTGGAAAATGCAAGAGACTATTTTTAGTGACAAGGAATACTCTGGTAAAAAAAAACAAAAAAACACCAGAAAAAGAGACAGTAGCAGAAGAGAAGAGATTCAGAAGCAGATCTGCAACAGGAACAATTTCATCCCCAGAAGCAGTTTGCATCTGAACAAAAGACAATTTTCATCATGCAAAACCATGTGTCAGTACTAAGAGTATCATAAGCTTGGATGAGATACTCACCTGTAGAACTCTGCTACAGCCCTGGACCCTAAAGCAGTTCTTGGGGGAGACAGGCCCAGGTATCAAATAAAGGTCTTTGTTTAAAAAGTTATGGAAGTTATTAATAGCTTATGAGCGTTTTCTCCCTCCTGACTCCTCAATCAAGCTGACCCACTTGTTTATGGGCCAAATAATAAAGACAACCAGTTAATGGACATAGGTTACAAATAAACCCAGAATAAGGAAACTATTTGAAATTCAGATCTCTTCGTTCACCATAAACTCTCACTCAGTTGTCTCAGTGCAAAAGAGGAGACAAACGGTAGGTGCAGCGGTCAAAACAAACCGCTCCAGAGAGATCTCATCTCTGAAACAGGGCTAGAAGGAACTAGACACAGTCTTCTCCTGGCTCCCAGGAACAGAAATGTCATCCAATAAAAAAATTTTAATGGGCAGCCCAAAATCTGGGACCTTACTTACAGCTCATGCTCAGTTTTGGATAACATTATTATTTTGTAATAGAACAGACCTTGTGGATGGGCTGTGTTGAATTCAGCGCTACTACTAGTAGAATTCCTATGGTAAAATGGTTTACCCATTTGGACACCTAGGCGATTAGAAGGCTCCTAGAGCTCATGTTCAGACCTTGACCATGAAATTTGCTTGGATTTTACTTCAGATTTGTTCTTCAAAGGAGTCAGAAAGCATCAAAATTTTGATTTGTCTTCAGTACTAAGTTTACAATTATGGATTTATACAAACATTTCTGGGGCACATGTAAATTATAAGACACCCAACAGACAAACACACCAAAAAGAACTCTGTAATAACATTAACACCTCCAAGTTCATGATATTGAAAGGTGCTCTTCTGCTGCAGGGACTGGACAACGCACCAGTCTCACTATGTACTTCCAGCAAAGCATAGGGGACAAAACAAAAATGATGGCTGAACTGGGCTGTTTATGAACAGGCAACTGGCTCAAGTCAAAAAGATCCTTTTTTTTGCAGCCTTCTAATGACTCTTCCCCTTAATCTGTGCTATCATCAACACCAAGACAGTGTTGACCCAGCAGAGCTCCACTAGGAAGCAAAGGAGGGGCACAGCTTTCCACCCTCCAGAGGGAAGCCCCAAGTTCCCTTTCCAGTAGGCAGTCCATCATGCCTCACACACCAACCCTACTCTGGACAATGGTTGTCCAGGGCACAACCAAAAAAACAAAACAGACTAAAAAGACAGATCTGCCAAGGACAGTAACATAATTTAATTCCATATTGATTTTAAGATAACTAAATTTGAAGAAATAAAGAATAATTATCAAGTCTTGAGGTTCAACTTTCAGGTTAAGACTACTTTTGTAAAAAATTACTTGTAATTTGCAATATATGGCAAATTTTGGGTTAATTTTGCTGCTACTGCTTATTTTTAATTCCTCAAGGTAAAAAAAAAAACAAACAAACACAAACCAAAACCAAACCCAAAGCTTAGGCTTACAGTTACTACTGTAAGTAGCTAGATGGAAATACTGTAAAGCATTAAGCTAGTTTTTAAAGAGCCTGTTGCTGGGCACAGAGGTGACATCCAAGTATCTGAAACAGTCGGACTGAAACAGAGATCAAAACCACACAGGAAGAACAAAAAGAGAAGGGAAGCAGAAAAAGATTGTGAAACAGCACTACTGTAAATGCTACTAGCAAATGCAGGTTTTGCATGTGGCTTGTGACCCACTGCTTCATTCATATAGTTTGTAGACACAACTGAGTTATCTGTGTGGGAACGTCTAACAGCACTTACAGTTCTTCAGAACATAGGGTCTCCCCTCAATATTATTAATTATCAATACTAACAACTAACTCTTAAACAGGTAAAATGGTCCTTTACAAATGCTGAGCTCCTTGCTATTCTCAACAAAGGAGGAAAACTAGCTGTGCTTACTTTGCTTTAATGAATTAAATGGGCTCATGGAGACTCTGCTCAGCAGATTTCCTTCAAAACAAACAAACCCCCTCTCATTGCCTAAGGACTTGAAGCCTGTAAACCCGTGCAGCAGCATCTGAGCTGGCTCCAACACCTATAACAGAAGCAAACCAGCCATTCATCCAAAGGGAAGAGTTAAGACAGGCTATGGAGGCATTGTTACCCGATTACGGTTACCAGAAATATTTTGGTTATACATAACTGCAACACAACTACTGAACAACAACAGCAGTTTCAAGAAAGCAGTCTAGAAATGAGACTTCCCCACCTCCAGTCCAAGAGATCTCAGTTCTTTGTAAAAACAAACAAAAAAAACCTCCAAAAAAGATGCAGACACCCCTATACCCCAGTACTAGGATTGCCAATTCTGTCTTGATGAAAGGTATTTTTAGAATGCAGGGGAAGGAAAAGAAAAATAATTACAAAAAAATAAAGTGATCATTCCCTAACCACTTAAATCTCCCCAATCTCTTAGTTCTTCCCCAGTAATCACACACTTCAAGACCAAAAAAAATCAACAGGTCAGCGTCCAAAAACTAGAGGGTAAAACAGTTGCCCTAATTAAGGGCAATTCAAAACCTTCACCAAGTTTTGACAGGTGTTTGCAGCCTCATTGTTATCAATTTCTCCATCAAAGCTCTGCTGCATACTGTCAGTATGCAAAAATAACTCACCAAAACATATCAGAAGGAAAAAACTGTTGTGGAAACAGAGTCATTCCATTTATTATTAACACAGCTCATCAGAAAGTCATCCAATTGTTGTATTTGTAAAAGTCACATTTAGAGCCCTAAACTAAAACTTTCGCTACAACTTTGCAAAACCACATAAACCCAGCAGCTAGAGAGGTTGTATTTTTTAAGGTCACCCTTATGGATGGAATTTCACCTGTGAAATTGCAACATGATCAAGCTTAGAGCTACAGCAAACATCAGGGTCACTCCTTTCCTATTTACACTAGGAAAATTATGAAAAATGACATTGAGAATTTTCAGAGATTGCTGCAGTCAAAGCAAGCTCTACTGGAGCACGTTAAATCCCTTAAAGTACAAAATACAAAGCTTCACAGTCTGTTCTCCACCACTTTGGTGATGTTTTATACCAGAGGTGCAACTGTATTAGAAAAAAATGCCCCATCACCTCTCCTATGCTGCAAAACATTGCAGCACTACTAAATAAAAAACCCCTAAAAATCTATTCATCTATTTTGTTCTTTCTTCTTACAGGACATTGCAGCTCACTACCCACATCATCTTCCTCTGGCTTGCAACACAGTTTGGAGGGCAAGTCAAAGCGCTGGATCGAGTGTGCAAAACCCCAAGATGTTCAGGATGCCTGGAAGATTATCTCCACAAAGAGCATCTATGCAAGAATAAACTGAGGTACTAGTGGTTTCTCTTCCCCAATCTCAGTGGCATGCTCCTGGCACATAATCTGTGAGCAGCATCACTCCAGAGCTCACTGCACAGCTGTAGACAGGGAGAACTCAAGGTCTGCAGATACTGAACATCCTGCTCTCCCCTAAGATGTTTGATGCTACAAAGCACCATAGTTTTGTTTAAATCTTCATTCTTAAATGGGTCAGGAGTGACTATTTTGGAAACACTGCCAAACAGCAGTTAAAAAAGCCCAGATATGTCGCACTGATTGCATCACATAAGTTTTGTTTTATTAAAATTCATCACTTAATCTCCGTATTTTGAAGGTATTTTGCTCAACAAATACTGAATGCTGTGTTATGCTGGATGCATGTTAAGTTCAATATAAAACAGTCTTCAAAGATCTTTTCACATACTGAAGAGAATCCTGAAGATTCCTAGGTACTACAGGGCTATACCTGGAAGTGTTCAAGGCCAGGCTAGATGGGGCTCTGGGCACCTGATCTGGTGAGGTGACTCTGCCCACGGAAAGGAGACTGGAACTTGATGATCTCTTGAGGTCTCACACTACCTAAACCAGTCTGGGATTCTACGCAGCCAAACAGAACTTCCCAGTCTTCCCAGAACAGTTTTGATGTGTCTCAAAACCCATCTCCTAATTTGCAAAAGCTTAATTCTCTCTAGTTGACCATATCTCAGCGTCCAACCTCCTAGGAAAGTCAGGCAACACAATTCAGACTAAAACTTTACGTCCAAGCTGACCATTTGTCATTTTGCTGGCAGGTCATTCAAACTCCACTCACTGTTTCTGAACTTATGGAGTTTGTTTTACTACGACTGGTGAGCCAAGCTGAAAGGAAAATGGTTTAGCAGAAATACTAAAATGCATTTAAGCCTGCAACAATATGCCCAGATACATACCATTACAGCCATTGCCACTGATTAGATGCACTTGTACCCTTTTTTTGCTAGCGTATCAAGTTTAAACACTAAAAGCATCACAAAAAAATACATTATTTTAAATGACGAATAAAAAAAAAGGTGCAGAAAACAATGCTTCACGTTTTAGTAACTCAGCAAATAAAAGATCACCAGTCTCTGGCTCCCATTGCACTAGTCAAGGCACTTTATAACAACTACTAATCCTGTCATTGGTAACGTCATACTATCACACAGCAGATTTTACACACATTCAGAGAGATGTGTATTTTAGGAGAAAAAGCACACACAGGTTAGTATACAAATTTCACCCCTTTGCAACCAACATTCTGCAGCCACAACTTACAAAGTTAAAGCAACTGATCTGAGACACCCCTAAGCACAAACTAAACCAACAAACAATGACCTGTTTTAAATTTAATATAATTTTAAGGAAAATTGGATGCTTCATGAGCTCTAAACCAGTTTGCTTTCACCCTTACCCCAAATATTGAGTGATGTAATGCAAGATGTACTGGATAGACTGGTTTAACTGCTACAGGCTGGATGTACTGTTTAGATTTTCTTGTGATAAATTATTCTGCAGCAACAAAACAGATTCAGTCAAACAACCATCTCCATCTGCTTTTTTTTTTTTTAATGGTTGGACTTGTAGTAATGTTGCACACACAAATTGGTAAAATGTTGCACACACAAACTGTTAATGACAGAGAGCAGATCTCACTAATCATCTAAATTCAGGCAATAGCACAGAACAACTGCAGTGGAGTAAGGAAGGCTGATAAGAAAACATCCCAAATACTGTGCTAGTTACACTCTACAGCCACTGAAGTTTACACATACTTTCCTTCTAACTGTACTATTTCTCCTTCACAGAATGTTTACCAAATCTGATGACCTACTGAGCACCTAATTCATAAGGAGAAACTCTACACATTGTTAGTGCTCTTCAAAAGTCATCAATGACTTTTCCTTGGTTTTCACAAAGTAGCTACCTGAGAAGGATGCAACCCACATCTCCTGGGGCCAAGACATCTATTTCCAGAGGTACTAAACTCTACTGAGAGTAAGAGCACAAGTCTGGTTCTCTACTGTAAGTATAACCTCAGAATTAACTTGATTTGTCTCACTATCTGCATCAACTTTTTTATCTCCCCTCACCTGAGCATCACCTAGATGGGAAGGGGCAGGGAGTGCAGACAAACAAGCAGATACCCACAATCTTGCAATGAATTTAGTCCACACATTCTCCTGCGGAACATACAGCCTCAGTTTATCGCCACTTGGCTAGAAGCAACACAGGACAACAAAGGAGCTCAGGGAAAGAAAATGATACAGGCCTTCAGGACAAAGGCATGGAAGCAGGCAAAAATAAAAAGAACCACCATGTTATATATGGAAATTATATTAAATTGCCATGAATTAAGGATAGTAATGAAGACCACATATGAGAGGGAAGCAAGCACTCAGAAGAGAGGCAAAAAAATAAGTTATGTACTTGAAACTAGTATCTCACAACAGGTCAGAACTTCTGTTAGTAAGCAAAATGTGAAAGAACAGTGAGAAACACAAACTTCCAATGGCACAGAAACTACAGTTTAAAAATGTCTCACATACCTAACAGAAACAAGTCAGGGTTTTTTTCTTATTCTTTCTATCTTGCATCATTTCACATGCAATTTAAATCTCAACTTTAAATTGCCATAACTAGAGAAAAAACTTTGAAGATAGTACTGCCTGAGAGGCTACAGAGGTGATACAAGGATGTAACTACCCATCACTGTGTGTTCCCAGGCTGGAATGCTGTCTGGATAGCATGTGCCAGCTACTTCTGAAAAGAAAGTTGCTTAAATTGAAACACATACTCGTATGTAACCTATGGGCAGAAGGTGACATTACAAAAAGCCAGATTCAAACACTAAACAAGGGAAACTTACAGTTGTGAAGCTGCAAGAGAGACTTTCCATGAAAGAACTTTATAAAGTACATAACCATAGATCTGTATTAAGCCACATTCTTTGAGGTTGGGACACATTTGTTAAAAGACGTTGCAGAGGTAATGTTTATAAAGTATCGGGACTTGGATTCAATTTCACTTCAGAGAACAACTTTCTAGCAAATCCACCACCTCAGCGCTTTACATGATACAGCAACCTCTTCACAGTACAGAAAAACCATTATTCAAATTTTTCCAATACATTTAGTATACAATAATTCAGAATTTCTACAGGATAATTTACTAATCACTGCCCCAAACTGTGTAATTTATCTAAAACTCCAGCACCAAGGATTCATCTGCACACTCCCACTCTATTCAAGCCCAAAGTCAGCCACAGCAGTCAGAGCCACTTGCTATTTGGCCATACTGGATGTAGGCTATACACAAAATCCATGACTAGTCCCTGAATTTGCCCAGATAACAGATTCCTCAAACTGCCCTTCTTCACCTTTCCCACCGCAGCACTAACACTTCATAGTCACATTCACACAACACTGAACGGGGCTGCAAAGTAAAACAAATTAAAAACCAAATTACATTTTAAAACACCACTTTTGGCATTAATTTTGAGCACTCCATAGTCACAGGAACAGCACGCAAGCAACAGCACACTGCATTTGTCCAACTGCCCGCTCAGCTAGGGAAAGGACTACCTTCCCAAGCGGACACAACAAAGTTTTTCTGCCCACATACCATGACTGCCAAGCCAAGCCTCAGTAAGGCTAAAACTGATTATAAACATTATCCCCAGGTAACAGAAGTGCACAAAGGGGTGATGTTTAACAAAAAGCTAAGCAGGTGAGCTGTATCACACCTGGTCCTGCTGAGCAAGGGCCTGTACCTCACCACGGTTGTCACTGCTTCTTTCCTTCATGATACAGACATGAAGCTATTTTTCTTTCTAAAGGGCATATCTTCCTCCCTCCTGAAGCCCCATAGCCCTGTCTAGTACTACTTTCATTTAGAGTGTCCATAAGGTCATCAAGGGAGAGTAAATTAGTCATAAGGGAAAGGGAAGAGAGAAAAATCAAAGCCATGAGAGCAGGAACTCAAACTACCAGATGTGATCTAATCCTAAAGATTTATTTTCACTCGTTGATTACTCCATATCTGGAATGGTTATTTCACTCATCAGAAACTGTTCATACAGCTACACATACAATAAACTAACCTTCGCATAATTCAAAACCAAGATGTGCAATTTTCCGCTGTGCATTCTTCACATACCTCCTAAATCTATCATGATCACTCACTGAAGAATGGCATCCAACACTGTTCTGTGCAGGTTAAAATTAAGCTAACCACTCCTAAGTATTTGTTTGAAAGCAGCTCTCAAGAAAGCACAAACACCCATATATTACAGTGACAAACATTTTTTCCATGTTAAATTAGTATTATATTCACAATGTCAACTTTTAATAAAAGTTAGCAATAAACTGATCTCTGCAATCTTGTCAACTTTAAAACATTTCTTAAGAAAACTCAAGCAATAAAAAAAGTTCAAAGGCTGAACTTCTTTGGGTTTGTTTCTCAATAAATAAACAGGCAGCTCTGTAACCTTTCACAAATTAGCAAGTTTGTAATATTCTGTGGAATCAGCCATGTGTGGCCCAACAGATCTCAATTAGACTTCTGACATAGTGCTGCTGCTGTATTCTCACTGTGTGGATGCACATAGAATCTTTCCTCACCCCTCCAATGGAAGCAGCTGCCAGCATAAACTTTCTACAACCATTAGAGGGGCTTCAGCTTGAGTTGTGGACTTCTATACCCCCACTAAGAGAGACACTGTCACTCAAAGAAGTTCAGGACACCTTTAAACCTCACACTGTGCCCAGCATGATAGGGTGTCAAACCCATAAAAATAAAAACCTTACCTAGCATCCTAAGGAACTCAAGAAGGATATTGAGAAAAAGCTGACAGCTACAGGCTATGAAACAATCCACTTAAAACGTAACCCATGAGATGTTAATATTTGTATGTACATAAACAGGAGGTATTTCTTAAATTACCTCCTTTTTGTATTTATCACAGTACATAAACACCAGCTTGAATTTTTTTGTCCCCTCTAAAACCAAACCAGTCACTCAGAGAGTACAGAAGTGTTGGCTATCATTTCATTAAGTGGAGATTTCTGTTTAAGAAGGCAGGGCTTTATGTAATGACCTTCTAATCTTGAAATGTAATCTCACAGTCACTGTGACAAACTTCCACCAAAAACACCTTTGCTCCTCCCGATTCCAGTGGCTATTATTCAGCAGAAGGGGACGTTTTCCCAGGCAACTGTCACTTTTCCAAGCAAAATATCTTGTGTGTGTGTGAATATTTATGTCGCTGACGATTAAACAGACATAACAGACCTGGCATCTCCACAGCCGGGCATCCTAAACGGTATTTCAGGTAGTTTTTTGACCTTCCAAGTCAAATCCCACCAGTCCAAGCAGCACTACCGTGTGGCTGTCCTTCCTTAGGGGACAAAACCCCTCTTCAAAAAAACATTTTACATCCTCGAATTCCGATGGGAGGTGTCCAAAGAAAGGAGGATGTGTGTGTGTAAAAAATAACACGATGCCCCCACATAAAAAACACAAATCAATGGAGAAGGCAGCAGTGGGGCCGGGAGCAGGGCAAAACCAGCCTGCGGCCAGGCAGAGCCTCCTTTATGGGAGCGGCGCGAGTGCATGACGGTGCAGGATACGGGGCCGAGGGCTCGGGCACCCCTCGCACACATGGGCCCCGCAGAAACCCCGCGCTAGGCCCAGCTACGGCGGCGGGTTCAGGCACAGCAACCCCCCGCGGGAAGGTTCATTAAAAATGGCGAGCGGCGTGGCTGCCCGCCCGCATACAATGAGCGGCCCCAGGGCCGGGCCCAAGGGCCGCGCTCGCCCCCCGGGGCCACGGGTCTACCCCCACCTCCCTCCCTTTGTNGCCTGCCCTGCGGGGGGCTGCGGGCCTGTGTCGGGCGGGGGAAGGGAAGGGGCGGAGGAGCGGCGGGTCCTCGACAGCGGCCGGCACTGGGCACCCGCCTCGGGGGGCTGCGGCTGAGCTCCGGCGGGCAGGGAGCGGGCAGCCGGCGGAGGCAGCGAGACGCGCACGTATTTGCTCGCTATTCGCCCAATCTCGGCGGCGGAACCCGGTCGGGGGAAAAGGGGTGG